>VYXD01005828.1:26505-151164 GCA_013397195.1 Hylia prasina
CCCGTCCCCCTTGTTGTAGCAGAACGGTGCCTTAAAGCCGCTCTTAAAATGGAGTTCCGCGGCTTGTTTTTCCTCCAGGTCGTGCTCTTAATTTGCCTTGGAGATTCTGCTTGCTCACAGTGGTGCTCCCCTTGCTGCTCAAATTTCTTTGTGTAAGCATAAATACCGCTCTGCTTTAGTGAGAGCAGGGGCGTCAGCCCTTGCCATTTTGTACACCCTTAAAAATGGACCGCTGGAGATGTGGATTTTTAGATACGGAAATTAATGCAAAGGATCGCATTTCATTACTGCCCCGAAGAACAGCAGAATTATTAGACTGTCTTTTGCTGGGGCGAGATAATTCAGCTGGCTAATGAGTTTCATAGCAGGTGTTGATAACGAGCAAGAAGTCATGGCCTATTTAATTTGGGAGAGTCTTGCCCGTTTTTATATAATAAATAAGTGAGGCCTATTTCTTATCCCAGCTTCATAATAACAAGTATGAAAGCCTCACTCATTTCTGTAGCTGTTTATAATCCCCTCTGCACTCCAATGGAAACCTTCACTAAGGCTAAATATGGTTAGCCTCTCTCAAAGTTTCTGTGTTTATCAGCTCCACTGCTTTCTGGTAATGTTCTCTTTTGTTATTGTTGTTGTTGCTGGATAAAAATACTTTATATTTATGACTTCTCATTAATGCGTGAAAGTTAGACAAAAGATATACTAATTCTGGGTTTCTTCCCTGCTTGGGTGTAGATTGGACTTGTGCCTGCTTAGGGCTGTAGCAGAGAGATAAAGGAATAATCTTACCAACCTTGTGTTTTTGCAGTCCAGAGTTAAACTAAAAAAGCCACTTGTTTGCAATGCATCTTGAAATGCTGGGTGGAAATTGGAAGACCCTGGACCCTCATCAGTCCTATTGTTTTTAGTGAATATGCACATTTTCATTGGCTATGTGTTTTGCTTTCCATATAATTGAAGTCTTAAGCAGTGATTTTTCCCCCCCACTGCTTGAATTGTCGGCTCTAAAAATAAACGTAACTGAGTGGATGCAGTGCTGGACTTGCCAATAAAGGACACTTTAAGGGAGTACTGATCTCAGTATTGTCTCTGCTGAGTAAGGGTTCTCTCACAACAGAATGTGACATATATTGGAGAGGTTCTAGGGTAAAAGCCTAGAACACTGCTAATAAACAAGGATCTGGTTTGTGTTTCCAAGTGGCTTCCCAGACACTGTGTTTCCTAATACAGATGTAGGAAATTCTTCTCTGCTTAGAGTGATGCTCTGAATTAAGAGGAATCAAAGATCTGGTTTTCATCAGTGCATGATTTGTTAGTATCTCCTAGAGTACCTACTTAGCTGGTAATCGAAACTACAAGAGCATATGCTAATCAGGGCAGTACACACAAGAATAATTCTTATCAAACTGTTAAACCTAAGCTTAAAAAAAGCTAAGCTTATAAACAAGGAATAAGACCAAAAATCTGTTTAAGAAAATACTGAAGTAACTTGCAGTCAGAGTTCATCTGACAGCTCGCATCCAATTTTAGTTTTCTGTGGATGGATTTTCATCAGTGCTGCTTAGGGAGTCTGAATCACAGAAAAGATGAGCTGTGCTCTGTGCCACTTTGGGCCTGGAAAATATGTCTGGTCAGTAAGTGATGGCAAAGTTGTTTTGTGGACAGTGGTTTTATTTTTCTTAATATAGTTTTATTTTGACAGAAGTAACCATGACCAATAACAATTTTTTTTTTTTAACAGAACTGGTCTCAACTGTCACAAAGAGTGATTTGTCTACTAACAGTGAATGAAAGCACAATGTTAGTAGTGTCTCCTTTCAAAATAGTTAAATGAACTTTCACGGTATAGAGCAAACCTATTTTGAAGTGTAATAACAAAAATAAAATGTAGAACACTGAGGAGTTGCTGAACGAGACTCTCGTGATGTGTCTTTGAAGAGAGGAGTTTCTTTCACTCCAGAAGTGTTGTTATGCTTGAGGATTTTCCTCAGCTGGCAAACAGGGTTTGTGCCTGAAACTGTGCTTGTGTTTTGCTCTTGCTCTGTTGCCAGAGTGCATTTTTATAGACACCCTTCATCAGCTATAAGTTTGCAGCTGACAAAAGAGGTTGTGCCCAGCTTCCAACCAACTGCACTGCCTCGGAGGAGCCCCTAGATCAGAATGGATTTGGCTGAGAACTAATCTCTTGGGGTCAGAAGGGTTTGTCAGGAAGATGCACAGCTGTTGCTGCAGAAGGGAAGAAGCAGGTTTATATCAGCTTACGTTCGTGTTGTGAAGTTTTTTTTTTTTGTTTTGTTTTGTTTTTTTTACTTCATACTAAGACATGTATGTCACTTTCCAATACTGAGCACTGTTCTAGTGAGGTGTTGCTTTAGGCTTTCCCAGCATGGACCAAGAGCTCTGTGATATGTAGGTCCCTTCCACTGTCTCCCTCACTTTTCTAGGAGTTACCGCCCTTGTGGGTGTGTAGAGAACCTTACAAGGATGAAATCACAGCTTGAGCCATACGGTCTTGGGGATGTGGATTGAATAACAAGACTGTGTGGTATTTTGGAAATGATGGCAAGGTGTTTCTGGTGAGGAAGATGGGTAAAATTGCGTCTCTCTGGATGAAAGATGGGAAATTAAGTAGGACTGGAGTTGAAACTCATTCAATAGCTTGCACTATCCCTTTTATTTATTTTAGCCCATACGCGTTTGATGGAAGGATGTTAACTCTTCTCCCTTTGTTCCTTTTAGCTTGGTTTTACTCTTGGCAACGTGGTTGGGATGTATCTGGCTCAGAACTATGATGTGAGTATCCTGGTATTCTCAGAGGTAAACTTGTTCTGAACTGAAAATGTACAGCTGTTTTCCCTCAATTAGAATTGAATCAGTCTTTATTTTTGTAGTTTCTATTATTTAAACAGAATGCAGATCATGCTGACTTTAGTTGCAGGAGAACTCAGACTTCTTCAGGAAGAATTACCTCACTGAAAGAGTGTCAGGCATTGGAATGGGCTGCTCAGGGAAGTGATGGAGTCACCACTCCTGGAGGTGTTCAAGGAATGACTGGACGTGGCACTTAATGCTGTGGTCTAGTTAACAAAGTGGTGATTGGTCAAAGGTTGGACTCTGTGATCTTGTGGGTCTTTTCCAGCCTTAATTGCAAAAAAAAAGTGTAACCAAAATATCCTCTTCACTGTAGTGTAGTACTTAAGGCCTAAACTTCTGTTCAGTCCTAGAGCCCAGCCATCTACAGGCAAAGGCAGGAGAAACAGAAAAGGTTTGTCCATGGATTTTACCAGCATTAAAATACTGGTTTCCTGTCTTGGATAGCCAGACAGGTTCCTCACTTACAGTGTTCTCCACTCTGTATAACTGTTAATAAAAATCCTCAGAGCATGTGAAATGTGTTTCTTCTGGACCTAATAATGAAAATAAGTTTTGCCAGCTTTTTTTGAAAATGCAATGCTTTTTCCTGCTTCAAAAAGTGTATTGACCTGCAAACTTTCTTTCCTTCTTTTCTCACAGTGAGAAAACAGAGAGCTTTCTTTTTTTCTTTAGCTCTCAGTTAACAGAGTTTTCAATGTGAGAGGGCACAGGAAGGAGAAATCAAGCTGAGCCTTCAAAACATGCTTTTAATTTCTGGCGAGTTAGCAGAATCTCTTGTAAGAGCAGTGCCACTTTACTTTCTGGCTAGAGGAGTTAATAACATTTAACATAATAAAATTTTTTAAATTCTTAAGCAATCTCTATTAGCCTTCATAAAAAAAACCAAAGTTGTTGTGGCTCTGGTGGCATTTATGTTTTGCTTTCCTCTCATCTTCAGTATTGAAGTCTTACTGACTTATTATTGAAGTCATCTTGCTTAAAAAAATCTTACATTTTGCTCTTTGTTTATGCACAAACTTTGGTGATTTTTCCTGTCAGCCACTCCAGAAAAAGGACTAATGAAAAGCTGGTGTTTCTGTGCCAGGTTTTACAGTGTTACAAAAATGTTGTCGTAAGAATATATTTGGATGTATCACTGTATTACAAGCATTGTATGGTGCTTTTCTGGCAGCACTGATAAAGTATTGCCACAAGAGGGGGACTCAGGCTTTTGATTTGCTGGAAGTGGTTCCCTGGAAATGCAACACTGACTTGCAGGATGGACGTGGAAATTTTATGTTGAAGCTGTTGAAGGGTGTTGAAGATGATTGGTTTGAGATGACATTTAATATAAGCTTGTTATAATTAGGTCCTAATTCTGCAGCTGTACACACAATGTGCTTAGTAATAAGTACATGGAGGGTTCTGCTGACAGTGGTGGAGTTCTCTTAGTTTAGTTTAAATGTCAGGTGTGTTACAGGCTGGGCTCTTAATTTCTTTTGCTCAAACAGAGCGTAATTCTGAAAAGGAAGGTAAGAGGAACTTACATTACTAGTTCTGTGAACCTCAGACCATTCAATAAGAGAACTGCATTCTGTTTGGATTAATTTCTGCTCTGTGGTGAGGTTACCTATGAAGTAAAAGCCCAGGATTTTTTTATATTTTTTTCACAGCTAAGAGTGGAAAATTTTCTTTAATTTTGTTTGAATCAGTTAGCTTGCAAAATCATACATTATTGCTTCCCAGTATTAGCTAGTCATAATCTATCTTTGCTATTAAGAGCTTCAGCTTTTTTCCTCTTTCAAATTATCAAAATTTACTGTTGGATTATTTTATCAAAATTCTTTTATTTGTAAGAGGTAGCTGAAGTTTTGAAGCTCACAAGCAGTAAATTGAATTTTCATTCAAGTGTGCAACTTCAAAAGGGTGCCAATTTGCAATGCAGTAGAATGCCCCAGTGAAGAATTTTGTTTCCCACCAGATGAACCAGGAGAAATATTTCTTAATAAATGTCTTGAGAACATATTTGATGCTTTTCAACATCTCTTTTCTCTTGGGTTATGACCGGGATAGTGCAATCTAATTTCCCCTTTGAAAGCCTGTGCATCCGTGTTTAAACCTGCTTATCCTTGGCAGTTCATCTTCTTTCAGTCAGGAAGCCAGACTGGTCATGCTAAATTTCCTGTAAAGTGATCTTTTTTCCTTCCTCTTGTTCCCATCACCACTGGCTGACTTATAGCCTTAATAATCTAAGTATTTCATGAAGCCTCATGTGAGGTGCTCTCATCTGCTGTTTGCCTGATATTGTTTAGATTTAATCTCTGTGCAAGGTAACAGATACTGGAAATATCTTTTAAAAACCAGTTTAAACTTTATAGAATTTCTTGCTGTGTGTATGGTATTGTCTTTCCTGATGATACTCACGTAGCCCAGGATTTTTTGTTGTGTGGGGTTTGATTGTTTGCTTTTGTCTTTAAAGATTCCTAACATTGCAAAGAAGCTGGAAGATTTTAAGAAGGATGTGGAAGCCAAGAAGAAACCTCCTAGTGACAAGTCCTGAAAGAGCAATATTCCCCAGGTCAACTCTGTGTGCACCAAGGATGCAATTTACCTTTCAGGCTGCAAGGGTCAAGTAGAGGGTTGGCATGGGAAGTTCCTCCACTCTTAGTCTCCTAGAACTGGAATATCCTTCTTTTGAAAGGGCGGCCGTGAACTTTTCCTGGGACTGATTTTCAAGGGTTTCAGAATTTGGATTTGCAAATGATGCGTGACTGTATGATATCATTTGTATTTTTCAGTATTTCTTTTCTTAATATTTTGTAACCTGTTTTTACCTGAACCAGCTGGAGTGCTTTTGGTCTTGTTACAATGTGTACCTCACACTTGAAAATACCCTAGCTCTTAGAACAGCAAAAAGAAATTAAATGCATCAAGAAGTAACTTTCAGAGTTTCTTGTCATTTGTGGTGAGCAGTGGTACTCCGCACATACAAGCAAAGCAAAAAAAAGCAGCCATTAAAACCCCTAATGTGTGAGAAAACACACATCCTATTATAGAACACTTGTCTTCTGCTTGAAACCATAATTGTGAAAAACTCCTGTTATAAATTCTGAAAAAAAAGTTGCAATGACTTGAATAGATGTCAATTTTATTAATTCAAGAATTTCTCGAAAAGTTTTTTCTCTCAAAATGGAAGAGTTCTATCAGCTGTGTATCACTGCCTAAATGACAGTCTCCTTGACAGTCTTTTGCAGGATGTGAAGAACAAAGAAAAGTGCCAGGAAGATATTCTTGCTTTTATTGAGGGTTCTTGGTGATGGACTGCTGCAGACAAGCACAGAATGACCTCCATGTGTTCAGGCTCTAGATTAAAGCATACCTAGAGTGTTTCTCCATTAATGTTTTAATTAGGATGAGGATTGTGCCTTTAAAGTGGTTTGTCCTTTTACTATGTTTTCATTCTCATCACAGGAAAACTGTAGAGCACGTGGTCTGTAGTCCTCTCAGAAGAGACTAAATCAGATGTGCTTTGATCTCTAATGGGTGTTTAGTCCATTAGACAGGTCCAGAGACACTCAGAAGGAAAAGAACCCAAGCTCTGAGCACTAATTGTCTTGCTTTGTCAGTGAGCTGTGTTGTTTGATATAAACATAGCATCAAAGCTTTAAAATACAGACCTCTCTATGTACCCATTGTAATTTTCACCCTCTGCACCAAAGCCTTCAGTCTGGATATATCTGAGTGGATATCTATATATCCTAGCTCAGGAATTCTCACTGGATCAGTAAAGACACATTTACAGAGTACCATACACCAAACGCTTGCACCTTTGCCAAAGTTTGGTGGTGACCAAGTTCTTCTACAATGCATTCCTGAAACAGAGGAAACTATTCCTCATGCAAAGATTCTCCTTCTTAAGCACTATAAATATATATAAGGAGTATTTCACAAGTAATTTTAGGTCCTTCCTTTCGCCTCTGCTCTGAAATGTGTAGCTGACATAAAAGCTTTCAGTATGTGCAAGGGGTTATTTACCAAGTCAGGCTCAAGTCAGCCAATCTTAGTAGTGAAACAACCAATTTCTCTACAGTAAGCACTCTTAACAAATTCCAGCAGGGAGGAAAGGTTGCACCACCTAATATCAGATATCAAAAACCTTGTGGTAACAGCATGTGTGGAAGACACCCACAAAGAGCTTGGTGAAGGGAGTTCCCAACTGAAGTACAATTACATTTAGCTTTTACTGAGTTAGTACTGTATGTTCTGCTGCTTGTGAGAGCTTTCCATTACCCTTCACAGACTTCAGACCTGACTGAAGCAATTTTCTTCCATGCCCAAAAACATATCCATAGACTGATAGCACTGCACAACTGTTCTGATGTTTTCATGAACATGATGAACTTAGGTTCTCACAATTTCCTCTCCCTCCCCTCCCTTTCCTATTCTTGAGCATTGAAAAATATTGTCTCTAACTCACTTATTCCTTTGATCACCATATAAAATTATATTAGTGTTTAAAATTGGATTATTTCTTTCCTCAAACATACTTTATATTCTTCCCTTTCTTTACATGGGGATGAGAAGTGAAATAATGGTTCAAATCTTGGTATTTGTTGCCAAACAGGCCAGTTACTCTAAAAGTGTTTTTGTAGCTGACTCTTTCAGCTAAGCATTCCAAGCAGATGTTAGGATTTATTTTTTCCTATCATATTAGGAAGTGAAAAGCTGCAGCTGTAATGCTGTAGAAACAATATATGCTCATTAATATTGAAGACAGGATTTCTGAGACGTTTCACACTGTTTGCAACATTTTACATTTTAGCTCAAAAGCTGGGTTTTCCCCTCCCACATAGTAAACTGTAAATTTGGATAACATTATAACACAGCTTATGTGGACTTTGCAACTACTATATAACACCTTTTACCTAGCCTGAGTTTATCCTAGGTGATGCTAAAATTATCCTTACCTTTCATAACGCAGAGGGTGAGCATAGATAATGACTGCTTGATGCAGTTATTTTATCTCAGTACAAATTCAATAAAAATAACCTTGGTTTAGGAATTTGTAAAATAAATGTTACCATGTACCACCAAATCTAACAAACAAAACGACATCTCTTTTTTTGTCCTTCTGAGGCAAAAATAAAAAGAAATGTACAGGAGACTTCCCTCTGGATTTTAGCAGCAACTTACACGCTGCTATCCACTCAGAGTGCTTTGGATGCACTGGTGTCATAGCAGGGCACAAAAGATGGATGCTCCGTGAAGTTACCTAGGAGCAAGTTTCCCACTTAACTGGGCTCTGTGAATGTCTGCCCATTTCAAATGCCTGTGTGGATAGCTAAAATTGCCAGCTAAAATACTCAGGCTTCCTTCCTTTGCTGAAAACAGTTGTGTTCATGTACTGATTCTTTTGAGACGTGTTCTGGAGCTGAAGGTTCAAGGCAAAGTGGGAGGAAAGGAATATATGAGCTACTAACAGACTTCTGAGATACTTACTGTGGATTGAGGGTATTATCCTGTGTTGGAAAATACTGCCCTAAGGCTCTTCTGCCATTAAACAGTCAAGGGTTAATAAACCAAATAAACAAAAAGACAGCAAAGCAAATTATTAGCTTACTGGGCACCAGAACCCAAATAAAGTTGGTGGATGCACCTCACAGAACTTCACTAACATGAGCGTTCTGTGGTTTTACATCCCAGAACCACAGCCAGCACTGCCTCATGGCATGTGCTCCATCCCTGGTGAAACAAAAAAATTGCAAAGCAAGAAACTGGAGTTTTTGGAATTAACAATGTGTTCATTTCATAAGCCCGGACTGTATCTGTGTTTGCAGAAGCAAGATTGTGCATTGATATTCAAATGTAAAAATCAATATCAATATTCTATATGGGATGTAGAATTATTTTGGACATTAGGTGGATAACAGTGTGTAAGTTGCTGCTAAAATCCAGAGGAAAGTCTCCTGTAGAGTTCTTTTTATTTTTGCCTCAAAAGAGCAAAAAAGGAGAAATGTAGTTTTGTTTGTTAGACTTATTAGTGGTACATATTAACATTTCTTTTACAAAGTCCTAAACCAAGATAATTTTTATTGAATTTGTACTGAGATAAAATAACTCTGAAGGTTATTTGCTTTTTGACCTGAAACACACATTATTCACAGGTGATGTTTTACTTTCTGAAAAATAAATTTCATAAGTTGCCCTCAGAATAGGTGCTCCTGTCAAAGTCAATTCTGGCTTTAGACTTTAATGCACCCAAAAAAAACCCCTGAATACCCCAATCCTGTAAATCAGTGACTCAAACCATAACTACGCAGTAACTTTCCTATGCTGAAAGCCCAGATGCTGGAGTGGAACACATGTTTTGTTTTCTGTGTGGAAACATGGATTCTGCAGCAGAATAATTCCACAGATTAGAACCTTGCTCTGACCACTGCACTTCTTGGGCTGAAAGATGCAATCTACCAAGATACCAATCAACATATTAAAAAAAAAAAGAAAAAAGGGCCTGTTTTAAATATTATTATTCAAATTTTCTCCAACAAGAGAGACTTGAACAACTATGTACAAGTGTTAAGTACAGCTATCATGTTACGTTTTGTTCCCTGAGAAATAAAACATCAGCTATGGAATGAGTGATTGCACAGTACAATTCACTTCAATTTGCTTCAGTTAAATTGCTCAGATTTTAAATCAGGTATAATAAAAAGTACATTATGAAGCCCTAACAGGATTTTAGTAAAAGGTAATATAAAAATATAAGATAAAATATTATACTTCTATTAGTTAAGGCAGTTTTACTCTTAGGATAAATACTGAGCTGAAAGTAGAACTTTTGTTTTTAAGGCCTTTTGAAAGCACCTTGAAATCACTTAATTTCAAATCAGGCTTATTTGCCCTCTGAAAAAAATACCTTTGCCTTGGTTGTTGGTAGAGACAAATTTGAAGTTGAGTGACAGTACACTCTGTCTTACAAGTGAAAATTTCTGACTTTTGTCTACTTGCCACTACTATTACTATTACTACTACTACTACTGCTACTACAAAAAGCAACAATGTAGAGCAGAATCTGCTGGTGGGGCATGCGCTGGCTGATCTGATGTGGAAAAAAGGCTAGGACAGTACACAGCCTTCCTGCATATAGCTGGTGGGACATGGCAATGACAAGTGCCAGCAGCTGTGAATATGGAAGTGTGCCAAGAACACCAAAACAGGAAAGATAGTCTGTTGGACTTGCCAGAGTCCACTCCAAATGCCTCTACACCCATCTCACAAGACACAAGCTCCAGAGCCTCCTGGAGATGTTTCTGAAGAAATACTGTTTGCTATGTGCAATAGCACCAAGCCATTTCATTTACCTACTGCTATTGCTGTCCTTACTGAAGAGCGTTGCTGGATGTCCTGTTTGATTTGTGAGTAATCCCAGGTCTCCCTAAGGCTGGCTGGAATGCCAGCTGGTGCCTCTCACAAATGAGAATGTCTGGGAAATCTCTGGGATAGCAAGGTGTGATGGGAGCTGAGCAGAGCTGAGAAATCAGTATTAGTAGGGCAGAGAGTGATTTGTTGCTGAGCAGCAAAGCAATTGGAAGATGCTGGTGGATGAAGCGTGAAGTGAAAAGGATCAGAAGATGAGTGCAAGTAAAAGGTGCACAGCAGCTAAAACCTTGGGAAGAAAGCAAGCCAGAAAGAGTTTCTTGGCAGGGGGAGAATGGTCAAAAGTAACTTCAGGCACTGTGAACAAAGAGATGTTCTGCTGGCTGTGTGTAGGGACAAAACTGTTGGTATTGCACACCCCTGCCCACTGTAGTGCTTGTCCTGGAGGATGCTGCCCATGTAGGTGAACAGGTATTGCAGCCCCTTCCTCTCCTGCTCCTGGGGCTTCAGGGCTCCTGTCAGGGAGGCTGGGGTGCCTCTGCTTTGGGCACAGTTTTGGGGTCCGTGTTCAGCAGCAGCTTCCTGCCGGGGAGCAGAAACACCCAGGGAGGGCAGCAGAAAGGGTGGGGAGGATCTGTGTGGCAAAGGCTGCCGAGAGCTTTGTGTGCTGGGGTGCAGCACAACAGCAGGCTCAGGGCAGGGGAACGCAGGAGCAGGTGGGATGGGAGAAGAGTTGAAAAAGTGAGTTGTTTTGTGCATCCGGGGTCATGGGGATGCTTTAAGTGACATGCACAGAAACGCTTTGCTATTCAAAATGAATTTACAGGAACTACCAGGAATAGCAATTGTTTTGCTAAAGGATGCTGCTTCCTGCTTTTGGAACAAGGGCTAAGACATGCTTTTGGTTTTTTTCCCCCTATTTCTTCCCTCTGCCAGCCTGAGACCTTTTATTGTACTTGTTTATTTCCAAGATGAATCTGTGGGATCCCTCTGTTTTGACAGAAGCAGTAAACCAACACCTCCCGCTGTCTCAACACCACTTCTCTAAGGGTTTGATGGGTTATGGGTGAAATACATCCAATTTGTATTCTCATGGAGCGCTAGAATGTGCAGTAATGAATAATTTATTTTATTGACATTTTATTTTGCAGAATAGACATTCACACTATCAACTAGAGAGCCTAGATTAAAAGTGGAAAGCATAAAAATTCATTAAAGTGTATGTGTGATTACATGAGATTCAATCATTCTAATATACAGCTTAAATGTATTGACATTAAAGAAATTGTTAAAAACTGGACATAATACGTGAGAAGACTTAATGAGTATCACAGGGATCCAGTGAGGAAAGCAGGGCATTCACTTTGTTGATGAGAGACAAAGAGATTGGCCTTTTGGCTTGGTAGTTATTTACTCTCTGCCACAGTTTCCTACATTTGAAGTTCCTGCTCTCTGGGCTGCTAGAGAGCAGGGGGTGTGACGTTCAAGTGAATGCACAGGATGGGAGATACACCAGCACCACTCCACTTCAGCCCTCTCCCTTCTTACTCATGGAGCAGCACTGAGTGCCATCAGGGATGAGACTTTCTCTGTCAGGGGAATCACAAGTGCACAACTAAACAGCAGCCAAAGAGACAGGAGAGCGACAGGAGGTGTTGGCCTGGTAAGGTTTTGCTGGTCACAGCTTCCCCTGCTGAAAGAACTCGCACTGCAGTAATGGTAAAGAAGGTCTTGAACAAAACTTTCTGTTCCTGAAACTCTTCCTTCCAAAGCTGAGACTGCAAGTACTGCAATATTGGAAATTTATACTAGTGCTCTGTGAAAAAACCCCCCATGTTCTCCTTCCAAGGAGATTCCTCCTTCCTCTCTGGTGGATTTTATTATCCCTTTGAAGTGCTGTAGCTGGTAGTTGGCAGCTGGATTTCTGGCCAGGTCCCATGAGTTAGGTGGAAAAGTGGTTTTTGCAAAACAGTGGTGAGTTAGCTCAAAAAAAATAATTCGCCTTCAAAAGAAATAGGCTTATAAAACTCCTCTGGATTTGGGGATAAGGCTCACCCTACATTCAGTGTAGAAGTCAATAGCAGGGCTGAATCTGCTACTGCTGAGTACACCAGTGTATGTGTACTTGTCTCATGCCACTGGAGTCCTATATCAAAGTCCTGCATGACTGCTCTAAGGCATGAAAAAGCTATAGGCAGATAATTTGGAGGAGTGGATTTTTTCTGAGTTAAGGTATCCCAGAGAAAGCAACAATAGAGCAAAGCTAATCTCTCCTTTTAACTCACGCTGATTTTCAGAACTGAAAAGCTGTTGCAGAACACCTCCCAGTGGATTTTCTTCATGGTTTTACAGTGAATCCTGGTTCTATGTATACACAAGTTTCCTTCTTTCTTTCATATGTGAAATGTAGGTGCAATATTTTGTCCCAACTTGCTTTGGTCTTGCACTTTTGCTCTTTTTTTCCTTGAAGATTACGTTAGACTTGTGATGTTGCTGACTGCTGCCCATTCTGGAAAGTTGTTCAGCTGGAAGAGCCTAATTCCCCACGTGTTGATGGCCACCATGACAACAGCCAGGCCAATCAGATTTACACCCAGGCCAGCTTTCACCTGCAAAAGCAAAAGTTGCATCAGAGCAACTTAATCAAAAACAGTTAATGTAGGAAAAAAATCCAAAACAGTAGGATCTATACTGACTTGTATCTAGTATGACAATTTATGTAGGAAATTTTCTAGAGCAAAAAGAGAAAAGGCAAAAATGAGGGGGACATGTTGGAGTATTCAGGAATCATGGCTAGAGTGATGCAGTTCATTGTGAACTGCTCAGTTTGTCACTTGGACATCTCAGTCAGATAATCAGAATGAGGACTTAAACCACACATAACAGGGTGATACATGACTTGCTGTGGAGCCATGTGATAGATCTAATTTCTTATGCTCTCTTATGCTTGTCTTAGTAGGTCAGTGCAAAGGATTGCATACTCCTAAAGCTCTTTAGACCATTACATTCATTAAAAAAAATACATATAAGAAATGTGTGCATCCTACAGCAGATCTGTGGTTCTTAGCCTGACAGCTCTATTGTGTGAAAGCAGTGGAGACATCACTACTTATTATTATTATTATTATTATTATCTGCTGAATGTGGGAGTAGGTGTTCCCATGAAGCAAGGGAAGATATACCCAGTGCCAGGACTCACCATATCTTTGATCTGGCAGTGCCCATAACTGAAGACAATGGCATTTGGAGGGTTACCCACGGGCAGCATCACCGCAAATGAGATGCACATGGTGACAGGAATCAGGGTGTATAAAGGGTTGATAAGCAGGGTTTCTGACTGGAAGAATAGAGGGAGAGAGGTGTTTCACCTAGTCAATAAAAGTCAGGGCTGACAATTACTATGAAAGGACCCTCTCTGTTTGCTGTGAATCACACCTGCCTAATTTCTAAACTTAAGCTTGGAAGTATTTTTTGGTTGGTTGGGTTTTTTTAGAGCAATGCCATAATTTTGAGCTGGTCATGCTGCAGGGATCTCTCTTGAGACATTTCACACTAAGGGAGAGTGGAGTTTGCTACTAATAGGACACCTTTGCTCTTTCTCACACTTGTTCTCTGTCATTCTGTACTGTGTCTTCTGGACCTTAACACTGACTGCTGATTTAGTCTTCATCCATGAGAAGTCACAACAGATTAACACAAAAAACTTGCTTCTTCCAGTTGCTGAATATGCTGAGACCATTATGTGATGTCCTCCTGAATAGTGGCTAAGACCAGGTGCTCATGATCCAAACTTGCATGGTGAGAAGGCAGGGATGATGGAGTACTTTTTACAGTGGGCTAAAGAATGCAGTGGTGATAAAATTTCCGATTTTCGTTTACATTGCTTTGGCCCAGTTTTATATGAGAGGAAAAGGGAAGGATAAACAAGGCTACAACCATTTTGGGAAGTGTCTACAGGTTACTTTTGAAATCTAAAAAGAGAGTCTGCCTTAAGATGGCAGTTCACACTATAGGTAGATTACTGCTCTAAATATTTTTTCAGAAGAATTTCTTTTTGCATGGAGCAGAAGCAAATTTGAACTCCCAAGCCACAGAAGCACATATTTTGATCTGACCACATCTTTATATTAATACAGAACTGTTTCCATAATAAATATGCTTTGGGATAATCCCATAAAATAGTTATAATAGGGAAAGAAAAATAATGACCTCCATTCTTGGTAAGAAAAGTTTCACATTACATATAAAAAAAAAAGGAAATTTTCTCTAACTACTATTCCAATATAAAATTAAATTACTATCTCCTTCTTCTACCTTTGTCAATAGCATCCTGATATTTTTTTGCCCCTTACAAACATCTCTGCTTTCCATGGTGGAAGACAGCATGCTTACCAGGTCAACCCCTTGAACGCTTCTAAATCTGAAATCAAGCTCAGCACTCCAGTCTTTTCTCACAAGTGGGGAGCAGGTGACTACTAACTAGTGAACAACACACTTAAAATAACATTGACAAAAGCATCTCAAGCTTTACGTGAAATTAATCTAACTTTATTTCATAGTCATCTTTTCTTGTCGCTGGCATATGAAATCCTCAATGCACTTTGTCTGGGAGGTATTTTAAATTCCTCGATGCTAAAATATGCTTTTGGCTGCCCAATTATATTATTTTTCCTAGTTCCAAGACTACAGAACAGTAGCCTGGGAACTGAGGCTGGGTTTCATGTGAACAGAGTGCCAAGACCCTGACATCCTGAAAAATTCCCACAAGCCTGTGAGGAAACAACAGACTAAAAATGTCACAATTTTAACTCACCATGCTGCATAAAATAGGCAGAAAGATGGTTATTGTTGCTGGATTACTAACAAATTCTGTTACAATGGACACCAAAATGCAAGCCAGCAGAGTTACAGCCCAGTAGGGAAGGCTGCTGAGGGAAAGCATTTGACGTCCAATCCATGTAGAGAGGCCAGAGGTCTGAGGAAAGGACAGAAGCACAAGAATTACTAAATGCTTGGTATGTTCGTAAAACAGATTCTTCTTTCTGTGGCAGTTTACATCAGAGAATCCTGCCAGCAAACAAACAAAGTTTAGGTCAATACTTTCTGCATTTCCTTTTGCTCAGTAAACTAGATTTCACTGCACTGTTTAATAAATAGCAAGAAAGACATATATTGAGTGCAGGCAGTGCTGCCCACTACATTATGTACAAACTTGTAAGTATCCACATCATAAATCCAAATTGGGGAGCATACAAAGGAATAAAAGAGCAGGTTGATAATATGTTTAGGAAGGAGGATAAAAATAATCTACACTAGTACCTTGCATCCAGCTGCTAAGGCATAACCTCCTCCAACCAGCACGACAATCTCCCAGGGCATGGTCTTCTGAAAGTCCTTCCAGGTAATGATGGGCTCCAGTAGGTTAATGTCTGTTGGCTTTTCACCATCTCCTATATCACATAAAGTGTGTGACCAGTATTATACTGCCCCTTTTGCAAAGATCTTCACATTTTTCAAGAATAGAAATGAGTGAATATGCATGGGGCTACCTGAGAGAGAGGCAAAGAGCGAGTGCCTGTTTCTCTGGATAACCTGGCCACAGAAAATGCAGCGTATTATATCCAAACATCCTGGCTTTCCCTTGGCTGCTCTGCTGGTGTAAATAACTGTAAACCCCTGTGTTTTCATGTTACAGCTTTTTGAGGGACTATGAGCTGTGCTGTGACATGCGTGTGCATATTTCTGTAGACTACTGAGATGGTGTTGTGATGGGATTATATTATCAAAGAAGGTCTATGAAGTAGGCCACAATGCTTGATAAAGTGCATTTGGGCCCCTAGACTTTATCTGAGGACATTAGGTTTTTAAGTGCCTGAGTATTTTCTTGAAGGAGGAATTAGAGGGTGTCATGTTTTCCTAAAACCTGTACAGTATATGACAGTATAAAAATATATGGTTATATACATTTATAATCTCTACATAGGACTGTGCAGACAATTATTTCATACAGCACTGCTGAAAGACTGGTGCAGCAAACCGATCAAACCACTGAGCGCTACCCAAACACAAATGTGAATTAATCTCATTATCAAGAAGACTGTGAGAGAAGCATTGCACAAAATTGGAACATTGTCTGGCACTTCATAACCTCTTTTATATTTATCTTAAGACATTACTATGATTTCCACTGTATAACCGAAGACTCATTTTTTTACTAGGGTTTCTCTTGAGCTGATTTTGCATTATAGTTTTTTAATATGGAACTCCATCTAAATGTTTCCTAAAGTTCAGTCCTCAGTCCTAAAGGCTAGTAACTCTGCTAGCGCAGAAGAGGTGGCAGTCTCAGATTCAAGACCTGTTTGTCACCCTCTGAATGAGACAATATGAATTATGGCAAAGGAAAAGGGAGTCTATCATAGGAAGGGCTGGTATCAGAGGAGAAACTGAACCTTGACTTACCAACATAAAAGTATATTCTTGGAACTTTTTACAGACAAAAAAAAAAAATCATTAGACATTGAAAAATGTACCAGCTCTCTTTCTTACTGCATTCTCCTCACCTTTTCTCCTTTTTCCAAGACATGGCTTTTTTGCTGGAATCAGGAAAAGGAGAAACCCAAGAAATACAGAGACAGTGGCATCAGTCCGGTAACCTTTCCTAGGAAAGAAACAGCAACGTTTTCATAACAACACATTAGCAAAAGCATTTCCAAACCAGGAACATAGCTCCAAGCACGTTTCTGCAGGTGCAGCTGTATTCCCACATCTGAAGTCATACTAACAGCCCGCTAGAAAAATATGCCTGCATATCAAGGATACAAATTGGATTTTTTTCCCATTTATTAAACTGACTCTGGTAGCCAACTTCAATCACAGTTCAACAATTTTTAACATTCTGATTGAAAAAAAAAATCCCTTTTGGTTTAAATCTATTAGCTTGAAGGTACAGAAAAATAGTGTGTTTACTGTAGTGTAAGAAACAGTAAACACATTCTGGGGAAAAGTCAAACCCAAGTGATCCTTTAGAAATGAACTGTAGATTGATTTTAAATTAAATGTTTAAAACTATTTCTGTAAAAGTATTTTTAGGAGTGCCAAACTCCAGTGATCATCAGAAAATCACAGTATTAGAAATTGCTTTTCTGTCAAAATTGGAATGAAAAATGAAAGAAATGTTATACAGCAGCAATCTAAATAAAACTTACATTCAAATCACTTATTCTTTGATGAACAAAGTGTGTTATTGTAATTTTAATCTAATATGTTTCAATATCATTTAAAATAAAAGAAACATTATTTGCTTCAGTTACCATTCTTAGCAATATTTAATTGAATAGACATTTTCTCGATAAAACACTTTCATTGCAACTTATAGTTGCAATATATTCTAATGAAAACTTTATGAATGCACTAAAATATTTTAAGCTCAAAATCTGACCCTCCTGTTCTTTTACATTTGAAATTGTTTAATTTACTTTCTCTACTTAACTCACTTTGAATACTGAGAAAAAAATGGAATTTTTCATTATAACAACAAATAGAATTTCAGAAAAAATATCCTACTTTTTGAATAAAGATTCCATTTTTCACTGTTTCATTAAATGTAGCTGATTATGTCTTAGGGGAAAAAAATATTGTAGAAAGTTGTAAGAAGCAAGGTTGTATCCCTGTGCAGTTGTTTAGGGGATTTTACTCACTTCTCAAAAAAAGATGACCATCCTGGTACAAAGCCAGGCTCACGAGTGAACCAGAGCAAGGTCATCAGGATGAAGAAGAATCCAGTCACCATCTCGGGATAGCTAGAAATAAAAACCAGAGAAAGCTAGGAAGCAGTTCCAAGGTCTGTCTGAAAACTCAAGAGCAAGTTCCAGAAGAAGTAAGAAAGTAGAAATTGGCTTCAAAAAAGGATAAAAATCATATGAAAAATAGCAAGGAAGATTAGATTGAATTAAAGAATTCTGGATTTGGCTTCCAGCTGGGAACCATCTAAACCCAGTAAGAAATAGGCTAAAAATATCCATCTGTATTTGCAATTTAATCGTTCATGGGCAAGACCTGAAGGAAAATATTTCTAAATGCTTGTTTTGTATTTGCATCATTATCTGATTAAATGTGTTAACAAGGTGAGGTTCATATTAGCATTCCACTGTAAACACATTCTCTTGCATTTTTTAGAAGGGTAGAAAGCCTAAGAGCAAATGACAATGTAAATTAGCACAGATGGTACACATGAGGTGACTTGAGGATACTTGAGGATTTTTAATTTAGCATAGATTTAAATTAAGAGTGATTTCATATTTAGGCACAGCCTGAAAAACAGTTTAGTTTCAGAGTTTTTTGGATTCAGGCAGTTGATCTCTCAACATTTCAGTTAAACAGTACAAAGGTGTTTTGTGAGGAGGGAGTTCTGTGCCATATCAACCCTCTGGAAAATGAGAAATAATCTCTTCAAGAGACATTTCTTGCCATTAAGCATAAATATTATGGGCAACTGGGAAGTCTGGACAACTCATGGCATGGGAAAAACCTTTGTTGAACTTCCATCCATAAAATAAGTCTGAATTAGGAGAAGGGGTCCTATAGGGTTCAAAGGTCAACTGAGTCAAGGTTTATTTTTGAACCCTGGAATAAACTCAAATCTTTCCTTTTTTTTTCCCCTCTATTCCTGAGAAATAAATGAGTTACATGTTAACATGCATGCTTCTATCAAAGTATTTGATTTTAGTTCATTTTTGCATTTAGTTCTATTTCTATCCTGGAAGGGAGGAAAAAGAGCTGAGGGTTTTAGAATAAGCTACATGACCCCAAGGTAACATGGATGACAACAGGAGACAATGACTTGGCCTAGAGAGGCAAAATCCCAAGGAAGGCAGATCTGGTTTACCTAACATTTCCCAGTTTCTTATATTCCTCTTGAATTCTTCTCTCTGACATTTCTTCTCGTTTGGTCTTCTTCTTCTTGCTCACAGAACAAGTCTCTTTAAAACTGAGATAGCATAATAAAATAAGAGAAGAGCAGAAAGGGGGGGTGTATGAAAAATAATTTAAAAAACCCCAGCAATGAGGCAGAGTGAAAGTTCTGGTATCAGGGATGGTTGGGGGGAGATGTGACTGAGGCAAGGCTTGACGGGAACAGGAAAGGAAATTGCTGCGTGTGATATTTGATTAATCTGGTTTCAAGTTCTTTTAAGATTCAATTCTAGACATAGTTGGAAGGTCCCCAGGGTGCTCTGACTAGTACTGAGTGGTATCTCTGAGCCATCTTCAGCCATGGCTGGGCTCCCTCTGCGTAGGCTTCCTCAAAGGGCTGCCAGAAACCTCCAAAAGCTACGGCTAGTGTCTATCATCACATGGAAAGATTGTGACAGAGGTCAGCTATCAATAGAAATTTTTCATGGGCTAACTATGCTTTCCAGTTGGATCCGTGTTATCCAACATATTTGGGGCCTGTTCTGGCTTTTGAGACCATATTTGCCTTGAATTTTCAAGTGCTTGGGATCCCAATAGCTGCCACGACCTGTCTGCTTCTGCTTATACTGCCATAATAATAGCAGTTTCTAAACCAGGCACAGCCAGAAAAGCACCACAGAGGCCAGGGGAGTCAGCCTGGGGTTTTGTCCAGGTGAAAAATGCCCATACTTCTGCCAGGGACATGAAAACATGAGCATACTTCCTAGCTGGATACATTGATCTTCCTATACATTTGTATGGATGTTAAGTGAATTCCTTAGTTTATTCAGTTTGCCTTCATTCTATAAGAAAGCATGGACATTCTTAATTCAAATTAAGATGCTTTTAAGCTCACTTTAACCCTCTCTTTTTCTTCTTTCCAGAAGGGTTATCTTTCTGTGCTTTGAGCCACAGATCCCTGCTTTTTCACTTCAACTGTACCCTCTGTCACACAGAGCTGTAACAGCATCTAAGCCAGTCTAGAAGGGGCAGCAGCACTGACTCAGGTACCATGGCAGCACAACTTTTGTAGTTCTTTTAGGTGATAATACGTGCTTTTATGGTTCCTGCTATTTTAATCTTTCATTTGATTGCTCACTAGGCACCCAAGCTGTAGCACTGACCAAACCATGGGCTGCAATCTCCCTCAGTGTATCTGCTGAAGGCCAGACTTGCAGAGGAATTTGCATTGCTCAAGATCCAGACAGGCCCTGTCAGGGTTTTCATTTCACATGGGCAAATATGTAACACATTTTTTTAGCTCACTTAGCACTGCCCATAATCTACAGGTGTTTTAAATTTCCTTGCCAATCTTGCTGTTAGACTTCAGTAAAATCTACCAGCAGGGAGAGATGAGGCTGGAAGAGCCTTCCAGGCTGGAAGAGCTATATGGTTTATAAAGAACACTTCTCTAGTAACCTCTACCCTTAGCTCTTTGCTGGCAAAGATCCTTTGAAGGGTCCATTCACTTTCACCCTTGACCTGGTCTAGGGCCTTGAAGCCTGAAATGCTGCTCCAGCTAAGCCAAGTAAGAACATATTGATGGCACAGGGCTTCCTAGGAAAATAACGTGGCAGGAATTCATTAAACATTTATGCACAAGCATTAGGCAGCTGTTTCAACATGTTCTAAGTGTTTCCAGGCTCAGGAGGATGTGAAGGCACCATATTGAAGCCCAGCTCCCAACATAATATGTTCTTTAATGAAGTGCAGTGAATAGAAGTCAGAGATTAAGGAGCCTTGGAGTCAACTAGTTCTTCTCAAAAAGTCAATAATGCTGCAGTCCCTGGTATTATTTAGAACAACATTAATCAGCATGAAGTCTTGGATGCAATGTGGAATTTCAATTTTATTTTTTTTAAACCAAATTAATTGAGGGTCATGTTAGGACCTGTTTCTTCTCAAGATTAAAAAAAAAAAGTGGCAGAGGGAATTTATATTAACTTTTTAATTTGGAACTACAAGACTCAGAGACTGACTGAGAGGGGCATGGAGCCATTCATCTCTAAATTACTTCTTCAAATCTAGTCAACGTCAGCAGCAAGCAGAACTCATTATCAATTTATTCATTGTCCTGGGTGAAACAGTGATGTCACTTCAGTTTACTTTCATGAGAAAACTAAATCAAATTAAGGGCAATTTAATTCTGAGTAAATGTGTCTGCATCACAATTTAATGCAGATTAATGAATCCATTCTAAAGGTACACATTTAGGCAGTTTTCCTTAACTTTGTAAAGACAGTATGTGGTACAAATGAACTAGAAGGCTGAAACTTCTTCTTGTTTTGGGGCTTAGGGACTTAATGGTATTAAATGTATTTGTCTCTTAGGCTGTGAGTCCTTTCCACTTTAAGGAGAAATATATATGGAGTCTATTTACCTTTAATTTTAACTGGCTTTATGTTAATTTCATTGAGCTGGAGGCAGATTGAAAAGTGACTTGTTCACTTCCAGTTATTTTTCTCTTCATCTTTTAAACTGTGCTTTTTCAAAAGGACTTACAACAAGACTTTTGATCCACAAGGGAATCCTCATTGTCATAAGAATGAAAAAATCCCAAACCAGTTGAATGTTTAGTACAAATTTCTATCAGCAATACTTGGGCACTACAATTTCAAGCAGCAATACTCTACACTGCTGTCTATGCAGGGCAGCTAAACAGTGAGATTTCCTCTGGTAATTGCTCTCGCAAGAAGGAGGAAATTGTGCCTCAAAGTCTGTCATTTGCCAGTCAAAACTTCTTTATGAGATATGTTTGAGAGGAGCTGCAGATGCCCTGCTTTTGTAATCCACGTATCTTGAACAACTTTCACTCACTTGCAGCCCAAGAACAGCCAGTGCAGCCAGAACCAAGTCAGCACCAACATGATGAGGGAGATGGGGAAACTGAACAGAAACCAGGTTCCAAAATTCACCACTTCAGCTTTTGGGTACTGGCTGTAAATTAAAAAAGAGGATGCATGAGAAGTTAGAACAGTAAAGGGACAGGGACCTCCAACAGTCATAGCTGTACACACGTCTATAGGCACATATATCTGTCGTGGGGTGATAGAAAAATTCCATCATTTGCATTTGCAACAGCTGCATTACATGTGCAGAGAGAAATCAACAGACAAATGTTATAGCTATCCAAACCTTTAACACCAGATAGTCTGGATTGTCTGACCAGCTCCAAAAACACTTGGAAATAGCTGAAGTGAAATTCTATCTCGACCTATGGTTTATATTAAAGCTTCTTTTAGGGTTGTCAGACTTCAGAATGATTTCATCCAGAACCTCTTTCTATGTCTTCTCATGGGCCACACAAATATTGACTACATTCTGCTGTGCTCTGACAAACATGTTGGATGTGTGCATTTGGTACAAATGTCATAAAAGCAAGATCCTGGAAAACTCTGTAAAATCCAAATGCTTGGATTAAGCATGACTTCTGAACTTAATCTTCGTTACCACCATTTAAGAGAGAGAAGTGAGAGAAATCAAGGCATTAGTGGCAGCAGTAGATGGTCAGAATCTCATCTGAGCTTGGATGTGTTTCTGTGCACGAGAAGTACCACCAGTCTTGTGACAGAAAAACATTCATGTTTCTGACATTGAAACATTCATGTCTTTGAGAGCCCTGGGCCTATGATAAGCAAAATACTTAGGTGATCAGAGAGTTGCTTCTCATCTTCTCTGAAGCGAATATGTAAGGCCACATATCTAAGGTTTTGGGGTTTTTTTTACACTACATGTTGAGCAGGAGTTTTTATGACATTTCTTCTTTTGTGAATATTTCTTTGTCTTTTTTGCTCTACCTTCATAGCTTTAGTGTTTACTTTTCCTGAGTGCCTGCTGCCTTCATGATAATCAGTATGTCAAAAGAAGTTGCTGGAGAAACTTCAATGTTAGCACACCCTGAGGAGTTTTTACTTCGCGTGAGAGAAAGACATGGATGTGTATTAACTTTCAAACATTAACCATTGGCAATAACATTAGAGCAGAGGAAGAAGCAAATTTTCCTTCAGAGAGAGTGCTCTTACTAGGGTTCCTTGAGGTAGGAAACGACCCACCATTCTCACCAAATCCCAGTGCCACTTACTTGTTGAAGTGCTCGAGGAATATGAGGCTGGTGGAGGTGCCTATGATGGTGGTCAGCCCCCCGATGGTGGCTGCGTAGGAGATGCTCAGTGAGAGGCACTTGCAGACCATGTGGTCATGCCTGGTCTGGTACCGGTACCTGCTGCCCAGGCCCAGATCCGAGGGCTCAGGGGGCAGCACCAGGATCTGAGCCTGTGAGGGGACACATTCACAAGCAAAGCAGGTGATCAGAACAGCAGCCCAGCTTGCTCTAATGCCAGAGAGATACGGGGCCCAGAGGAGCAACAGGTTTGTATAAGAGAGGCCAGGTTTTTCTTCACAGGGATTAACTGGGATTAGCCCTGGAAACTTGTCCCAGGGCCTGAAATTGCCTGGTCTGCGACAAAAATGTAGGACAAGCAGTAATCAGACTTCTGGCTAAGGTTTGGGCCAGCTCCAGGTCTAACTGGCATATCAGTGGGATACCAAAAGCCTTTGAGGGCTGCAGGGACAGGGTGCCAGCACTGAGCAGAAGGAATCCATAATCCTTGAGGTTTAGGAGCAGCCACCACACAAAGTCTTGGTGAACTTTTCACACTTAAACTGGCTCAGGGCCTCTAATTAGGGATGGAATGCTGGGGATCTCAAAACAGCATGGAAAAGGCTTAGTGATGGGAATATGGAAGGAGAAGATGCCAGAAATTTTTTCTCCAAAAGAAGCTTTCTTATCAGTGACAGGAAACTGTCTATGCTGGTAGGTCAAGTCCTTGTACTGGGAAAAAAGGTACAGTACTTCAAGGTACTTCTCATGTAACCTGTAATTTAAGAATGAGGAAAAAGGCAGCAAGTGGTTCAGAAAGGCTTGTTACATTTACTGATTTGTATTTTGATTAATTTTTGATCTGCGAACAGAAATTCATGGGTTGATTTTAGCCTGTTCTTTCGTGGACATAAACTTATGCCATTAGGATACTACAAAATTGTCATTCAAACAGCAATCTCTTCTTGGATCCACTCAAGAGAGGTAGAAATACCAGAATGAATTGATTTAATGGAGGATTTTGAAGCTGGATATTTTGAAAGACAAAAAGGAAGTGGATACTAAGAGTACCTAACAAAGTGGCTGAACAGATTAATGGTCTGTGCCTGCTGCTTTTTTGTTCTGAGTAGGGTTTTGTGTGCCGGGGTTGTTATTTTTGAGTTGGGCTATTTCCAAGGAGGATTTGCAGAAACAAAGTGGCTATTACAGTCAAATAATAAAGGAAACTCGTGATCACATCACTGGAGGTAGAGCTAAATAAATTGTCCCAGACATTGGGGAAGGGTCTTCTGAACACACCTGTGTTTATCGCATCTAAATGGGAGCAAGAACTGGCAAAGGGCCAAGCTGTGGCTGTGATGAGATGATGGAAAGTGAGATGAATAAGAGTCATTATTGTCAAAGAACAAATATGAAACTGTGGGGAGCAGGTGATATTCACATCTGTCTTTTGTCTCAGGTCTAACATTTCTTTACCTGAGGTAGGTGCTGCCCATTGCTTGTAGAATTCATTGTTCCAATAGGGTTGGCAATCATGTGCACACCATTCATACTCTGCAAGGAGGAAAATGCCTTTGGATTAGTCTTTATTGTGTTCCTAGGGACTTGGAATAGAATTTGTGATGCTTTGTAAAGGTACTGGGTGGCAGGCTTTGGGGACAAAAAAGGAAAAGGAAAAAAATGATCCAAAACTACAAAAAATTCCAACCCACTAAAAATCAGTTGTTAATTTTATGCTGGGGGGGGGCGGGGGGGGAAGGTTTAAACCATCTGCTTTTTATTTTAAGGTGATTTTAAAGTCAGATTATAATGAGATTAGGTCTTCTTCCTCTGCCATGTAGAAGACTCTAACAGGTCCCTTGAGCCTATGACTTTGTGATATGTACAGGCTGCTGTAGCAACTGAGAATTCTCAGCTTCAGAAGCTGGCAGTACTGGAACAAAAAATGATCATAGCTGAATTTGCTACAAACCGTATGGAATTGTTAGTTTGCTGACTGGATTTCAGGATGTCCAACGAAGAGTACAACAGACTTATATTGTTTTGTACTTGTGTTGTGGCTGTTAGGGAGCTAATTCTCCCCCTCTGATTTGTGCAAGCAGGCTGACAGGTTAAATACAAAGCAGGACATCCTACAATACCTACTTTCTGCCAAAAACCACCACACGTTTGAAATAAAGGGACCAGCAGTTTTTTTCAGAGCTGTGTGCATTTTGCTCTGCGGGTTCCTGCATTAGAAGACAGCATAGCACAGAAGATACCACCTATGACAATACCTTTGAGTGCATCAAGGAGCTGAAGTCAGCAGTAGTAGCACTAAAAACAAAGAAAGGAAAAGATACTTTAAAAATGCCTGTTCACCCACCTCCTGCAAGAGGCATACATCATGGGTAGGAGGGGCAATCTCTGCAGGAGAATTAGAGCTTACTGAAACGCTGAATACCAAACAATAAGAGTCATTATTATGTTTCATAGTTCAATCTCTAGCTGTGTAACAGTGGAGTTCCACCTCCATATGAGAAAAAATTGTTTCTTGGTAGTATTTACCCCATTCTAGGAGGGGACTCCATTCTATGTGGAGTGAATCACCAGGAAATCCAGCACCACTGCTGCCTGTTCTAGTCAACTTCTTTCTCTGCCAACTTTTCCAGTGCTTTTTTCTGAGTACCTACCTGTCCCACATTAAAGCCTTCCCTAAAACCTGCCCTGTGTGGCATGTGGATCATGCAAACAATCCACTGAACTTATTTCCAGATGTGTTACTTTTCCTGCCAAATTCCAAGCTCTTTTTCAAGTAATCCTATTTTAATAATAGTTCTGTATGAAATATCCCACGCATACTCTTCAACAGGGTTTAAAGGGATTAATGGCACAATGCCAATCTGAAAATTTGATTCTATATTACATAGAAAATATGGCTGGGATAAAAAGAGATAACAGAGGGAGTATTAGAAAACCCCAATAGTCTATAGACTAATGAGAAAACTATTTAGATCTTGCAAGTTAACTTAAAGTCATCAACTTGTACTGTTTGAATTATAATATTTGTTTTAAAGTGAATTAAAGTTTAAAGTAAATTAAAGTTTAAAAGAAACTTGTTTGTCTTTTATTTTGAACAGTTGCAAACAATACAGAAGGAGCTCAAAAAGGGACTGTACAATTTTGTTCTCATGCTCCTTGAGATGCTCCTCAGAATTGGCCTATAATAAATTTTTAGAACATTAGCTTTGTATACTGCCTTGTATATCTTGAACTGATGGTTAATTAGATCATTTGACAAAGAAATTAGTCCTTCACTTAATTTACCCTTTCCCCTTCCTAGATTCTACCCCAAATAGAAACTACTAGTGTTTCAAACCTCTGAAGAAAACTGTCTATATTTAAAGAAATCTTCTACAAATTTTGTAGGGGAGGAAAGGTGGTTTTTTGTGGGTTCTCCCTCCCCCCATGTGCCCTCACCCTCCACTCTCATCTCTCTCTTAAATGCAGGCAGCTGAGACTTTCTTCAGGGGTGCCCTGTAAGTAATGTCCCTCTGGATATGTCCTTGTAGGCAGTCCATGCTGCACTTGGACCTTCTCCATCACTGTTCCTTCAGGGGAACAGAAATAAAAATCTGTGGACAGCACTTTCTTACACAGCACAAACTTAGACTTCAAAAGAGCTTTCAAACACCCAGAAATATTTTCCTTCTCCCTAAAATATCCATAGTGTTAAAAAATAGATGTATACTGAGATGTTTTAGTGAATGCAGACCATTGCAGTAATCCCATTTATCATGTAAGCCTTCCTTGTCAGTCATATGTGAAACATTCACTTGTAAGGTTTTGCTTGCCCTTCCTGGCTCTAACTCCTGGGTTCATCTCATTGCAACCTGTGCAGGGCTCAAATGTCCAGTCCTGGTGTACAGGGTTCATTCTTACTCCTCATTGATGAAGATAAGCTCCAGTGAAGGTTGGCCGTGCTTTTCACCGAGACCTGCAAGAGAGGAGCAGAGAGCAGCCCTTGGGGTAAGAGCTGAGCTGAGCCTCTGGGTCACACCACTGGACCCAGGGGAGCTGCTGCAAGCAAAACTTGTCCAAACAGTCTCAGGTGCTCTCTTGATATGGCATTTTATTTGTATTGTACTGATCGTGTGCATCTAGCAATAAAAAGACTAAGATACCTACATGTAATAGACAACGTTGGATGAAATAATTTTCAGCCTGAAAAATGTAAAGTGAGAGAAAAAAGGGATTCTTTTCTTCCTAAACCTTTTCCTTCTGGGAAGGAATGCACAAAATGAACCTTAGAGGTCTTAACAATATTTTATTATGGGATTATTTCATTGTCAAGAGAAAACTTCAGCACCTCTTCTAAACTTCCTGGACTTTATTCCCAAAGATTTCCTTCCAACCCTGTAAAATCCTATGACAAAGAGTTTATGACACACAGCTACAGCAGATGCCCTAATTCAGTATAAATAATTTCCCAACTCCTATTCTTCCATCACTTCTAGAACTTCCATTTTTTGAAAGGAATTTCAGAGTATAAAAAGGAAGAGTATGTATCTGTGTTTTTGGCAGTATAAGTCAGACAGCTCTGACCTCAACAGAATTTGAATAATATGTATCAACAAATCTGGTGACTGATAAGTGAGAAAAGAGTGGCCAATACTGACAAATACCTATTGGCTTGTTTTCTTCATCAATGGTGCTGCCTGCAGTGGCGATGACCTCGCACTCCTCCTCAGCATTCACCAGCTCCTGGAGCACTGCCTCCACGATGGGCATCACCATGGCTGTGGTGGAGGTGTTGGAAAGCCACATGGAGAGCACCGTGGTGCAGCACATAAAGCAAAGGAGCAGCCTGGAGTGCAGCACAGAGAAACACAGAGAGTGGGAGGTGGAGGAAAAAGGAGGGGAAAGTTTGTAAGCTTTCAAACTCTGAAAGGAAAGATGGGTATGAAAAATGCCCCAAACTAAGGTAGCTTTTGCCCATGGATGGGAAGATCAGAGTGGTTTCAAGTTGCTGCTCTCAGCCTCAGACTGCCCCAAAGCCAAAGGTTCACTCACATGCCTGGCTTGGCTCCAGCCATCATCACCATGCGCAGGGCAATTCGCTTGTGGAGATTCCACTTTTCTACTGAAGCTGCCACACAAATCACACCCATGAGGAGCAAAGTTGTGTTCTTGAAATATTCAGCAGCCACCTGCATTAAGGGCCAGGGGGAAACAGTCAGTTAAAAAAAGCACACAGAAAACATGCTGAATGAGAAATATAGCACTGTGCATTTTTGATCCCTGGAGTAAGAATGACAGGGAGCTGGAGAAAATGAACAATCCATAAATCAAAATATTCTCTTTAATCTCTTTCTTGTTCTGTTTACAAATAAGGCTCTATCCCCGATTGTTTATAGGCTTCTCTATTGTTTATTAGTTTTGAAGATATCAAGAGAAATGTTATATTTGCAAACAGGATGTTAGTGCCTGCAGTAAGTCAGTCATACTCAACTAGTCTCAGATGGAAACAAGCACAGACAAAACTGAAGGCAGCTTATTCATGTGCTTCATCTGCTTTTTAATTCTGGAGGTATTGTTGTCTCTCTTGCCTATATTTATCCTGTCTTGTTCAGCTTTTGGCCAAATGTGGCATCCCTAGAGCCTACAGTGTCAGAAAAAAAGTCCTTTGGGGCTTGATCTTTGAATGCAATAAAAAAAAGGTTGGTATATTGCAGCAGCGATCCACAAATCCTGTGCCGAAACTTGTCACATTGGAAATCCATTTCCATTTTATCAGGAAAAGGGAGAAAAGTTTCAAGAAAAAGAACTTTAATTTAAAGACAATGAGCAAAACCCATCACTCAGGAAAATATTCAGAGACCACCTCCAAAGCAGGAATTGTGGATGTGGGTCTTGCTAAAACATGAGAAGATATTCTGTGAAGCAACTGCAAAAATGACAAATTAAGCAAACCATAAAATTCTTACACAAACATACACACATATTT
Source organism: Hylia prasina (assembly GCA_013397195.1). Classification (NCBI taxonomy): domain Eukaryota; kingdom Metazoa; phylum Chordata; class Aves; order Passeriformes; family Sylviidae; genus Hylia; species Hylia prasina. The sequence continues at coordinate 55,770 of VYXD01005828.1, forward strand.
CTGTAAACACAAACAAAATAGGAGAAAATAAAAGTTACAAACAGATGCTTGGGGTCTAGCAAAATTTTCATATAATTTTGATGTGATCCTTCCTGGGCTGTTGCTGGAATATTTTCAAAAAACGTAATTTCTTTACTTTAAAACTATTTCTGTAACCAAATGTAGGTGCTAGAATTTTAAAATAATTAAGATGAGAGGAAGCAAAAATTTTTCCATTGTCCTCAGTTATACTGCTCCTCCTCCATAAAGTGCAAGAATGACAATAATGTTAATTTGTGAAATCTGCTACAAGCTATATATTTAATGACATTTATTTAATAAATCTCTATGGTGACTAAATAGACTTGGCCATCATAATTGTATGCCAGACGTTTTAAATATCACCTTTTTGGCTTTTGTCTATTGGTTTCTTTCTCATTAAATTTCTTTATTTTCGTGCTACCTTTTAAGCAATGAGGTGAAGGAAGGAAATCCATCAATCCAGCAACATGAAAATCTGTTTGTTTTTTTTTTTTCTTTATTCCTTTCACAGCCATTTTGGAGAAATAAGTGAGTGCTAATAGTCTAATTAGTCCCAACATACATATCTATGACACACTGGTTCATGTTCTTAAGGCCCTGTGAGTAATTTGCAGCTTAAATAGCAGTAATTTTCTAGGGAAGAATCTCTCTAGAACAGCAGATTTGAAATAGTGCAACATCTTCAGAGTTTTTTATTTTTGAATGCAGGGATTTATTTCAGTTCCTAAAGCAAATAATACATTCTTTACAGTAGTCTTGCTGTCATTTTATTTGCTATAGTGTTGAAATTCTCTCAGGCTGACATTAAATTTCCTTCTCCAATGTGCTGCCAAATTTTTAATGAATATGCCCAATTACTTTACCTGTTTGTTAGGAAAAAAAGACTGTGAAAACACTGAATTGTGTTTGTATGAAAATGTATCTCATTTTATTACCAAACTTGGGGGAATAAACAGTCATAAAACTCTCAGCTTATGCTTGTCTCTATCCATTTATGGGTATTCCCAGTGCTAGATTGTGAGAGAAATCCAACAATTTAATGTTTGCTACATACTCCTCTGCATTCTTATCTGTATTACTTGTCCTTAAATCAAATGTGCTGTCCCCTCATCCCCCAAAAGGAGACGGAAAAAGTCAGGGCAAAAAAAGTTGTAGAGAAAATAAAAGAAATTCTTGGCATATAATGAAAGAAATTAACTTTCAAAAAAAACCACAAAAAACACTCAAGTAAGCAAATTGAGGACTGATAATTGAGAACTTTTTGAACAGCTATTCCTTTGCCTGAGAACTCATGGCTACAGTACAGCAGGAGGTTACAGTTTTGAAAAAGGACTAGACATTCACCTGGATAACAAAATAATCCAGTTGTTTTTGGTAAATGGTAATTGGTTTTAGCATATGTAGCCTTTTGCCTTATATGACATCCTTAATAAATCAAAATGGAAGGAAACTTTACAGCGTATCCTGCAGCTGCTGCTTACATGGATTGGAGGAGGACAAAGGTGGGATCCTTTGGTGATGCAATAGCTGAAAGGATGAACATCTCTTCTGGCTAATAGAGCCTGTGCTATATCCTAGATCTATCTTCAGATGAAGAAAGAGCTGGTGGTACCCAGTTACACATTGCAAGATGTCCACTTCTGCCTCCCACACCTCTCAGTCCTGCTACCGCACTGAGATCAGCCTCGTTCAAATAATTAGCTGAGAGAAAGAACATTAGATGACAGAAACACACAATTGTCTGACCTCGCTGGACTTCATGACCCCAAAGAGAGGGTACAGAAAAGCAGGAACCAAGGCTGCTGCCCCCAGAGGCACTGCTTCAGAGACCCAGTACACAGCTGTCACGATGAGCACGTAGGCACACGAGGCTTCCTGCAGGGACAAAGCAGAGGATGAGTGTTGCTGCCCCACCACGTGCTGTGGGAGCCCTGGGAACTCACCCATAGGATTCTTCAGACTTTGGGTGCCTGCGTTTAAAAGAACCAAAAAAGGACTTCCTTGGGGCCTCCAAAGGTGCAGCTGTTAGGGTGTGAAATCTTGGCTACCATCTGAAAGGACAGTGTCAGAAGATGACACTAATGAAAGTTTTCACATGTAAGACAGGGTGAAGTCTTGGGGCAAGACAATTTATTAGCAAAATAATGCCTTTGTATGCATTTATAAATTTGTTTGATTTCATAATCCAATATTTACCAAGCATTCAATCATCACTCCTCAGATTAGAGCTGTTGACCTGTTATCTTTGCATATTTTTCTCTCCAGTCCTGGACAAAGACAGGAAACGTTAGTTTTCAGGACCAGATAAGAGCATTCATATTTGCCATAAAAATGCCTTGTAGATATTTTGGGAAATGATCTGGAAACTTTGTTTGTTGTTTCTTTCTTTAAACAGTGTGCAAACACTTTTGTTAGCTGATTTTATTTGCTCAGGTAATTTCTAGAGACCTTTGGAAGAGAACCACAGGCCTGTGGGGTTGGAGGCAATGGGTGAACGGAGTTAATCAAACAAATTTGCTGCTGTCCAAGGTTCTGGTAGAAAAAGGCATGAGAGCATTATGGTGAGCAGCCATGGGGAGCTGGGATGTGATGGAGAAAAGTGCTATCTGCTGAATAGTCTCACAGGAAAACACAGCTAGTGATTGGAAGACTTCTGATCCATTTCTAAGATTCGCCTGCTTACGACACTCAATGAAGTTCTCCTTGTGCTCAGTTTGCTACACCTAGCAATAGTTTTTATACTTAGAAACCCGGGGATATCTGCTAGTAATAATTACAGAAACTATCCTCAAGAAAAGGTTTTTCCTTTTCTTTTCCTTTCTCAAATTTGAAGCCAAGTCCTGTGTTGGTCTTAACCTGCTGTTTTAGGGCACTTGGTTGGTCTGCACTGATTTACTTCAGCTATAAATTTATCTGTTCTTTACTATGCACCAGATGTTCCATATGAACTTATTGAACCATATGGAGTCACAGCTCACAAATGGCTATTGTTTAAAGAAATCACTGTTCAAAAATGCTCTTTGAGTCTCTTAAAAAATAATTTTATATATTATACATCCATCCTGGCTGGATGACTTCTAAACAAAGCAGCTTTCAAGAAGTTCCACAACTCTCACAGACTGTTGTGCAAATCAAAGAGCATGATTTACATTTCAAACTTTTCAATCAGTTTTGTGAACAAAGTGGTAAAGCCTGGTGAAATTATACAGGGATGTGGGTTCAATGGAATGAAACAATAGCTCGTATTTTAATTCATCTTTATAAATGTCATTTTTACATTACTTCTAAAAAAGAGCCACAATTAGACTTTTTTTTTTTTTTAAAGTATAACTTATAGTAACACCAGGCAAAACACAGCCCAGAGAGGAAAATAGGATAGACTGATATGTACACTATTTCCTTTACTTGTGTAAGAATTGTAGCCAAAGTTACACAGAAGCTTGGGTTTGAATTAACTGCCAGATCTTTTTCTGACTCCTATTTCAGAAAAGTGTAACATTAAACAGCTATAATTCAACAAGGCCAAGATAAGTTTGTATGGGATATTGGGGAAAATTTATTCAGAGGTAGGGTGTTCAGGGATTGGAATGGGTTGCCCAGAGAGGTGGTGGATCCACCATCCCTGGAAGCTTTAAAAGGACGTGTGGCTGTGGCCCTTGGGAATATGGTTTAGTGGTGAACACGGCAGTGCTGGGTTAGCACTTGGACTGGATGGTCTTAGAACTCTTTTCCAACATTAATGATTCCCGGACTCTGTGATTCTATTAAGCAGGGGCACCAGAATAACAGAAATAAATTTATAAGAAAACCTAACTTTAATCAGAAAAATGCCACTTGACAGGTTATAAAGAGTATCTGAAAGGCTGCTGGAGAAATTTAGCTCTGGATTAGCCAACTTACTGCTCAGTCACCTTTAACTACGTTATACCTCAAGGTTAATATTCCACAAAGAGCAGATCATAGGGCCTTTTTTGTGACTTAATGACTGACACATTTTTAATTTTTTAATTTTTAATTAGCTTCTGCTGACAAACTCCTGTGTTTGCATGGGCTCTGCATGAGGTCCAGCAGTTGTCTGAGGAGAAAAATAACTTCTAATGAAAGAAGAGTCAATGATTTTTATTTTAAAGCAGTCCAGACATAAGATCCAAGGGGTTTGTATTGCCAAAATTAATAAAATTAATTTCATCCTAACCTGAATCCAAACCTTTTTCTCACTCCAAAAATGCACTTCTCTTTGATTTCTTGGAGTGATTGTTATATTCTATTACTCTGTGTGTGGCAATAAAGTAGGCTGGTAGTGAAAATGGAATATGACAAAGGGAAGTTGCATCTCTTACCAAAATCTTACTGGGCTGGGCACTATGTCTTTGTGTTTCCTATACATTAGGCTGTAATAATTTTATAAAAACAAAACAAAAACAACAACAGCAACAACAACAACAACAAAAACCAACCAAACAAAAAAACCCCACCCAAATAAACCCCATTTTTAAATGGTACAAAACTGTAAGCAAGTACTGAGAAAGCCAAGCTTGCTAATCTCCACTAAAAACTTAATCGGCTTGTCTGGCAACTTTATTTATTTTCTCAGTTCATTTCCATGAGAAGCCATATTAATCTCTTCTGTTTACTTGAACTGAGTTTATATATTTAATTAATGGTTACCAGAGCTACTAAGTATTACACTGAAGTAGTGGCAGTTTTAGCTGTTTCACCCTCCTCACCTGTTGTTTTACAGCTGAAAATTTGTTAAACCCACTTCAAAGCTTGAAGCAGGGAATAGGAAAACATGTGATGGCTGAAGGGATTATCATCTAATTATCTGCCTTCATTCAGTCCCTTAGGTGAAAAGAGGAGTTGAAAGGAGTCCATGGCTAAAAACTCCACACCAAGGGCCATGCATAAAACTTCTGTAACTAAAATATCCAAGGATCTCAGAATGATAAAAAGGAAGAATAAACTGTATGATGTAGATTTGCCCACTTATTTGCCCTTGGCATATCCTACATGCAGACATGTGGTTAAGCTCTGCAAAGAGGTAGTCCATCTGGAATAACATCTTTGATTTTATGGGATCATGCTGAAATTCCACCCTTCAGCTTGTGTAAAGAAAGCCACAGGTGAATGAAAATATGTCAACTGTGGCTCTTTCAGAGCATGTTCTGTGCTTTAGGGTCCATTCTGCTCATCTGGCATATCAAGATGCCAACATGCCCTGATACTGCAGGTCTCACAGCTCTGCCAACAGCTGGCTGACTGAAATAATGTGGCATGCCTTATGGTATCTCTGGTGGCTTTATGACAAAGGAAAAAAAAAAAAAAAAAAAAAAAGGTGGATAAAGATTACCAAAAAGAGACAAAAATGCTCACACGTCACTGTAAACAATGAAGGAAATAAGGACAGAATGAAAAAGACCATCAGTTTGTAAAACACACACTTTTTTTGACCTGAAAGGCATTTCTTTAGGTCCAAACCTGTGGTACAAATCCAGTCATAACTTCAGAAGGGGAAAAAGAATTCAAGCAAATTTTCTCGAAGTTATTTTTCACCCAACCATTTCTTTTCACAAAAGAATATAAAAGAAGCTGTGGAATTTATTCCCATTAGTATTATCTACAAACAATTCTGAGTCCTTGTGCTCCCTTTGATCTCTCTTGCCACTACACATGTAATGTTCCTTTGACGTTTCCAGAGATGTGCTGGTATCATCAAAGAAACGGCAAGCTGATTCCCTGAAGAAATGCAAACATAAATGACCTGGTAATTTCAATCTCTACAAAAAAGGAAAAAAAACCTAATATAATTGTAAAAATACAAGCATGTGAGCAGGCATCAAATTTAATCTTCATATTTAAAAATAGGCATAGTCAAAGTGTTGTAACAAAGTAAAATCTACACAAAAGCACTCCAACAAGTGTTCTGCCAGCTGAGTTTACTTGGTGTAGGTGTTTTTTTAACAGCACTATAAACATTTCTCCAGCTCTTGGGCAGATTGTCAGCTAAACTTTATCCTCTGTGGTCACTCACATATATACAACATGGATGTAAATCTCCACTGGATGGGGTTTCACATCACTTTGCAGTAAAGCAGCACCATGAGGTGCAGGGTAATAGTGCAGAGGAGCTTGTACTGTACAATAGCAATTCTTGCAGCAATCCTGTCAGTGAACTCCAGCTTCAGCACCTATAAGGTGCTTTACAGTCTCCCTTGGCTGAGCATGCCAGGGAGCATCTCTTTTCATGTCACCCTTCCAGTGACATCAGGGGAGATTAAACCCTTCTGTAAAACAAGCCTCTGTGAAAGGGAGAGCCTTTCTGTTCCCTGAAGAGCACAATTGTCTGTTATTCATTCCTTCTCTTGAGATAAAAGAGATGAAAAAGTACTGTAAGAGAATAGCCAAGACATTGAAGTTCAAAGCAGGAAAACTCAAACTGCAACATACAGTTCAGTGGTGCAGGAACACTTCCTTTCTATGAATCCTGGTTTATTTTCCAAACAAAATGTTACTGTTTTGTTTTTGAAATCAGCTATGCAATTTCTAATACTTTGCATTTCTATTCAATATAGTACTAGTATTCATAAATCCCCATATACTTTAAGGAAGAATTAATCTTTAGCAGGGTAGAGGATGGAATGGATATTGCTGCACCTTTTGGACAGATTTATGTCTAGGTTTATGGGTAAGGATAAGCTGCAGATTTTTAATACATTGCAGATTTTGATGAGCTAAATATTACCACCTCTTTAAGTTAGGAAAACATTGCTATTTTATGGGTTACAGCTGTAGAGACGGGCAAAGAGAGGACTTTACCATGTGGTCAAGGTATTCAGTATCTCCAAGGCAGTGTCAGGAACACAGCTACTTTCCTGCCTTTCCCTGGTCTGTGTGTTAAGCAGAGGATATTCCCTCCTTTGCATTTCTGTGTATGTCTCTGGGCCAGCATTTATGAGCCAATGTCAGAGCTGCAATGTTCCAGCAGAGGTGCCCACACCTGCTCTGGAGCAGAAAATGCCATGCACTGTCACCAAGTCCTAGTTCCTGCCTCACCTGAGTTGCTGTCCTAATAAACCCACACTAAATTGAAAGCCCCTCCATGGATACTTATTGCTAAAAAACTAAAGACTCTATGAACTTTCCTTTTAAAGACCTCCCTTTAAAGAAAATGTCATGGATGTGTTTGCTCTGTTTCCCCTTCCACACAGATATTATTTTAGAAAGAGGTCCATAATTTCTGCTTTAAATCAGTGCTTTTCTAGCTTCGCCTGGCTCTTCAGCTCTCCTTGTGACATGACTCAAGGTAGCTCCAGCTCTTAGTGATGATTTCTCAGCAACCCTCACAGTCCTTCAAATACAAGTCTTTGATTTTTCTAAGACCTGTGCTTCTTGATGTCTTTGCCTTTCTTTTTGCACACTGCAAACATAATCATCAGGACTACCTGCCGCACTTGGAGGCTTTGTTAAAAGGAAATGAAAATGTACTTACACTGCTGGGGTATATGAGTGGCAGAGGAAGCAGCAGAAGTGGAATGAGAACAACGAGCAAGAGATTTCTGGATCGGAGAATCTCCTTCATCACTGCCATACTCCTTCTGGTGGCTTTCTTTTCCTTCAGATTCTTCTCTGGTTCCTCAGATATTCCAATTTTCATGCCACGCTTTCCTTCACCTTTGCCTGGATTTCCCTCAAAGATATCTCACAACCTCATCTCATATCCCCAGTCACCTAAAATACCTTTCTTGTTTATTTATTCTTCAATCTTGTTGTTTTGAAAAGGTTTTTTGATTTTAAAAAAATCAGTTTATGTAGGGGTCACCAGCACATCTGAATTATTATCATCACACCGTAACACGCAGAGGTTTGCAAATTGGAGCATAGTGATCTTTTGACAAATTTTCTTTTTAATTCAGACTCACAGTTGTAGATGTGTTGTATCCTTATTCCCATGTTGTATAAAGTTTTTTTCTTCCATCATCTAGTGGTGCAATTTCCGTTTTCATAAACCAGGCGAGATATGATTTGAGGTGCTGCTTTTCCTCCTCAAATACAGTTTCTGCTGGAAAGTTACTGAACCAAACAATTTATTTTTTGACACATAGAAGTAAATTTGCAAGTACTTCTTCTTTAAAGAAAAGAGCAAATCCCCCCTCCATTTGCAGCTCCTTTGGATTTTATTTCTTTGCTTCTATTTTGTATCTACCTTTACCCTACTTTTGTCCTGAGCTTGGAATTCACAGGGCAGTAATTCCAACATGGATTATACTTGATCTCTAGAGAAAAAATTGTTAAAAAGCTACAGGCAACTCTAATTCACCAATGAGGACTGGAGAAGGTAGAAGTTGCTCCACCCATTGTCCCAAACCCAGTCAGAACATTTGAGAAAATCAACAGCCTTCTGACATTCCCACAAATATATAAAAAGACCTTTTTTAAGTGGCTGAACAGTTGGTTATTGTTTCAAGGTCCCTGTACTGATGATAAATAAATAATCATTGTTTTCTGAACAGTATCTTTTGTATTGATGTTTCTTCCATCACGACCCTTGAATGTCACTAATTCATAAGGCGTGGGCTGATCTCTGTACTGACTCGTGTGCCCTCAGTAACCATAGGGTTCAAAATCAAATTGAGAATTTTTAGATTTTCAACTCTTGTTTTCTAGGGGAAAAAACATTTCTCCAACTCTTCTGTTATTGATGCTTTCTGTGGGACAGAAATCACTGGAGATTTAGGACTGCACCCGCTGGCTGGTTACGTGCACAATCTGTAGACAGACAAACGTATATTTGCCCTGTATCTCATGGGAAGAACACATCTAGGATTTTCTATGCCCCAAGACTTGCTTGCCTGTCCTCTGCCCACCCTCTTCTAGTCAGTGACAAGCTGAACTCCCCAGACTGGACTGTGATGCCTCCAAGACCCTGAGTTCTGGGAACCTGGCAAATGCAGATGTGCAGAGGAGTTTGACGTGTGGGGTGAATTCTTCCTGAAGTTAATAATTGTGTCTCAGACTTCTATGCCTCGAAACCTCCACCAAGCAACAGAACCTTGAAACCTTTCAGGTAAACTTAACAAATAGTCCTGGAAGAAAATCTATAGTTAATGTGAAGATTTTGGGTTGGCCAATACAGCTCAGGATGTCTTTTTTCAATTGTTTCAGAGAAACAAACTAAATAATGCAAAAAAGGTCTAAAATGTTCATAAAATGAAAAAATTGTTTTATTTTAAATAGAAAAATAGTCTTATTTCCTATTGTTATGATCCATAAGGTCAAAGGGTGGCTAAAATGTGCCATTTAGGGGCAATGGTTTTCTAACCTGTGAGATAAGAACTTCCCATAAAGAAGATTTAGTCCAAAGTGATAAGGTGAGAACTGAGATAAGGAGAAGGCAACCTATGCCTGCATCTTGAGCAGTATGAGGGAGGGAAATGCCTTAAGCCCAAAGAACTTCCCCGAAGGCAGAGTGCTCCTTTCCACCTGAACTCTGGAAAAAGGAGGCACTGTCATTTCTATTTATTGTCTCCTTCAGAGGGAAAGGCTGTTCCCTCTTCTCGCCTGTACCGTTGCTCCTATGAAGAGTTTCACAGCCTGAGATAAAGCAGTTACTCAAGCTGAAGTTGCAAAATAGTAAATATGCTGCTGAAATCAATACAATGCAAAGGCAAGGACTTATATGTAGAGTGTTTTTATTATTACATTGAGAGTCTGTTAAATTAACCTGGGCAGTCCAAGCACTTTCCCAAGGAATAAATCTTTTTCTTACATCACTCACAATAAAAGGAGGAGGGAAAAAAAAATCATAAAACCTTTGTTTTCTCTTGATGAGATAAATGTTTCAGCTACTTTGTAAGTAGGTAAAGCATGTATACCATAGGGAATTAAAAGATATTACAAATTATCTGTAATTCTTTTTTATGGGATATTTTATGATTAGTAAACTCTGCTGGGCAGTCCTGTTGTGGGGTGAGGAGCATGACTGGGAGATACTTCTCTGATTGATGACTGCTAACAATTAATATTTGCTCTAGTTCTCTTTCTTGCTATTTTTGCAGACTTGGAGTAGCTGGCTATGAGGCATTTATAAATTGCCCTGGTTCCAGGCTCTTCCAGCAAGTGGTGTTTCAGGGAGCCCAGAAGCAGAGGTGGAAAGGCAGTATTGCACTCTGTGGCATTTCCCTTTAATGTGTTTATAGAGCATGATGGGGGAAGAAATCACAAGCAGATCAACAGCGCTAAAGCTGAGGGCTCAAAGGGCGTGTGGGCAGGAGCGCAAGGCTGCTTTGGGGGTGCTCAGCTCTGTGTGTGCAAGCAGAGGAGACAGAGATATTTGTGGCCCACAGCTTTGTGGCTGAGGTTTGCAGTTTCCTTTGCCATCTGCCAGACAGGCTTTGAAGACAGCCAGCAAAATTCTTCAGGTATAAAAGTGCCCCTACACATTTGCCTGTCTGAATGAATGTGCACACTCAGACACACAAATCCAGAAACTCCTGGGGGAAACAAAACTGACTCTGTCTTTTATAAGCCCTTTGTCCAGCTGCTAATGCCACGGCCAGACTGCCCCTTGGGCTGCTGTGCTCCCACATTCCCACAGGTGTTTGCCAAACCCAGTGCACTCTGACTGCTTGCACTGTGCTCTTTGCTGTGCTTAAGGGTGGATTTTTTCAGCTCCAGTCCTTGACGTACCCCTTTTAAGGGACACAGAAGAATTAATTCCTCTTGTTCAGGTGATGCAAAAGCAGTTAAACATGATTCAGAACTTGGGCTGGAATCCTTAGGTCTGTTTTAGTCTTGGGGATTTGTGATTTGGGCCTGCATCCTTAATATATTATGCAATAGAAAAATAGAGAATGATGATATGAAAGGATGAAATAAATGTTCAGTCATATTCCCATTGTCTGGAAGAAGCAGCACTTCTAATATCAATAGAAAAACAGAGTTTGTGTCTCTTGAACACAAAAATTAGGGGGCTTGATTTAGAAGAGTTTGGATTTTTGATAGCTAGTCATCCTCCTGAAAAAATAGATTTCCTTTTTCTGTCTATTTTCTGTCCATGATTTTTTTTCGGAGTTTATTATAATTGGTTGCAGCATTTCTACAATTTTTCCTTTGCTGCTCCCAAATTCATGATTCGCACCACTGAATTGGTAAATAGCCTTTTCTGCTAAGTGGTCAGATGCAATTGTTCACTGACTGAACAATTTGGAATTCTTCTATGTACTCAGCAGTTAGATGCACACACATGCATGAACACAGACACACACACACAAACTCAAATGAATATACAATTTACTGTTAAAAAAAAGAGCCACAGTGCCAAATTCAGCACCAGGTATGTTTTAATGCACCTTCCTCCCTTGCCTCAGCAGGATTCTGAAGCATGAGTTTAGATGATCTACGTTCAAGTGACAGAACCAGGAAAAATGTGCCATTATTAAATTAAATAGGGCCTTTGTCTTTCCTTGGATTCCACTGAGGACAAATACATGCTCCTTTCAAAAAAACAAGCAGCAGAAGCAAAGTCGTGTGCAAATAATGAAAGAATCATTGCAGACTGGGAGGGCAGCTCCAGGAAGCAGGGAATACGTTCATAGGCATTGTTTGCTGCTGGTCTTCACAATGCCCTTTGTCTTCTGTAAATGTTATTGCAATTAAACGCTGGCTCAGCCAAATGAAGTGAATCAGAGAGTGCTTATTTATGAGAACATTTGGAATGAATAATATGTGGCATAATTTCTGAATGCTGACAGTTATGAAACCTCTTCCTTTTACAGTGGGCCTTCATCTCTGTGTAATATTCTCTTACTGGCCAGCCAAAACATGAACTTGTTTCGCCAGCTAGGAAAGCAGCACTCTCCAGCACTTACACATCAGCATGTGAGCATAAGCACAGTATATTTATGTATTGCTTATAGGAAACCCAAAGGATGAATCAAGGGTTTGCCTGAAACAAGGGTCTGCCTGGGTGTACACTAAACTGCCTTCTTTTCCTGTCACAGAATGTGCCTACAAGCCAGCACAAAAATTGAATTCTCAGGACTGAAGAAGTTTTTCACCGTTCAGCATGGAACTAGAAAGCAGATTCCACAAGAGGGAGCCAGAAAACGAACAATCTTTCTTGAAGCAGGCTATTAAACTCTTTTATAGAATAAAGTGGTGGGTGTGCTACACTGTGTCCTTCATCAGGCAGAGCAGGTGGCCGAGCTGCTGCTCCTCTTCCACTATGAGGGCTGTTTGCTGTAGGGGAGCATCAGGTCGTTCTTCAGGGCTTTGTAGAGATTGACAAAGGATTCAGCCCAAGTGTCTTTCTGGTGCCCCTGGGACTGAGCAGCTCTGTAGGCCGTGTAGACCATGGTCAGCACTGTCCTTTCAAAGTCTTCTTTCTTGAGGACCCTCGGGTAGGAAGACAGCCTGCTGCTCAGCCTGCGGATCTCCGTGATGCTCTTGGGGATAATCTCGTTGCAGATGGTGTGGAACTCAGCAGCCTTCCTCAGGGAAGCCAGCTCCTCATCTTTGATGGAGATCCTCTGACCTTTGTCAATGTCAAGCTCAGCTAAAAGAAACTGGTGCAAAATCAGAACACAGAAAGCTATTTATTTTCTCCAAGAGACTCCAGACAGGGTACATGAGAATTAACAGTATGTTCTCAGGTCTTTAATTTTTGTCAAATGGAGACAGTTGCACTGTCTGCAGGTGGGGAAGACCAGAAAATTTCTATGTGTTCCCACCCTTTTGGTGAACTGTCACATAGCCATATTCCTCACTGCTGGGATGAATGAAAGTGACCCAAAGCCAGATAATGGACAACCCCAGCATGGACAGTACCCCCAGTGCTGGTTAAGGCTTAAGGTTGGTATACTGAACCTCATAAAGCAGGACCACATCTTCTAGTGAGTTTTGTAACACTGGGCTGAGGAAGGCAGCGGAGGACCTCTTGAATCGCTGAGCAGCTGGGAAAAGCATAGCTGGAAAACAGTAATGGGAAAAGAGAGGTTCTATAAGGTACCAAACACTGACAAGAAGAAGCACTTTTCAATAGTAGAGTCAAGTAGAAACTGCCTTTTGCAGTGTCTTACTGTACACTATGGCCTTTCACTGTAAATGAAAGGTGTGGCAGGGACTACGTTGATCCCGATCTACCAGGGATGGAGGTTAGCTCTTTGTCCGGAATCCATAGGGTGCCTAACACAGGGTGCTTTGTTATCCAAGCCTGGGACTCTGAGTTGCAGCCTCAGAGGTGAAAGGAATAATGATAATTGCAGAATTAACATTATCTGAAATACAGGTCGTTTTCCTGGATCGGGAAAGGGAAATCACTACCAATACTCAACAAAACCTACTTTTTTTTGGTCCATTCTACTGTCATGCTTCTGAGAGTCTACATTTCTCCTGGTTTCAATGATCTAAAAGTTGATCTCCCCTTATTTATTAGAAACAGATCCAGCAGAGAGTAATCAGCTCATCTGTCCTGGGCATTTACACTTGGAAGGAATGACTCACCCAGATGTCTGTGTCTCCTCACTGAGCCTGTTACCAGCTTAGCCAGGACAGCTACATCCAGTGAGGTGAATCCCAGCTTAGTGTGACTTTAATACTTTGCAGTGTCATAACTGGAAAAGACAGAGCCTGCTACCATCAGGTATCTGTTCACCACTGTGAAGTGCAGTACAGATATTGTCTCAGGGAAATGAGACAGAAAACATAGGTACAGTCCCTGAACTCAGCACCCCAGTGAAGTAGAGCATTTGTAGAATCAATGACCTAGACAGTCCAGGGTATAGAAAACATCTGATGCTGCTTTAGAGAAGACCTAAATGCTTTGAGTTATTAACCAGGTTACTAACCATCCATGTACTGTTAAAAAGTCTAAATTACTTTCAGTGCAGAAGGGAAAACCTCTGTTTAGTGTTTTATTTGAATATTATTATTTGTATATTATTTAGATTTTGATGTTTAGGTAATCATAATTTGAATTTGTTGGATTTTTTTCTAATACTCAGGACTAGGAAGGTTTTGGTTTTTTTTTTAACTTGTGCTTATGTGACTGTTAGTATGTTCCCCATAAACTTCGTTTCTCAATTTTAAGTCTCTTTACCAAGAGATAAATTTGGAAACCCGTCTAAGAAAAAAAGGAAACAAATCCGCCACATTTTGAAAGGAATTATGATTCCCCTGTCAAAATTAAGATTTTTTTTTAGAGTTATGAGTAATATGTAATAGAACATGCAGCTTACTTTGAATTTCTGGAAAGTTTCAACCCACCCTTCCTCTACCAGATTTTTTTCCCCGGAGACATTTTTACGAAATCAATTTTGTCTGGTTTTGCCAAAGTTCTTGTGAAGGATTTTGCATGCTGCCTGTAAATAACCTGAACATCATTAAAGCTCTCTCTTCTGGGCATTAAAAAACAAAACAAAACAAAACAGAACAAAACAAAACAACAACAACAACAAAAACCACCCAACAAACCAAAGCAAAAGAAAAAACCAAAACTGGAGCAACTGTAATTATTTTATGGAAAAGTTGTCCCAGCTCTCTGACTACATGGCTTGTCAGACAATTTGACTCTTTGGGATTACCCAAACAGATCATAAATATGCAGTTTCTTCCAGGCTCTGTACCCTCAATGCAGCCCTGCTTCCTGCACCATTGGCAACTGCTGACATTGTTATAGTTTGGCTTTTTAATGATATTTAAATTCTAGCAAAGCAAGAAAAGAGAAACCAGAGCCTCAGGACCTTTATCATCCAGAGTACAAAAAATGAATCACGATAATGCTAGGTATGAAGCAATTAATGCTTGACACAACAAAGGATATTTTGGCCTTAAATTAGTTAGGGAATAGGTAAAATATTTTGTTGCATTGCAGTAAATATACTGTAGGAAGATACAGCAGTTAGGATGGGTTTCAGGCATAGCTGCTCTGTCCCTGATGTTTCCCTCTCTTGCTCAGAGTTTTGCTGAGGCACGCTGGAGCTACTCCATTTTTTGCTCTTGACAATTCAAGAATGCAACTGAGTGCGTGTGAAGCACTTGAAATTTCAAGCACTAATTGCTGACTAATTAAAACTTTTATTATCGGGCAATTAAAACTCTAATTACTTAGCAGCTGGCAGAAATCCAGTCCATAATGATGACTATTCATTTTTATCTCTTTTAGTTTTTAGATGCCCTTTTGGTGAAAACAGCCTCAGAGCATGGAGTATACCTCCACATATGCAGATGGTCTACATCTCAAATATCCCCATGGAAAAGTGTCTGTGGCATTTTGCTTCAGCGCTGTCATGCTTCTGGTCATCACACTGATTGCTTTTAACTTTCAATCCAAGCAGAGGTTCCCACTGTGGGGATGAGCTGGAAGCCCCCAGCTTCAGCCCATCCACTCACCCAGAAAAGCCTCAGCAAAGGACTCACACAAAAATGAATGCTATACCATCGATTCAGTACTGGCCCACTTGCTGAGTCCCAGGTAACACCTCATAAAGAAGAAGGGATTTTTCAGGAGATTCAGAGGGACAAGGGTTTGGGTTGCTCTGTCGTGAGAAGGGATTTTTTATGCCTATCAGAAACATCCCAGCCTCTGTAGCACTGACTTCCTTGTCTCATTATCTTGTTCTCAAAACATATTAAAATTTGTTAGAGTTCCTAGAGACTCTACTCAGAAAGTCTTTCAGAGCTCGTTTGTATTTGTCATGGTTATCTGATTTTCCTGATATGCATTTTATTCAGTCTTTCCCTTTCTCTTTCTTCCTGCTCAGTAGTCAAATCCTTCCACCATCACTCCCTCCACAGTCCTCTCCATGAATTCACGAGTTCCTCCAAGTCTGTATGAGCATTTGGAGCAAGCACTCTGATTTTCATTGTACTGACTTAACACGTGTCAGTTAAGCACAAAAGCTGAGACAGATTTTAAAAGAAGGATTTTCAGTCAGTTTCTGCATTTAATGATTGTGAATTCCACTTGAAACTTTTTTGCTGACTTTTGCTTCTTCCTGCATTTACTTCCATCTCTGACATGAGTTTTCTGGGGACGTCAAAGAACAGTAGAAGAGTTTAGAACTTTTTACTAATTTCTTTCACAAGGGACTTCTCTATAAAGCTATCAAGCACTTGGAGATGGAGAGTGATGTGCATGATTTTATGTTGATGCTGCAGCCAATTCATTTCAATGGCAGTAGCCATGAACATCTAAGCAGCAGAGATCCTCAATTAGTATTGACAGAGAAAGCTGAGCCCAGTGATCTCTGAAGTCACTGGAGAGTCTCCTATTGATTTACTGTTTTTATTTCTCTTACATATGTGTTAAGACATCTCCAATGTAGATACATGTATTTCTGTCCTAAGGGCTGGTCAGTCATGTAACAAAAAGCTTATGATTTGCAGAAAGAAGTTAGGAAAAATAAGCTTTTCATTAACCTTACTGAAAACATTTTCTGTTGTATTTCTATGTACTCCCACGCTCATCCTCTTCCAAATCCCTCCTCCAGAGGGGCCCTGGGTGTTTTGCCTCGTTGCCCGCTCGGGGTGGGAGGTGGATCAGAGAGAGAGAAGAGTGTCTGAGCACAGCCACCCCCTCCAAGCCTCCCTGCCTGACCCTGCACAGCCTCATCCCATGCCCTGGAGTGCACCACTGCCACTGCCGGAAGAATGCAGGCAGCCCACACGCCTCCTGCTGAGGGTGATTAAAAATGCCCATCAAAACTGGCACAGAAATCTCTATTTTCTGCTTGCTGCAGGAGCCTATCCAGTCTCCTACGGCTCTATTGACTCAATTCCACTGTCCTTCAGGACTACCCAGGCTCTTAAACAAAAAGGAAGCCACGTTTGCCAACTCATTGACCCGCTTCTATCTACTTAGCTGATGCATCTTTATGGTTTAAACATAACATCACATTTGAGGCTGACAATAGCCTCATTTTAAAGATGTTTTCATCCCTCTTAAGAAATTCTGCCAGAATCTTCTTCACTTCATTAGCCATGTGGTAAATATTTTTGATCCTCTCCCAGGTTTTCCCTGCAGTTTGATTGCTGAGGGTACAAATGTTTAGTTTTGCTTTCCAGTTCATGCATCTGTTCATTATTTCCCAGTTGCTTCCTGTGATGTGTTTGCTCAATAAGCACAGAGCATAGCTGCAGGAGTTCTCAGTTATTGGTGCATCATCACTGCCCTTTTCTTCCCCTGTGAAAAGGTATGAAGCAGGATTCAGGCCCTATGCAGACCATTGCTCCAAAGCCAGTACAGCTCCCTGGGGCTCTAGGACATGAACAGTTAATTGGGGTTATGATTCAAAAGGAATTATTTTCATTGTCATCAGAGGCATGGAAAAGAGTTATCACTTCTGAGCGACATCTTTCATGAAGAACAGGAGGAGCAGAGGAGCAAAAAAGATTTGATTCTTCAAGAGGGATTCAAGGTTTTGACAAGACACCAAAATCAGCATTGTCCACAAATTGTACGGGCAGGTACATTAGCCTTTATAATTATTGCCATGCAAAAAATGATGAGTGGTCCAGGCTGACTGAATCTGTTTTGTTGCAGAGACTGCTGGGCAGTTCCTAGAAGCTGTTGGTTTGGATTTTAGGGCAAATGCCTGAAATGCTCACAAGCGGATTCCTTACTGTGTGGGTGACTGCACACTGGAGCAGATTGTCCTGAGGGGCTGTGGAATCTTCCACACTGGAGATATTTAAGAATTGTCTGAACACAATCCTGTGCCATGTGCTCTGGGATGGCCCTGCTTGAGCAGGGAGGTGGGAGCAGGTGATCCACTGTGCTCCCTTCAACCTGGCCTGTTCTGTCTGGATGATTCTATACCTGTTTGTGGGAAGAAAAGGTTTGAAATCGCCTTGACACTGTGCAGAAGAGAAGAGGACATGAGTGTCAAAGTTTGCATACACTTGAAAAAAGCTTTTGTTTCATAACCTTACTTCTGAGGGCTTGCACACAGACCAGAAGTATCTTCTATACATAAAGAATTTTATTTCTGTCTAATGATACTTTGGTGGGTCCATGCTGAGTTGCTGCATTGCTGGAGTAACAATTCCCTATTCCCTATTCGCTGCCTCAGGCTAACAGGGAAATACCCTTGAAAATGCCTGTCTTTACCATTCTGCAGTGGTGCCAAAAGCATCACTTACACCAGGGCTGGGGGGATGTTAACCTATGACAGGTGTGTCAGGCAGTGAAAATGGTAATGTAAATCACAAAAAAAGGCAGGATTGTTAAAGGATTAATGTGTTTTATGCATTTTACTCCTTGTTCTGCGCTTGGCTCATCCCCAGAAGGATGTATCTTCACCATCTGCAAGGTGTTTGTACTCCCCTGGGCCTGCAGCTGTTGCCAGGGCAGAACGTGAGCTTTGGCTACACTCCCTGACTTTTTGCTTTCCTGTATCAAAACTGCTATATTAGAAATCATTGAACACTTTGTCCCAGTGAAGGAGAAATTGACAGGCTGGGGATTTAAAGGAAGAATAAGGGCAATAAAATAAAGGAAACACACACAAAATCCTAGAAAGACAAGAAAAAAATTCTGCAATGCTACAGCTTAGCATCTGAAACTTGTGTCTGGATTTGCAGTTATTCACATAAGTAGCTTCTATGACAACAAGTGCAGTGCAAAGATTTCTACATTCCAACTTTGATACATTTAAATCTCCATCACTGGGGGATTAAATCACAATGCCCCTTAGGGGAACACAGCAGTGAGATGGAGAAAACATTTTCATTATGAAGCAACATGAATTAGCACATGTTTAAAAGCAGCTACCAAGAGAATGTGCCTCTTTTTGCTCTCAGGTCATATCCTTGCTATCTTAGCTCCTAAGGCTAAATGTAATTCCTGACTAAAGTGAGAATGGACATTAACACCATCTCTAGTTATTAAAAAATGGTTAAACAAAAAGAAAAGCTTTGTCTTGAAAAGTTGTGTCAATAAGGATGTAGGAAGTAAATCTCCCTACAAAAGTTGTCAACAGGCAGTACTCCTTTTAGGAAAAAAATCATATATTATATGATTATAAAATTATATAATATTTTAAACACTTTAAATTAATAGCAGATTGTATTCAATTCCATAGTGCAACACATTATGAGGTTTTTTTTTCAAAGTAAGTTAGTTTTTATTAATTTATCTCCTCTTTAAGAAGCAAGCACATTCCAGTTTGTGTGAGACACAAAGGGTGTCTCAGTTGCATAAAACAGAACCCATTCCTACATAAACTTCATAAATGGTCTGAGATGTGTGAGATTAGATTAATGTGCAACAGAGTTCCCATACAAAAACCCAGAATGGTAATAGCCTGTCTAGCTTACTTGGCATGAGTAAGAAATGTAAAGGTATATTAGAAAGACCAAAAAACCATTATGCTTGCAGAAATTGATATTAGTAGAGAAGAAAATGGTCAGCTGAGCCTGTGTTTGTGAGAGGTGGAGGATATTTACATTTATGACTGAAGTGAAATGGTTTCAAAGATATCACTAGCACCGATCAACTAAAATGATCTGAGAATTCATTCCCTCATATGGAATTTCCATTATGCAGCATTTTCACCTGCTCCCAGGCTGAAACAATGTATACTGTGTTATTTATTCCTCCCTTGGTGTGATAAGGAGGGGTCCCCACCTGGAATTATTTATGCTCATAATAAAGCATTCCAGTCAGCCAGGAGAGGCCTTTATTATGCTGGAGGAAAGTCACTGCAGGTGTGAAGAGAAAAAATGCACCCAGCGAAACTGAAGGAAAGAAGAAGTGAAATATATTGTTTTATTATCCTTCAGTTTGCTGCTATGTTACCACAAACTGGGGATAGACTATGGCAAAAACTGTATAAATGAAGGGCAGCAATAAAGGAAAGAAATATCAACCCTGCTCCACAGGTTTAATGCATAGGCAATAAATAATTGTGGTAACACAGTTAATTTCAGGCAGAGCTGGGAAATGGAGCAGTACTTTATTCCTGTCTTCACTAGCAGCCACCTCTCCTTCCCTGTCTGTGTTGCTCACAATGCTCCTGATCCAAGGGAAAGACACCAACCAATCCTAATTAAACACATTTGAAATAGTTTCTTACAAATGAACAAGTGAACGGATACAGCGGTGATCCAATCTACTTCTATTTCTCCCTGGAGGCAGCAGGGAAGGGAGAAATACAGCAGGGTCTTTGTGCTTTGGTGCTGAGCTCTGGGGAAGCACCTGAGGAGCAGAATGGAGCAGAATGGAGCATCTGCCTCTGTTGTTGAGCAGTGGAGAGAGAGCAAAGAGAAATCAGAGCTCTTCACAGAAAAGACAGAACCACAGCAGCTTCAAGAGCTTTCTACATGGTGCTACTGCTGCTCTGGAAGGAAAGCCCTTCAACACTGAATCACCAGTTCTCTGCCCTTTTTATACTGACATGGCAGAGCCCAAAGGGTGGGCTCAGCTCCACCTCCCAGGTGTGCATTTCCTCAGAGCAGAGTCCCTGGGCACGGAGGAAAGGTAATCACTCACTAGTTGGAAGGGCTGTGTTTCCTTTGTGTCGTGGCAGGCAGAGGTGACTGCTTGGCCAGGGTTTTGCTGGCTCTGGCCTAGGTGAGCTGTATCTGCCAGGCACAGCTCCTGCCCGGCTCCCTTCTTCCCCTTGTGCCAACACCGACGCTGCTTTGGGTGGCCACGCAGGCACCTAAGCCAGGAATCTTCCTGGTGGTGGATGAAGGGGAAAAGCAAACAAAAAATAAATTTAAAAAACCCCCAACAGTGGTAGTTTTTAGCTGTCTCACTTCACAACACTTCTGCTACACCAGCAGCATTTCTACATGTGAGAAACTCCCCGTGCAGTTGTGCTCTAAGTGTTCTCAATGTCCCTGGTGGCGATTCAAGTCCTCAGATGACCTAAGGATGGAAATCAACCCTGAGAGGAAAAGCAGAAGCCCTTCCTCATGCCTTCACACCCTTGATCTAACCACCAGATGGGATAAGATCCCTTTTTTGTTGTTGCTGATGACCACCTCAACAAGGGTGGTCACTGCTCCTGCTAGAGGTGAGGGCTGGCTGCAGGACCATTAGCTGCCAAACACTTCTTCCCCTTCTATGCTTACACCCCACTGAGCTTTTAAAAGAGGAAATTCAACTGGCAGAGAGAACATGTAATTATTTTTCCCTGAATGGATGAACAGAAAATAGTCAAAGGTCCACTTTAAACCGCAGACCTTACAAGGAGTAGTATGAAATTTTATTTCATGATCACATGACAGCTCAGAAATGCCAGGGACCCTGGAATTATTCACTTAAGACATCTGTGAATGGTTTCAACTGGCAAATAAATTCAATTGTCTGACAGTGGGTCTAGGAGCAGTCTCTGATCTGATTGCCAACTATTATTATTTTATTCATGTATGAACTGCTAACATGCATGAAACAACAAGGTACAACTCATCCTCACCAAATATGAATATCACAGCTCAGAACTGGGGAGGAAAAAGCATTATATTGACCATTTCTTCTCACTCCAATTAGAAACAACCAGAAATGTCTTCCTTTTTCCTTCAGATCCCCATCTAAATTGAAATAAATTGTTGGGAAGTAAATACATAAATACCAGTTTTCTGCTTCCTCTGCTCTGGGATTTCACTTGCTCTTCAAAAGCAGGGAAACCCCAGCTGCCTTTCCAGCTGTTCATTGAGCTCCAAATGTCAGTGCACCTGCTGGGGTTTTCTTAATGACATGAATATGTGCTGGATGAGAAAGAGTATAAATCAGCCTTGCCCAGTAAACAAAAAGAATGGGGATGCTGGGTCCTTTTTGTAAAGAAATGTGTTGTTTTTGGAGGCAATGCCTTTTCAAATCATTGTATGATTTCTAGTACTGTCAATAAAGATAAGAAGTCTGAGAAAGGGACTCAAGGCCTGAAGATGGATTTGGGATTTTTCTCTGAACTGGACTGGTACAGCTGCTTTACTACATGAGCAGACCATGAAGAATGGAAAGCTGGGCTGTATTTCTGAGTGAGAGTCAGGGCAAACACATATTTCTGCTGGAAAAGTGAGTGAGGATCAGCACGGGAAGACATCTGTTCTGTCAAGTACACACCTGCGTGCATATCTGGGTCCCCCCATTATGTTGATGTCTGCATCTCTGTGGAAATAATATTAAAATATTAGTAAATCTCAAATATAATCCTTCACTAAATCTGATCAGTAGATTTGAATGTGTGCAGATGCGACGTTGGGCCAAGCTGTCTTTCTGATATTGCCATAAACATAGCACAGGAATGTAAAGGATAGATATAAAATGGGTTGGGTTAATGGCTGCATTCCCCATTTCACAAACACACATATGGGATTTCCATTTTACAAAGCTGACATTTTTCCAATCTTCATTGTTATTTCAAACTCTCCTAAAACCTGGCTCTTTCTAGATCTTTCAGGTTTCAAGATCTGCTGAAATAATGCTGAGACTGACGTACAACTGCATTCACCATTAAATACAGAAAGCCTTGCCAAAACTTGGGATGTTGCAAATTGTTCAAGGCTGCTGGACACTGTGGGTGAGATCCTCAGATGACCTGAACTGGCACCACTAGCCCTGTGACACTGCTCTGCTGGCAGTCAGGTCACAGAGAACCCTGTGCTGTGAAAGACACACCTGGGATCACAGAGGAGACAAGAAAGGCAGAGTCAGGGTTATAGAAATCTTAAATCACCAGCAGAATAACCCCAATATTCTGTTTCCTGAGGAAAGAGATCTGAAAGGCACAAAATGCTGACAGTTGTGCCTGAAGTTGATGGAAATTGAAAACCATTCTCAACCTCTTTCACTGCTGCAGTTCTTGCCCCTACAGGTGCCATCTCCCAGTGGCTCCCAGCCCAAGAGGACCTGGCCAATTTGTCACATGTATTTGATTCAGTGCTTCTCCTCCTTAATGTAAACCCTCTTCTGGAGCCATTTGAGCTGAACTTGTAAAATAGATTTTGGCTTATGGGAAAATACTGTAAGTAAATGTTTAAGGAGAAAATGACCTCATCTTCTAAATTTAGGATGAATAAATTTATATAAAGGGAGGAAGGCCTGATTTCCAGTGAAAGAAACCCTCTAGCATGCTGCTGACTGAAACCAGCTGGGAGTCAGTTCTTTGGTTTAACTCTGCATGTGAGGACTGTGTGTGAAGGCATTATTACTGTGGAGAAGCACTTTAAATAAAATGCTGTCACACTCATTGTAAGTCTCATCCTGTTGTTTCCTACATTTGGGATTTCTTACTTGTTCAGAGACTCTGAAGCTTGCATAATGAAATGAGCTTTCTTAGAAAGGTTTTGCTGGCATGTAGGTTACATCCTGCTAGAGAAAAATCTTCTGGTCAGTCTGCTCTCTGTTGCTTTGGCCTACAGAATCACTCCTTGCCAAAGCTGGACTTCAGCATGTGATTTATCTGCATGACAGATCTTCCTCAGCTTGCTAGCGATGGTGATCTCCCAGGTAAGCTTATGGACACCACCTGGTTATGAATATGTGATTGATGCCCACCTTACATCATCTTCAGATGATTTCCTTTTGTCAAGTTAGGATAATCATTGTCTGAGATACTGGAACACTACAACAGTAGTCATTTGTAGGGGTAGATTGACATTTAGTATGTCCACAAAATGAGGCAGGGACTACTTGTCTCCTTATCTGTAATTCCAAATGCTAGCCCCAGCAATCTTTAAGTTCTGCTTTGACCTCTGAGTGCCAAGGATTAAGGATGGATGAAGGAGAATGAAAACTAGCTTGTCATGGCTGGGCTCCTTGGATTAGTAGCTGTTAACCACTGAGCTGAGTTGCAGAGGCAGGCTGCCATGAGCACGCTGATTTGTTGGGAAAGGAACGCTCAGAAGGTGATTTACAACTTTGTCTAAATAATACATCTGTTAATTTGTCAGCAAAAGCACCCATAGAGAAATGCATTGGGCATTGAAAACACCTCAGTAAACCACACAATGTTCCAGCAATTGCTCCCAGTTGGAATTGCAATGAGAAGGACTGGCACTCTTTTCCACCTCAGTGGGCAGACACCCGGGGGAGATGAGCTCCAGCCTCAGGTCCAGCAGCATTCACATACAGAGGAATGAGAGATGATATATCTGCTTCTCTGACAGCTTGCATCTTGGTTGGTAGCATGAATTTCACCAGCAGGGAAAAGCTCCTGGGGGAACAGCACACATGGGTGTGAAAAGCCAGCTGGGCATGACACGCATTTCCATCTTTGATCAGGAAAATAGAAAGGGAGTATTTAAGACATGAGACAAGTTGGTTACACTGCCAGATTTGTGCAAGTAGAACTAACTGAGCTCTATACCTTGACGGTGATATTTTACTGCAGAGTCCCTCCATGTCCCTTTGGAGGATGTAAGTGCACATGTTTTTCAGCTCTGGCATTCACTTTGGCTGGACCACAGCACGCACAGGGAGAGGGGCTGACATAACTGGGTGCATGATGGATTGATGGGCTATAGCACATGCAGTTAGTCATTCAGGGTTTGAAGGGTATCCAGAAATTCCCAGCAAGTGTCCAGCAGCCTGCTCCCAAAATACAGCTTCTGGCTAGAAAAGGAGAGTCTTTCTAGGGAAGTACAATTTGTTATGGTATCCCTAACACTTAAGTGTTTACCAGGCAGATTCTTCAAAACCAGACTTCATCAGCTGAAGCCCACAGCCCTCAGCTCCCTGCTGTGAACATGGAAAATGCAGCACCACGGCAACCCTGCTTCCCAGTCTGTGTGACTGCCCCATCTCTCTCAGTCCCACTGCTAAACATCTCCATCCTGCCCCCTGCCCTCCTGCAGGATTCCCTCCATCCCTAATATGCAGCAGTGCCTAGGCCCCTGCCAAGTGGTTGTTGTCTTCCCTCAGAGCAGTAGGATGGTTTTAGGGAGAGATCAGATGCTGTGCTGCCCATTCATTTCCCCCTGGCTTTTCCCAGATGTCCTGTGTGTCAACAGGGTCATCATCCCCCTTCTGCTGGAGAGCCCAACAGGGCAGACACACAGTGTCCCCTGACACTTGGGTCTAACTGGGGCTGATAGATCTGATTTTTGCTGATTGCATCTGATTCCTGCTATGGGACAGCCCAGCGCGGAAAAAATCTTTGAGTACTTTTCTATCCTCATTTCTTTGTGAGGACCCAACTGAGCTTTATGTTTGCTAAGTACAAGTCAGGGCAGGACAGCCCCTTTGAGTTCTGTTTGTTAAAAAACCTGGCAGTAGAAAGCAACAGAGCATGTAGTGTATACGTTTTTATCATTGGACTATTACCTTCCAAACCTTTCTGCCAAATTGGCATGGTAATCCCTGAAAACAGAAGTCGCTGCAACTATGAAAAATGAATGGTTTCACTCAACACATGCTGTACTATATTAGGAGGTCCATAAGTAGTGTTTGACTGGAAATGGAGTTTGTTCAGTGCCAAGCCATGAATAATTACAGTAAATAAAAAATGAAGCATGTTTTAAATGTCTTTTATTTTAAAAGGGGGCTTAAAACATGAACAGTTCCCTGAGACATAAATCTGTGCTTAATAAATAAATTCAATAAACACTTTGTGTTTCTTCAGAGCCAAGCACAAACAAAAAACTAATGTCATGGCTGTTAGCATTATGAAAACCAGGCAGGAAACTGAGGGCTTTCAAAACTTGGTCCATTCCTCCAGGGACTGATAGGGAGATACAGGGACTTGTGCACTTGTGGTGCTGTTTCTTATGACTGATGTTAATGGGAAATGCTGTAGCTCCATAGTCCTGTAAAACTGCAAAATTCCTGCAGCTTCTGTGGAATAAAACAGGCTGTTTCTTGGGCAGTGACAAGAGTCTTTTTGCATACCTACATAGTGTAGAAGATCAAAGGGAGGGGTTAAAAAAAGTGAAGAAATCCTGACACACTGATGATTCAGTAGCAGCAATTTTAATTTTTATACTGTGACTAGAGGTCAATTGCCCAGACTAGAAGCTCTTAATGTCCTGGTAGGATGAGAGGCTGTTGGAGACTAGAAGTAAACTTGAGTCCTGTTTACATGAGAAAAAGGCAGATCCAGCTCCAAAGAAAAGCAACCATTCCAAGAGCCTGAGAGGCAGATGGGTAGGATGAAGACCAGCTGTGACAGATGGACATCTGCTAAAGGGTGGGTTCAAATGGATGCACACTGTGCTGACAAGGGAGGCAATGCTACTCTAATCTTGAGTGCACTTTAATACTTCCCATCCATATTTATACATTTTCTCTCTGCACCTTTCCTTTATCTTAATTTTTCCTCTCCTTCATACCGTTTTCATTTTTACCTCCAGCTTTTCCCTGTTCTTTCTCCCAGCATATCTGTCCTTTGCCTTTGCCTCTGCCTCTGCCTCTGTCTCCCTCTTTGTGGCTCAAATGATCCCTGCCAGACTGGAAAGTCTCTACTCTTCCCAAGACAAAGAGATTAGAAGCATCAAGTCCTTTTGTGGCACACCAGCACCTGCCAAATGGATGGAGATGATTAAATCCCAATGTTCTGGCTTGCAGCAGATATCCACATCCATTCCAGTGCAGTTTAGTCTCTTTACAACTAGGCAGAACCTATTTGAAGTGCTCTGCTTCTGCTGTGCCCTGCCAGGGGCTGAGGGGGCCAGGCAGGCATTGCAGAAGACCTCGTAGGTTTGGGTCATCAATGTGAGGCCAATGCACAGCACTGCCCTCCCACTGTCCCATTTCCTCCCAAATAACCTCTGAGCACTGAACAACTTATTTTTCCCTTTCTCAGCATCTTTTTCCAGCTACCTGGCTCCTCCTGAGCAGAGGGAGACTCAGTGGTTTGGAGCCTGGCTCCTGGCTGGTGACCTGTTTCCCTGTGGCCAGGGAGGAATTTCCAGAGGACGAGTGGTATGCAGGCTGCTCCCAGGGGAGCTGCGGGGCTGCCAAACCTAACCAGCAAACTGGGCCAGGAAAGGCCTCACATATGCTTTCACCAGAGGAAAGGAATGTTTGTGGAAACTGGGTGTAGTGGGACTTACTTAACTTTGCTTCTCTCCTCCTGACATTCTAAGCCTCCAGCCCGACTCTGAGGCTGTGACAAGCACTGTGCTAGCAAGGGAAGTGGAGACAGGTTATTGCTGCATAATGCAGCATCTCAGGGAGGGTAAAGGGAGTCACTGGCTGAGGCTTGGTCACTCTGTAGGCATGGGAGCACCACAACTTGTGGAGCAGATGGTTTAATGTCTCTGAATGGGCAAGTATGCTGCAGGGGATATGCCATAAAGCTGCCACAGCAAATCCCAAGTTAAACAGGATTTGGATGTAATGAGAGATGGGCACAATAGAGACATACAGGATCCCTGCCTTGATTTTCTTTCCTTCCAGTTAGAGAGAAAACCCCATAGATGACAGTCCCCTTGGGGTTTTTTTTTGTTTGTATCAAATAACAAGTGTAATTTGCAGCCTATTCTCAAGTTGCCTTTTTTTGTTTTCCTTTTAATGATGTTTTGATACATTTCTCCCTCTGCTTCCCACTATCAGCTCTCCGCACAGCTGACCTGCATCACCTTCACCCCTGCCACTGCCATTTTGCTCAAAACCCCTTTAAATAACAAATGACTGATTTGGGATGGAAGATTTTAAAAAAGCAAGGAAACAAAATTCTAGATAATAAGCTGTGGCCTCATGCCTGAGAGCAGAAAAACTACTGTTGACTTTTGTCATGTTGGTTTGCACATTGAAGTGCTTTTGAAGTTAAAACAAGGGCCAGGTTTGTCCCCTTCAAAGCAAGACCCTCACAGAGGTCCCTGCTTTGCTGCAGCCAGGTTCATGTACCCAGCTGGCTTCTCTGCATCTGGGATGGAGTCAGCTCCCCTCAGCAGAACCACTGTGCTGCAGGGACATCCACAGAGCCCTGGCTGTGCCTGTGGGCAATCACCACTTTCTCCTCCAACACCCTGAGCTTGCCCTGTGGGACCTGCCCTGCCTTGAACCCGGGCACAGGCACTGTGTGCAAAGTTAATTGCTGCCCCACTCAGTTCTTCACCTCAGCAATTTACATCTTGCCTGTCACCATCTGAATAATCAGATCCTCTCCTGCTTGATGATGTTCATTAAGGCCTGCTGACTTCCCTTTCAATTACATTGTGCTATTCAGTGCTTCTGACAGGATTCCTTTCTGCGTGAGAAGTCATTACACTCCTGCTGAATTTGGCATGACCTACCCCGGGAAAACAAGAAAAAGCATTTTATGCTTCAGAAACAGAATTAAAAAAAAAATAATAAAAAAAAAATTTTAAAAAATCACAGCTATTAACAATACACAGGACTAAACACACACACGGGCATCCTGAAGAGATTTGGGGCAAGGGATTTAATGACTCTGTGCCTCATGACAAAAAAGAATGCAAATATTTCCGTTCCTTAATTACACTGAAAGTTCTCAGGAGAAGGACAGCTTATTTTTTATTTTGTGTGTTTGCATGATGCCAGCCAGGTACCACTGAGGTATCTGGGCCCAGCAGCTGAGTATAAGGTAACCAGGAGGCAACTCACAGTGTTTTACAGTCTTTGCGTGAGTTATTTCATCCATCACAGAGCTGCCTCACCTATGAAAGGACACTGGCTGATCAACAGGCACTAAGAGCAGTGAGGTGGTTGTTAGAGGTGAGGATAAGGGAGCTATTCCAGGTGAAAGCGGGAGGAGGGGCTTCAAGGGCAGGAGGCGCTCCCCAGATGAGCTTTGGCCAGGGCAGGAAGACCTTTGTGCAAACTGATCCAAATCCCAGGACAGCTCCATTCCTGGAACTGGGGCAAATAGATGTGACACAACAGCATGCAGGAATTCTGAAAAAGATGACCAAAGTGGCAGCAAATGTCTAACTGACTTGCCAGTCATCAGTACTGGGATGGAACTGGGATCACCAGCAGATTCTACAGGAGCCACCCTCAGCAAATAGATCTCATTTGGTCTAGCACATATCAAAGAGAAAACAGCTTTACCTCATGTGTTTTCCTCTTGTTGTTTACTCAGGTTTCCTCAAAATTGTCTAGTTCCTCTCTCTTTTTAACTTTTACCGTGTGAGCTGTAAGCTTTAGCCATTTTTTGGCCGCTTCCTGTGGTGAATAAAGTCTCAGAATCACTTAGATCCTTCCTTCCTAACAGCATGACTGCATTTATAGAGTACAAAATCATCTGTGATCTAAACTAAAATGCAAAAACTGCCATAATCTATCTTCCCTCTGATCTCATCAGAGTTTAGCATCTTTGCCCTAGAAGAGATTAGAAACTTTGATTTTTTAATTTTTTTTAAAAGCATCCTTTTCATGTCTTTCAGGTTCAGGTATCCACTGTGAATTCTGATTTAGGGATCATCCTCCATGCAGGGTAAATTAATTAAGTCTGGCCCTAAAGGAGCATTTGGGGAATCAGGACACGCTAGAATGGATTTTGATTACAATCACAGCTCTACCTTACTGGATATTTATCCTACCATGGTTAAAATCCATTCAGAGACTGTGATATTCCAGCTACCTTTGCAACACCAAGCAGCTTTACTAATAACTAATCCCTTTCCAGACCTTCTTTAGGAGATACCTTCATCTCCTTACAGACAGAGTTGCAGTATTTGGTGCAGATATAATTTGCATCAGGGGGCTCCAGCCCACAAACATGCATTCCCAGGAACTGGGCTGACTCATGGAACAGACTCCAGGTAGGTGGGAAAAACCTCTGTAGCAGATCAGTCACCCCTTTTGCAGATCCAGTGAGGTTGTTGGAATGGGCCCAACAAGCAGGGAATTTGGGGCAATTGAGGCAGTTTTCCAAGAGATCACATGAGAGCCAGAGAAAAGGGAAATACTGCATTTTCCTCATAAGAAGTGACGTTCTTTACACAGCCAGGCTTAGACAGAGTCGGTGCTGTTCCATAGGATTTCATATCTTTCATTTGCACTGCACACTTTAAGAACTGGATAACAATGTCTTTATAGAAATTAAAGGAAGTTGAATAGATGTTACAATTTAAAAATTTCTGGTAGCTGGTACAGCTGATGTAACTTCTTTTACGCTTGGACCAGATCTCTGGAAACCTTGTCACATATCAAATAACACAGACCATAACCTGGTTTACTGAAGGACCAATGGCTACATAAATGTGTATGAATTCAACCATTTGTGTTGCAATTACAGGCTGTGTTCAGGCCACATTCCCTTTGCTCACGCTCTCCAAGCCAAAAATGTCAGAGTTACTGTCACTGGTGGAATCCCAGAAGTTGCTCAAGCAGGGAGTGCCTGGCTGTAGGGATGCAACGTGAGATGCAGCAGGGAAGAGAGGGAAATAAGATGAAAAGGAGTGGGGGTAAAGGGCATGCTCTAATCTGAGGCACTCGATCTTTGCACGCAGAGCAGAGATCACCAGCAGCCAAATGACTGCAGAGATCAGAATATACTAAACAGTGCTTCCTTACAGAAGTGCTGGTTGTCTTTCTAGCAACAGCCAGTCTGTCTTTCTCTTCTACACAGTCTTTCCTCTCCTGGCACTGGAGAGCTGCCAGACTGCTCCAGCTAAGTCCACAGGCAGAAGTAGCAGGCAAAAGTTTCTCAGGCAGCAGCTGCTCCATCAAACCAAAGAGCAAATACTAAGAGTTAGCAATGTTGTGGGGAAATCAAGGAGCATGGACTTTCTGTTCTTTCAAGCAATTCCTGCTGAGAAAAACTGTAAGGAGACTAGACTGTTCCCCTGGAGCTCTCAAACAGCCATTTGTCTTTCACCAGCCACTAGAGATTGAGTAGAAATTAATGCACATGGACCAGATAGATCTGAATGGAACTGTAATGCTGCCTTTGAGGTCCAGAAGGAACAGCACAAACGCTCCCCCAAAGCGTGAAACCTCTGTGGTGCTGATATATATCCTTTTGACACTGATGAGTGAAAAGCATTCTATCTTCTTACTTTGTGTCCTTTAGCATCTCCTTTTCCAGCCTCCTCTGAGGGGTGAAACTTATCCTTGCAGCTGCTTCTGCACTGACCAAAAGCCACATCCATAAGAAATCTTCATCTTCGCTCCCTGAGTAAACACACAGCACAACTGCTACTGTTTGTGTGTCCCATTTATTAAAATCAGGCAGCCTTTACAGCAAATAAACTCCAGCCAGCTGACATGTACTAATAAATATTGCCTTAGGGTTTCTCCTCAGGGAACAGACAACCCTTGTAAAGCTCATAAGGCTGGTTTCTGCTCTCCAGTGGATTGGTACTGTTCAAAATTTGATGGAAGCAACTGGCAAGCAGTGACACTGGTTGCCATAGCTGCATGGAAGGGGTTTTTTGCTTATTTTTGTTGTTAAAACCCAGGATTTGTTCCTTGGTTTCTTCAGAAGAAACATCTCTTAACATCTGAAATACTTATTTGGAACTTGAAGAATTTATATGACCTCACCTCTGCCATTGCATAGGGAATAATACTTAGTCAGTAGAGACTTTTAATTGCTTTTTTTTCATTACCTTTTTTCCCTAGACAGGAGCTTCACAAAATCCGAGAGGATACTTCCATGCAGCTAAGCCTGCAAAAGGCTCAAAGAAACTTGAGGTGATGACATGAAAATTATTTCATCATAACTCAGGATCTTTTCTTTGTTATTTTAAACACACCTATCCTAGGGACTAAGTTTTGCCTGTGACTTCTGGACCCGTGTCCACAGCTCAGTCAAGGCAGGATGAGGAGTGTGTGTGAGATTTTAATGCAAAGGGCTGAGGCAGTTTAAAGAGGAGAAGGAATGAATAAAGCCCTCTGTTTTCCAGCCAGAAATGCTTTTAGGTTTTTTTCCCCCTCTCATTGATACTTCCAAGCAAAGGGAAAGGGGAGGTGGCAGTCGGGAGTTCCCAGTCACCAGTCAGCACGAGTGTGTTCATCTTTTCTCATGTCCGAGTTTTTCTTGAGCCAAAGCTTGAATGATTGGTTCCAAGGGCTGGGGATCCCAAGCTCCCCCAGTGCTTCCCAGTGGAAAAGTAGTCAAAGCCAGACATTGTTGTATACAGTATTGACTGCAAATTTCTACTGCAAACAACTGCTGGCAATTAAAGCAAGACCTTTTCCCTACTGTTTTGTAAACAACCTGGATGAAAAGTCAACATGGACATGACACACAGATCTGTCTTTCATTTCCGTCAGACCAGATGCTGATCTGTCTTTGCCTTTTCATTGCAAAACTCACATCAGGACTTGGATAAGCCTTAAATGACTGAAGTTTAACCTAAACAAGACTCAGTTGTCATTCGTGGAGGGAGGGAAGAGCTCTGAGTGTGCAGAAGAATGTGTCCTTTCTCAATACTCAAATATTATCTTAGATTTCTAAGTAATTCAAAAATTAAGACAGTGTTTGGACCCTCTCAAGATACTGCAGATTTGGTTGGGTTGACACACATTTGAAAGGAATGGAGGTTCACTGAAGGAGTTATTGCTGAAAGGGGTCGTGCCTCTAAAACTGCTTTAGAGCAGAATAGTCCCAGTAGACGTGAAAAAAGAAATCTGGTTTCCTCCTCAGAAAATGCCTGCGCACACTATTTGTGACAACTGAACTCCTTATCACAACAGGGAATGAATCTTCTCTTCCCTCTGAATTCTCCAAAAATAAGTGTTAGAGTTTCCAGCTGGAAAAAAAATCTGCTTTCCCAAAAGCCACAATAGAGTTCTGATGTTTTTCTTTAAATATTCATGGTGATTAAAATTGAACTTTATTAGTTCCATGAATTCGTTTTAGGGTTGTGATGTTGTTTAAT
This sequence comes from Hylia prasina, assembly GCA_013397195.1. Taxonomy (NCBI): domain Eukaryota; kingdom Metazoa; phylum Chordata; class Aves; order Passeriformes; family Sylviidae; genus Hylia; species Hylia prasina. The sequence continues at coordinate 88,527 of VYXD01005828.1, forward strand.
TAACATAAATGTGTTGGCAAAAGTGAAGGACATCCCTAAATTACATAGTGATAATTACATAAAACTGAACTCCCTTTTCTTTAATATTTTTTTTTCCATTTCTTAGGCAAGGTGACATCATTTTTCCAAAGAGTGGGGCTGTGTTTTTTTATTAATATATACAGATCTAGTTCTGTTTTTCTCACTTTTTTTTTTGGTCACCCCTGGGACAACAAATTCTTACCTGTAGAATTACAGGATGTTATGACAAATATTTGTGCTATTTCCTGTCTTATACCAGAAAAGTAAGGTACATGCAGGTACAATTATGCATGCAATATCAGCCAAGAATCTGATGAAAAAGTTGTGGAAAGAACCTCCCATGGTGGGTCCCAGGTCAGTGCCCCAGGTCAGTGAGCTCCCACTAACAGGGATTTTTGAATGGAAAAATTCAGCATTTTAAGGAAAAATTAAGCATTCAAACAGCCTAAGCTGGACTGTGTAGCTCTTCATTAATTCCCTCAACCATTCCCTCTCCTACAAAATCAAAACCAAACCCAAATGGCAGACTGGAATGGTACCAGCTGTGATGAGGAAGACATGGGTGACTGGAGTAGAGCATTTGAATGCTCTATTTTTTTCAGCAGACTCTGGTTCCTTTAAATGTCTGTAAATCTTTATATCAGAACCAAAGAAATCTTTTGGGAGGTTTCCTTTTTCCATTTCCAGCAGCTACTGAACCAGTGCCAAATACCAGAGGAGAGAATAAAACCAAAAAAGGGAAAGGACATCATCACTAGCTTTGAAGCAAGCATCTCCTATGCAATCCAATAGTCCCCAAACATTCCATAGGCTGCTGTCACATTTTAAAAAATGACAAATTTGTCACGACTGTGTATTGTCACATTGGCAGCTGAAGCCTGGTAACACACCAGGTCACTTTTCTGTGTTATCTGTGCTCCTCTCTCAGGGTAGGGTAGCAGCATTCCCAGGCACCTTTCACAATCCAGGCATTCTCTGCTTTACTATTGCCAGGTATCTTCCTGCTAGAGAAGATTATGCCACCTGTGACAGCACAGGCTTTCACTCTAAGGTTTCATAAGCTATATGTTTTTGTTAATGCAGGAAAAAAATTAGACAGAAGGGGGGGCAAGAATGTAATTCTGGTTCTTGGGCTGTTTTATATATTTTTATTATAATAGAATGCATATATCATTTTACCTTTTTGCACTTATTCATGTGCATTTTTTATTCATCTATATATTTTTAGCTGACCTGTTTAACAGAGAAAAAAAATTACAGAGTTGGGAGGGAAAAAATTATAATTGTGTATGTGTGTATATATATATATATACACACATGTATAATGCAATATAATTTCAGACCAAATCTACAACTCACATTTTCCCCTTAAATAGTTTTTCAGGTTGAAATCTTACCTCTGCTCCATCTGTGGGTCACAGTGGCATGAGCACTGTAATAGAACAGCAGCAGCACCAAAGTCTTCCAAAGCATCCTTCTCTTTAAAATACGTATGTCTGGCTGTACAGTAGCTTTTTTATTTTCCCAGCTCCTTTCTTTTCAGGAATAAATAATGGCTTTTCCTCTCCCCCTCCCCCTTTGCAGAAGAACCTGTCTGTTCTTCTGAGTAGAGCTGAAGTCAGCGCACAGCTCCTCTCCCAAACCAAGTCTCCTCGGGATCAGGAAACTTACTTTCACAGACAGACTTTGTTTTTATCCACATCTGGAATGACTCATAGTGCATGTGAGTTTGCTGGCAGCTGGGTGAATAAATATCATTACATTTTTGTAGTTGAGTTTCATTTGTTATATGGGCCAGTTGGAATTTATTTCTGTCCAATAAACAGCCACAAGTAACTTCATTAAAAGAGACTCTGGAATTGTAGCTACTCCTCTGTAACACAGGGGGCTACACACTAACCCCTGTCCAAGGCGAGTCCTTCCTCTGGAATGATGGACAGCCACCCTAGGATGCTTAAGTCAGGGAGTGGGGCATGTGTGCTGCAAGAACATTTTGCTACCATGATTCATATAATCAATCACGTCTTTGTTAACACATCATGCTGCCTTTAGATTTCAGCTCTAGGCAAGACAAGTCCTGGCCTTTTCCTCCATTTGGCCAGTATGGAAGGTCCAAATTTGTAACTGGCTCTCCTCAATGGAGCTGTGAGGAACACTAGGCAATCCTGAGGACAGTCTACATCAGCCAGGCTGAATGTGGAGGAGTGAAGCTGAGAAAAATAAAAGGCTACTGATAGACATCTCCTGGCTGATGCTGGTGCCAAGGAACACAATCCTGCAAGACTCAAACCCAGGCTGACTCAGCACAGAGGAAGTTGTAGGTATCTACTGTCCCTTCAGCAGCAGCATTGTGGGGTGCATTTTGGGAATAAAGCACCAAAATAGCGGCAGGCTGAGGTGTGCTGGAACAGACTGATGAAAGATAGGAATACAAGGAGTATTTACAAAACTGAGGGATAGGGGATATCCTGTTTGGTACCTAGAAGTGATGAGTCTAATTCTCTTCTTTTGTGGGTGAGTGTAAGCCAGTAACAAACCCACAGACACCCACGAATTTATACTGGTGTAAAACTGGCACATAAGAAGGGAGACTCCAGTTCAGGAGGTAAAAATAGAAGGATTAAGGGAAAGGATCAAGAGCTGGAATGACAGAGGGCATTGTGGCTCAGGATTCATGTGCACTGGCAGGAAGGCATGGAGAAAACTGGTTCAACTCCTGTGTGCCTGATGCCAACATCTGGCCTTAGCCTCAGTCCCCTCATTCTTCTCTGTCCCAGCTGAAACACCAACTGTAAAGGAAGGAGGAGGGTCAAATAAGGTTGTCTTGCTGAAGGCAACTCCACTTCTTTTCCTACATGTACAGATTTTCCTATGCTCGGAAAGCCCCAGGTTACTCCCACATGAACAGCACATGAATGCAGGACAGTATTTCACATGCCAAGGAGATGACAAAAGGTGTAATTCAAGTGGAGGGTGTCTCACCAACTCTCTCTATATACACTCCTGTTACCATGGCATATTAGGGGTGGGTCTGAATGCAGGGTTAAATTTAGGTGTGGGCTCACTCTTGTGTCTGTCCAGAAATTACAAAGCTGGAGGAAACTGAGTTCTGTCTTCCCTAGACAGGGGGAGAGAGAAAGAGAGAGGATTATTCCTATTTTGTTCAGGTCACTTAGGATAGGATGAGTTGTTCTTAAAGGAGGTAGATTGAAGTCATCAGCTTGGCCGGTTCTGAGGTGATGTGCGTCAAAAATTATTATCTTAGTGTCAACAAGTGCCTTCAACAAGCAAGGTCTGTGAACTAAGTGTTTCAAAGTCAGGTAAACAAGGGAGAAATATTACTTGGGATGCATATTGCACACTTGAGAAATGGAAGAAAGCCTAAAATCCTGTGGGGTGACAAAGGCACATCTTTACAGCATTATTTGGAGACAGTGGATGGAAACTTTTGAAGTGCTGTATTGTGTAATTTCTTACATTTAGGTAATGACAGCTGATAAGAAAGGATTAAGGAGGCCAGACAGGCTCCATCCCCCCCCAAGCCAGAATCAGAACCATGTTCTAGAGGGAGCCCTTTGGAATGGCTCTCTCTTCTGACAACAATGGGACACTTCCTCTGTTTTTTAATTGTCACTGCTTTATATATGCAGCCTAGAAATGTTGGGGAGAAGAGTCCCAGGAATTTCCTTGCCTAATTTCCCCCCTACTTCCAGCCTCTGGAGCAAGAATCCTAGGAGCAACAGAGGAGTTGCATCTGAGACAGAAGAAATGTGTGGTAAGGCAGAATCAAAGGGATATGAGAGTGTGAAATGATTACTGAGCTCTCCTTTTTCAGACCCTGGAGATGTTGCTCTGAAATTATGTAATAAATATTTTTCATTGTAATTTATTTCTCCTTAATCTGAGTCTGGCTACAGAATCCTCTCAGGCAGCCTCTTCCTCATCTGACCTCCAATACAATCTCTACCCACATCCCACTCCAGAGTGAAGTCTTCAGGCACTACAGCTTTGAGTGTCTCCCTGCATGTACCACAACTGTACAGCAAATTCGCCTGTAAGACTGTGAATGGTGAACTCACATCTGTTTTCTTACAGGAAATTCAGCAGCTGTAAATATAGCAGGTCCATGGAAAATAAAGAATGCTTTCTCTGTAGCACCTCCTCAAGTAGTGTAAATGCCCCTTCCCCACTTAAAACTTTTAAATATTTTTCTCTCTTATATGAATATATACATACACACAGAGTCAAATCCTCCCTATTAAAAAGCCCTCCAGAGGAAGGCAGGAAATAAATCTTTCAAGCATGCTCAAGGCACTTCAACTGTATAAGTCCTATTCATCTCATGGCTATATTTTATTAGATAGTTCCCCAATTTCAGCTCAAGGCAGTTCCTGTCTGTGCTGGAGGTTTGAATCACTACAGATATAATGAATGCTGAAGCAGAGTTTATAAATGTTTATAAATATTAACCATGCCTAGATTGCTTTGGAAGTATATAGCAGGGGAGCTTTAGAGTGAAGAATTCATCCTGAAGATGCATCCAGAAGTAGAGGGTGCCATGCTGCTGAAGCCAGGAGGCTGAGGGCTGCTGGCTGGTCAACATTCAGGTCTTAAATCAGAGCAGTGCTAGACTTAAGTGTCACAGTTATGTTGGGGTGAATATTTATGTTTTACCAACTCTCAAGGATGTAGGTGAGTAGCTGCAAGTCCTCCCAATACCTGTGAGATGTCAGGCACAGGAAAGGTGTGACTGCTGCCTCTGGCAGGCTTTTCGAGGTGAAAATGGATATGGATGCAACTCCAATGACTAGATACTAACTAGCAGCTTTTCCATTTGAGTCCTCCGTCCTAATGCTGTCAGGGGCTGTCTGCCACTGCTATTCTCACACAGTCCTTTTGAGGAACCTGGAAATAGGGCAGGGTGGAAAGAAATGCATGAAGACCCCAACAGGGGAGGTGACAGCTGACATTTTGCAGTGCAGGCAGGGTGAGAGCAGGGCTTGTAGTGGTACTCCGAAACTGTCTTTCTTCCCATCACAGATGTTGTCATGGTAAAAGGACAACTTCAGCCAGCTGGATACACAGAAATCCTGAATTTCCCAGGAGATGCTTTGGAATGACCGGTGTATCCAGCAAGGTGTCTCTTGTGTTCTTTTTAGTAGCTCCAAGTGACTGGAAGGGGAAGCAAGGCAATGAGTGATCAGGAGCCTGTGGGTCTTCCACAAGGAAAATAATTTCTGTTTCACTGGGGAATACCAGCTCATGCTGTCAGCTCAGCTCTGGCTCAGAGGAGCTCCTCCCAAAACCCAAGGCAGGATTGCAGTCTGCCCTGACACCCCAGTCACTGTGAGTGTCCCTTGCAAATCTTCTGTCAAGCAGAAGACAGAATTTTTATTTTTTTTTTAGAAGTATCCTGTTTCAGTAGGAAAACAGAGTGCATGTGGAAAGTTCCTCTGAGTAGGAATTTCTGCCCTGCAGCCAGAGCCCTGCCCTGTGCCATAGGCACTGCAGGATCTGCCTGCCAGTCTGCCAGCGCAGTGGAACAGTGTGCCTGGCACAGACACTGATGTCCTGCCCACCACAGGAATGGAGAAATGGACACATGCACACAAAGTGACTCACTCACTGAATGAACTGATGGTAAAGCTGGGGCAGACACTGAGAGCAGACCAGTTCCTCTGCCCAAAACAAAAGGGACTGCTCTGACACTGCAGGAGCTCACACAGCACCACTGCCATCCACCAAAATGAGGAAGTGGCTTCTGCAAGAGGAAAAGAAATGCTCTCTTAACAAGGAGAACAGAGAGGGAAAAAAATAGCTGTGCACAAGCACCTAGGAGAAGAAAAGATCTTTTGAAACTAGACTACTGGCATTTGAACCCCATAGTCCATAATGATGATTGCTGGCCCCTCAGCTCAGCTTGCAGCTTCCTGCAGCAACAATTTGGATGCCAGAATTTCCCCCAGCCTCAGAGCAGCCACAGTCAGGATTATCCTTACACGGCCACACAGGGCCATAAGTTGGAAGCTGGAAGGGACTTTAGGGCACCTTTTAGCTGTCCTTGTGCCCCCAGAGCTCCCTTGTTGCCTTTATCTAGCTGCCTGAGCTCCCATTCACTTAGATGCTGAGCTGATACTTTACAGATTTACATTTAAATAACGGAAATTTAAATTCTGCACATGCAGCTGTGCAGATATCTGAATTCCTTGTGTGCCTGAGCTTCCCCTGTGAGGCTTCTTAAATGCTTGTATTACTATATCTACCTTAAAAAACAGAGCATCTTACATCCTATTTCATATTTCAAACAAAATGTTGAGACTTGTCTTGCTACTCACAAAAACTTATGACTGGAAAGGCCCCTCTCAAGTCCCCTGTTGAACATTTCAGTTTTTTCCACATATTCAGGAAGCAGACGGGGAACATATTTTACTCTGTGACTTGTGTGTTTGAGAAGTTGTGTGCTTTATAAGGTGTCCTGGCTCAGCCCATTCTCTGCCTGAGGAGATGTAGATACACACAACAAATACCCTAAGACCTGAATTACAAGATCTTCTGGGATGGAGATTTTCAACTCTGTTGCTGAATCTCTTACTATCTGTGGGAGGGAATTAAATATTTATTGTGGCAGAGAGAAGGAAAAGGTGAGTGGTGCTCTTTGCCATGATGGCAGCACTCACATGTTAGATGCAGGTTTTACTGCCTAGCCATTTTTTTTATTTGGAAGCAGGATTCATTCCATCAATATTGCATTACTCACCAAGCTCATATAAAATATGAAAGTTCAAGTTGCCTCAAGTAGAAGAGGTATTTGTATCCAGGTTCTTGGTTTTTACTGGAGTATCTTAAGTATCTAAGAAGAGATCTCTCTCCTGCTTCAGATACAAAAAATAGGGAGAGGACTCATGTTTGCAAGGAAAACTTGAGCAGAGACAAATAACTCCCACTAGCTTTAAGCTCCAAAGAGACACAGAATTTAATACACCCCTTTCTTTTTGGTATTTCCTCTTGACTAGCTTAGAGAGTCCCTGCATTTCAGCCTGGATTATGTGAAACCTTCTCAGAAATCAGGTTTTCTCCCCAGGCACTGTACAGATAGCCCAGATACTGAAACTGGAGCTGTGAATACAGCTCAGAATGATGCTCACAGTTTCAGCCCAGCAACAGTGAGCCAGAGCCTTCCTTTAACCAAGACTTCACAAAAAATGATGTGTCAGTAATGCAGCTTTGGTCAAATGTGTGTTAGACTATGTAGAAATTAATGATGCCACCTCATGATGCAAATGCAAGGGCTTTTATTGTTCAGTCCCTCAAGCATCAGCCAGGTGCTGCTGCTCACAGCAATCCACAGTGGAAGGAGCATGGAGATAGGAGGAGAGAGCAGTCAGCAGGAGGTAGCACAGAAAGTCACTGATGGGAGGCTGATTTCTTTCTTTTGCTGCACCTTATAAAATGCAGACTGTTAACTTTCCCTGTGGCTGCTTGGGCATTGCTGACGTAAATCCCTACAGCTACACCTCCCTGAGAGACCCTCTGAGGATTCATACCAGCCTGTAAGCATGTAGACCTTGGTGGGCAATGCAGCATGACCCTTTTGGATAGTTTAACTTTCCAAAGATCCCATCAGTTCTGCTTTGTTGCAACCTGTTGGCCGCCAGTGTAAGCTCCAGTGGCACAAAGCCAATGGAAACACCAGGGCCGTGACTTACAGTTAAGCAACAGAAAACAGGCTGTTAGCAGAGCTACTGTAAAACGGGGTCTGAAATGCAGCAGACAAGAAATATCTGCCACAAATCACTGCTAATATCATAAAGGAAGGTCAGCTATGCAGAGCATTTCCTGCTTTTCAGCCTGCAAAGCCAGTATGACAGCAGTGAACATTCACAGGGGGAGTTTCGTGATTAAATCCTCAGAACTGCAGGGAAAAAGAAGTCTCCTCAGTAAATGTTATGAAATGTTAATTTCGAAGCAAAACAAAACCAGAGCTTGACAATACAAACCCAGGAATAACTGGTGCAATCTCAGGAGCAGAGTGAAACACAAAATGTGAACATAGGCTCATTTCCACTCATTATCAAGGAAAGCCAGACCAGAGCTTTCTAGAGATTTTACATTTTAGTTCAGAGTATAAGATTTATCAGCTTATAGAAATTGTGGGCAAAATTGATCTGGGGTAAAGAGAGAGGCAAAGACTCTGGTTAATAATTATAAAATTAAGAGATTAGCGACACAAAAAGATGGATTATGTGGTGGTAGTATTAGAGGTGGGGTGTAATGAAGTAGAACTGCATGAAGGCTCAGGCTGGAGTGGGATGAGGTTGGACCATGCAAAGAGGATGACAGAAGAGGGGAGGGTTGGAGTGGGTGCCAGATACAGGTGAGGTTGTGACATCAGCAAACAGACACAGGAGCTGGACAGAGCTGGGCTCTTGTGCAAAAGCCCTGAGATAAGACTGGAGGGAGTCAAAGGGAAGTGCAATGTGAAAGTCTGGTTCATGATCTGAAAACTTTCATCTACTGCTTCTGACTTTTAACACACTGATGTTTCCACTTGTTTACTCCAGTGGAACACTGGTGGGGCTCTTCAGGGAAGGATGGGGGACTAAATACAGGAGAGAAATGAGAGGACAACTCAAACTGTTCCCTTCAGGCAGAAGCAGAAGGGTGGTTCAGCTCTCCCCTTCTTGGGCAGCCATGTGAATAGAGCAATGAGAGCTGCAACAGGTGGCCTGCAAAGCAAAGTCTGACCCTTCACATACCAAACACTGCCCTCTGGAAAATGAGCACTCCCTGCCACATCAAGCCTTTTTACACTGAGGAATCACAAAACAATTGCATTTTTCCTACAGAACAAAAATTTACAGTTCTTATTCTCCTAAATAAGCCTCTTAAACCAGTTTGCAGTCAGGTGGGATGCAGGAAGTCAAAACATCCTCAAAAAATGGGAGGTCTGATGTGCATCTGACACCTCAGATCCACTGAGAATGTGCAGATCTTTAGACAGGCAAGAGTTACTTTTCCTTGCTACCAGTACACTTGGCTGTCACACCTCCAGGGGACCAATTCATCATTTCCTGAAGCAGTAAAGTTTTCAAATATGAGAACAACATTGTGGCAAAGGTCTTCAAAAGTAATTTGGGGGTACTTCCATTTCTTTATGTGATGCAGGCAAATATTTACTTCAGGTAAAAGGCAAACTTTTGAGTAAAGCACTGACTTTTTTTCTGCCTTGTTTATCTGTGAGCAGAAAAGAAAGGAAAACACTGTCCCTGCTCCTTGCTTATCTCTTTAGACCCTAAAATCCTTCAGCCAGAGCCTGTGTCACACTAAGCACACAAAGCCCTCACCTCTGCTGATGCCCTGGGGTGCTTTACGTGTCTGACCAGTTCCCCATCCTGTGCCTATGATTGCAATGAGCCACCAGGATGAAGGAAGGGAGAAAAGAATTTTCACTTTATTTTATTCAAACAGGTCACATCCTGAAGGGTTCCCAGCTGACATAACCAACAGTGATATTTAGCCCACAGATTTGTTTAGAAGCCTTAGGAGATGAAAAAAGTGACCAGATTCTTCAGATTAAAAATCAAGACACCTGTTTCAGGTGTAGGGAGGTGTGAGGACACATAAGAGCAACAGCAGATCAACTCACTTCTCCAGGACTTTCTTTGGCTGCCTTTAGTGAAACAGTAACTATATCACAGTGATAAGATTTGAGACACAGTTTTACTGACAGCACAGAAAATAACACACAGGTTGGAGAGGAAAAGAAGGTCAGAACCAATTAAATCTCCTAGGCTGCACAGACTAAATAACCTGAACACATTAAGTGTTGGATTTTTGTTCAAAACACATTCTTCAGACTTGTAAACCAGGATTTTTCTTGATAAACAGCTGTAAAGTGAATAGCATCTTGAAGCCATAGACTGTATCTTAGCCTACAGGAGAGGAGAGAGCTCATTGATTTAACAACTCAGGCTTACAGCTAAAATCTGTCCAGGATGTGAGATTTGATCAAGGATAAAGAAGCAAAGGTGAGTGGAAAGCACAGGTAACACCCTGGCTTTAAAAGAGTTCTCACAACTGCTTTAAATCACTGCAGCTTTCAAGAGATTGTTCCCTGCTGTGATCCCTGGCTCTCTGCTGGGGCTCAGGGGCATCCTCTCCCCTCGTGTGCACACAGGTGCTGGGGCAGAGGGAGCTGCAGCCCTCCAGGATCCTGGAGCTGACTGTGGCATGTCCTCATCCCCAGCAGCTGCAGCTGCCCAGTGCCACGTTGCATGACAGCATAAAATACTACACTGTGGTGACAAAACTGCCTCAGGGCCTTAATAAAACTGTTTCTAACAGTGCCAGCTTCCTAAAAAATCCCAGAATAAACCAAAACAAACAGATTGTGTGAGTGAATAGCAGGCACGAAACAGAGTTCTTTCTCTTCCAGAAAAATAATGGATGCATACAGCAGGCAATTCCCTTGCTGGAGAGGTCTGGAACCTCTGAAGTTAATGTATATTCCAGTTAATGGGAACTGTAGTCATTGGCACCAGGCCCACATTTAGCTCAGTAGCAGCCCTAGCACAAGGGAGGCATTCAGAGGCTGCTCACATCCTAGGGCAGGAGAAATGAGCTGCCAATTGTGTCAGATATGTTGCCTCAGGAGTGGGGAAAATTGAGCTTTTGCTGCTGCTGCCTGCTCCGTTCCTCTGATCCCTTCCAGAATAGGCTGCCCCTGCTGTGCTAGCACCCACAAACCCCCCAAATGTATAGCATAGCATTCTTATTATGTGCCAAGATTTCTTGGTCATGTACATCACAGTGGAGGGGTGACAACACAACCAAATACCTCTCTTGTTGCTGAGAAGGGTGTGGGCTGGTTCCTCCCTGATGTGCTCTCACTTTCTTCTTCAGCTTGGCACAAAAGCTTGAGGGCAAACGTAAGGGAAAAATCAGGAAATTCTCACTTCCTCTTTTTCCTTGAAGGGCTGTACATGGAGGCATGTACACGTCTGTGTGTAATCACACAGCAGGAGAGAGCTCACTGCTGACAGCAGCTCTGCCGGCAAGGAGACAAGTTGTCTTTCATGGCTGTGAATCCCAGCAGCAGAGAATCTACTGCACCACAGCAACCTTCCCTCTCTGATGGTTGTCACTCATCAGAGGCTGTATCAGCTGCTCCTTTGCATTCTGGGCTCTGTCAAGTGCCAAGACACCAGGGGAACACTGTAATTAGCTTGACTTGCACCAAGTCTCCAGTGAACTGAGGAGCCACTGAGCACTGAGACATCCATCCTATCTGTGAGCTGAGCAATTCCCTATTCCTAAGTTACTTTAGTCCAGTGGGACTTGAACCATTACTTTTGTTCCCAACTCTTACTGTCGTACACAGTAGCAAAAAACTGTCTTGGAGGCCAGACTCTGACCCTGTTCCTTATATTTTCCTTCCTTCCTTCCCTTCCTTCCCTTCCTTCCTTCCCTTCCTTCCTCCCTTCCTCCCTTCCTTCCCTTCCTCCTCCCTTCCTCCCTCCCTTCCTCCCTCCCCTCCTTCCAACAAGAGAAGTGCTTACAGGACACAGTAGGCATGCTGCAGAAGGGAGAGAGAAAGTACCATCTCCCTTTTCTAAGCAGTAAATTCAGTGAGATTCAGTTAAACCTGGAGGTGGCAGGGAACTCTATGTTCCTGTATGATTAATATGTTTCTTCTTGGAAAAATGTCAACTGAATGAAACCAAAATTTTCTGAGTTGGGGAAAATATGTGTACCATTTCTGGCAGGAAATGTCTCTAAACCCCAGAGGGAACTGTTGGTCCAGCTTAAGAGAGCATTCAGTCCTCAGTGGATGAATGAAATCTTTTAGTGCATTGCTACAAAACATGGAAAACTTGGATTCAAATCCTTGTGACTCCCAGCTTTGAGACGGGAACCTTACCTGTCACTTGCCTACATTTGGAGAGAATCCTTCAGGCTCCTCCATTGTAAGGACTCCATTTCCTTTAAGGAAATCAGTATTAATGGAGGCAGGGATTCCATCTTGTCTCCTTCACTTCCCCTCAGCCTTTTATAAACCTAATGAGCACCTTCCTCACTCTTCTTCTTAATGAGTATTTACTTATACAAAGTGAAACCACTTGAACAAAAGGAGTGAACAGCTCTTTCTCTGAAAGGTGCTGGATTTGTCATTGACATTTTTGACAATGGAAAATCATTTGCAGGGCAGAAAACCTGGTTTCCACTCAGCATTAATTATGCCCCTGTAACAGGACATATGATAAGCTGAACTAGGTTTAATATACCTCAAGTGAATATACCTTAAGTGAAGTTTGGGCACCAAAATTCAAACCAGCAATGGCTTGGATTTAGTTTTTTTTAATTAAGTTTACAAAACTCAAAAGGATTATGCAACCAGTTGAAGAAATTAAAAAGTTTGTCTTCCCTTGGAGCCAAATTATGTCCAGGCTCCACAGAAAGCAGTGCTTGGTTTTTATCTCTAGACACAGGTTTTATGACTATCCTCCTTGTAGAAACATGAAAATGCCTAATGTAAAACATGATGCCTCTCTCCCTTTCATACATCTGTTTTCACAACTGAGACATCTTATCTTTTAAGCAAGCTTCAGATACAAGGTTTCCTCAAGCAGAATTCATATCTTTAATAATGTGGATCTTAAAGAGTTCAGCATCAAGGGGGCTGCATCAGCATCACTGTTCAGAGTGCTGGAAACACAAAAGCATCTATGGTCAGAGGAAGGTGTGATGGGAGCTGGGCAGAACCACACCAGACATATCCCACTGTTTGGAAAACGTCCCCACTCCACGGGCGGACAGCTCTGCAGCACCACTGGCATGGTGAGATTGTCTGAGGCAGCTGACACTGGAAAGCTCTCACAGTGCTCAAGAGCAGAGGTGTAATGGGAGATAAGGAATAATCCCACTGGGGCACTGCTGCAGGGCAGGCAGTAAAGGGAGGAAAACAGCAAAGGAGATGAAATGTGGAAGAGGTAACCTCCTGTCTAGTGCATGTGCAGTTGTAGCATGGAAGCAACGGTTTGAGTCAAACTGCAGAGAATGGCTGGAGATTAAAAAAAAGTACAAAAAATCCATTTTAGCACAACGCTCTGAGGATTTAGTCACATCATCTCCCTGGAGTTTTATAGCCTCAGGATACTGGGAATTTCCAGCTTGCTGTCTCCACAAAATCTCATTGACCAAGGTGCTCACTGCACCATGAGTACCCCTATTCCTCCTGGACACCAGGAGAAGCCTGTGCTTGGTGTTGGGGAGGAGGACAGGCTCCCTGGCAGGCATGGCTTCATTCATTCCTGTGGCCTCCTTACAACTCTGGGGCCCCTCTTGGCCAATTTGTTGGTCAGGCTGGGGCAACTGGGAACTGCTTGGCCTCACTGGCCTGGAGCTGCCCCTCCAGGTCAGATCTTGTGCCGTGTGTCAGCAAAGGGCTGCCAGGCTGGTTTGGTACAGAAAACACACGTGGCAATTTTTACCTGGACACAGGTAGGCCCAAGTACAGTGACGACAACAGTGCTGTGCATAGTCTGTGCTAGCAGGTTGTTAAGGAAGCAGACAAGACTTTAAAAAAGAGTAGGAATATTTGCTCAGATAACAGTCCTCTTGTGACCACTTCTATGTCCCAGTGATCTCTAAATGTAGATCTCTGTCACTATTAAGGTCAGTATCAGATAACTTCCATGGCCTATGAAATTTCTTGGTCATTAAATTGAAACAAAGTGTCCAGATGAATGGAGGGTTTAAAAATGACGCACAGTTCACTTCATGACACACATTTCACAGGTTCTCTCTGTGTCCTCACATGATGCTGGCCATTGACAGCAGAAATGAGGGAAAGCAATATTGACCCTGTATTCTTACAAGCTGGTTCTAAGGGTTACGCCACATCTGAGTTAAAACAGGAGAATAAGGGAAGGAGACAGATTAAGCAGAAACAAATTCTGGGAAGTATCAAAGAGAGATTAAATGTAAATGTTAACAAATTTGGGAAGCAGGAAAAAAAAAGAAATTTAACATAATCCTTTATGAAATTATAAAAAGAAGATGGCTGATTCCCTCTCTCTCAGCCACCATCTTTCTTTTTTTATTATTTTGACAGTAAGCCTAATAGAAAACCAACAGCTGAGCTAAGTTGTGGAAACATTGGACAGCAAAGGGAAAAGATGAACGCAGCTTTGTAGATTTTACAGGTTGCAGCTTCTGTGACAATAACCTCTTTTATTCCCCCCACCCCCTCCCTCTGGGGATGTGCATGGCTTGCTGTCTTTAGTTGGAGAGCAGAAAGACACTAGGCAGATAACTGGTTTCAAGCATGTGTCTCAGGGAGATAATAGTGCTGACATTATGCTAATTTTTTCCTAATAAACCAGGGCTTGGTCCTGAAACACTCTCTCGGGCAAGGGGCCCAAACATTTTTCAGGAGCCCCATTTTAATCACAGAATATTATTTGCAACAGAGCTGTTAGGTCTTCATGGATAGCTGAATGGGGCAGAACTTTATGTTTGATGTTTGACAAGCAGAAAGGAGATAGGACAGGCAGATGGTGAAGCAGAGACTGTCTCCCACTGTAACCCCACTGGACGACCCATAGCAGCTGTAAATTAGGGAGAATTTACAGTCTCTGCAGCAGCTTCCCTTACCTCTCTCTGCCTCCATGTCCCACAGTCTCCTCTAGCAGTGACCCAATGTCTTGCTTCCTCCTGGTATCCAGCTCTGGGGCTGAAGGAATGGCAGGAGCAGAGGTGGGCTGGGAGCCAAGCACTGCATGCCAAGTTTGTGGCTTTGCAGTTTACCTGTGGTGGTTTACTCTGCCTCCCTCTTTGCCCAAATGCTCTTCATAGTTTACTTCTAATTGTAACCAGTGCCATCTCTCTGTGGTTCCTTGTGTGGTAATTAGTCTGCTGAGGCATTACTGAATTCCAGGAGAGCAGAGAAGACATATGTGTCAAAACCTTCCCCATGTTGTGTCTCTCTCCCATGTGGACACACACCACCAGAGGAGAAGCAGCTGACTCCATTGGCACAAAAGGTACCTAAAATGTTCAAGACCCCACCCAAGGCTATTGAAGTAACTAGAAAGATGCCCAAAGGGCTATTAGTCACGCTCATAAAGAGCAAATACTTTTAAAATTAGTTACCACCACTGTGGCAGGGAAAGGAAAAATGAGTTTTATACGGCTTGTGGCTGTGCCAGCCTGAATCTCCTCTGCACAGTTAAAGCAAGATCCTATGGGGAGCAGCCTCTGACCTGGATTAGCAGATTTCCATATCTGGATGTTGTTCCCTGGGATCTGCTTGGGATTTGGCTGGCATCCTCCCTCCATGCCCTGAGGGGACAGACCAACCTATATGAGTGCAGAAGGACATTTCCAGGCCCTCAGGCCCTTTCCCAGCAGCTCCTGTTCCACTCCCAGCCCCGCAAAGGGCAGAATAATTTTCCTGAATTCAGGCAGTAGAGCTCTGCAGACCACGCCCTGTGAGAGGAGACATGGAGCTGGGACCCCGGGCAGTGCTGGGGCGTGCTGATGGCTGGAGCAGGCTGACATGGAATTGCACACCCGGAGCCAAGCCAAGCTGATCAGTGCCTGCTGTGTCCCGGCACTCCATGGCCCATCCCAGCGAGTGCCACTGGGATATTCAGTGGTGGAGGAGAGGTGGAACCCTGCAGGGGCAGAAACAGGAGGAACAGAAGCTCTCTGTGCAGGGGTGCTCCCAGCCTCATCAACACCTGGAAAGGAAACACACGGAATGTGCTCCCCCTGTCATCACGGCAGGTCACCTGCCACAGGAAAAAGTTCCACTGTGGGTTGGAGGGCTCTTTTTTAAAATGAGGGAAGCAGTGTTTAGTCAAGGAAAAAAGCACCCTTCTTCCACCCACACAGAGATTAACTTTCCAGTTTCTCAAACTTGGCGTGAAAGTTATGAATTCTATTTAAATGAACTATTTGCTCTTTACAAGGAAGCATTACATAGATTTATATTTTTTTAATAAGCTGCTTGTGGTGAGAAAATGACACCATTCATATTTGGTGTCTGTGCTAGCTAGGAAGGTACATTCCTTGTTGCGTGCTTGTTGCATTTGGTTTAAATTGCCATGAGAAAATTGATGTCATATTCTTTACAGCTTTATGACCACTTGCCTGGGCCTGGAGCTATTTTTGTATTTAAGATGTCTTGTTCCACAATTGCATGAAATTCCTTTTTTCCTGAAAGGGAAAATTCAATGTATGACTGCAAGACTAAAATTCTACCTACAGGGTAAAAGTCCTTCTAACAGTATCTCTAAGTATGTGAGGGCTACATAGGGTCAAAAGAAAGAAAATATCTGCTGAGTACAAATCAGTATTTTCAGAACCACTGGAAAAGCTTGAGAAATAAGACATTAATGTACAGTGTGAAAAATTTGTAAAATCTCAAATTGTGAGGTAGAAAGAAAATACTGTAACTCAAGTGAGCAAGCACAATGCTGGGATTATACCTGTTGTATGCCTCACTACAGAGGGTGGCTGCTGCCAAAAGAGGGTGAAGGAATTCCACAGGGCATGGGACTGGGCTCAAATCCTGATGAAATTGAAGAAATAAGTTGGACATTCACATTTAATTTGAAATCCGCATTTCCCACTTTCTGATAGCTCCAGACTTTCATACTTCCTTAAACTTTGTTTCAATTTTTATACCAAGACTTTTCTAATTTCTTCTTGAAACAGAGGGCACAAGTTGTGTTTCTCCTGTTTCAAAGTTTAGGTAAGATTAAAGGCATGAGTTTGAATCCATGAGGGAAAAAAAATTAGAAATGCTATTTGAATTATTATTTTTGAGCACCACCATAAACATAGTTTTTCAAAATATGATACAGCTTTTTAAAAAGTATTTCTAAAAAATACCATAATTAAAATGTGAAATTACTTAGTAGCAAGTATTTTCTCTATCATGAAACATGATGCATATGCTGGATACTTTAACCACAAGAAATCTGTTCTGCTAAATTTGCAGATTTGTATGATTTATTTTATAAACATTTAAAGGAAAGAAGAAATTACTTACATTCCTTGTGGCTGGATGAATACAGAAAGAAAAATGTAGATTTGGATATAGATGCGATTTGTTAAGGCTTTTGAAGCCTAAATCTGTTCTGAAATAAAAGGAAATAATCATTTAAAAAATAGCTAAGAAACAAGTAATTACAAAGACTGAACTTTAAACAATACTAAAGTTCTTCCATTCTTAATTACGTTTCCAACTGGCTCTTGGTGCTTTGCAGTTGGATCACACACACTTTATTGCTGGAACATTCCATACATTAGGTTGCCCTCCACACTGCCATGCAACCAGGTATTAGGTTTTATCTTGTTCTCATACAAAATATTGTATGAGAACAAGATAAACTGTGTGAGCACTGCTGAGACAGCCCCACAACATCCCTGCTGTGTTCCCCACTGCTCCTGGAACATCTCCATGAATCCTGGCAATCTACTGGGGGGCAGGAGAAGGCATTTTGGGTCAGGCCATCTTCATGTTTGGAACTTCACCATCCTATCAAACATCAAAAGGAACTGTGAAAATCATACAAGGTGATCTATGGCAAAGCACCAGTCAGAAATTTGGATCCAATCAATTCCATGTTTGTTCCAATGAGCATCTAATGATGTGGTTGACTTACACACTTGGGAAGCTGTCCTATCTTGGTAAATGATGCAAATTTATGGTGAATTTGACAAGTATTTTCTAAATTTGTTCCAAAATTCATTGTCCTCGTTGTTACAGCTGCTCTACACGTCCTCCAGGTAACCTGAAGTTCTTGACAAAAAGAAACAGGATTAAAACATTTCTTAATTGTGAGAGTGGTGAGAGACAATGGAACAGGATGCCCAGAGAAGCTGTGGATGCCCCAGCCCTGGAAGTGCTGAAGGCCAGAATGGATGGGGATTTGAAAAACCTGGTCTAGCAGCAGGTGTCCATTCCCATGGAGGGAACTGGATGATATTTGAAGTCCCTTCCAAATCAAACCATTCCATGATTCTATGATTCTGAAGATAACAGGAACATATCATCTACCTCAAAATCTCTGACTATACCTAAACTCATACATGCCAAGTGTATGCCACCATGAAAAGGCTTTCAACCTTTCTGAAAATGAGGACAATCACAGTATAAATGGAACTTTCACAGCCCTGTGGGTGTTGAAATGAAAAGGTAAAGAGGTCTCCAACACTGAGCACAGTTACGTGAGCAAATGGGCACAGGTAAGGTACCCTACAGTGAAAGAATGTATTCAGTACCACAAAACCTGCTGAGTTCACAGGAATTCATACTCTGTGCCTTTGGCTCTGCCACTCTGCCACTGTTTGTAAAACACCTCACACTGATTTTGGTTTTATGTCTGTGCAAAGCACACCAGGCTTTAAGCACAGTGGCTACACTTTCAGAAGGTGCAGCTGAGATTAATGTATCTCATAAAACAGTGTCTCATTATCAAGGTATCAGTATTTTAATCTGAAGCCACACAGGAAGAACAAAATGATAAAAAATTGCACTCTTTTTTTTTTAAAGAAAGTGCATTCTCACTTTTTGCCCATTATCCTTAACCCAAGGTTGCCAAAGGCTCCTAGTAAAAAGATGTCTAAATGAAGACTCTTAGGACTATTCCAGGAAGAAACTGTTATGGGTTTGTTTTAAAGACAAGTTTCTGTAGGCGACCAAAGGGCTGAATTTGTATTGATTCATTAGATAATTTAGCTCTCAGGTGTTTTAATGTTTGCTTTGATTCCTGACTCAAATACAGGCAAATTAAGTTTAGAAATGGTTCAGCAGAGAAATGGCAACAAGAATTACACTTTCTGGTTTTTATGTTCATTTGTAAATGTCTTATGTTTAATCTCTCAGGTTCATTAGCTCATTTTATAATTGGGCAGTATATACACAAAGAGCCTGCATTTGCTCTTTACTTACAATTTTGAAATTATTAACACCATTGAAGCAGAAAGATAATTGATCATGTATTTCTGGCAAAGTAAGACTGGTAATTATGGGCCTGATATTTCTGGGTCTGAGGAATTTTCCCTTGGGGAAAAGTTAGCAGCTGCTAGCAGGCTAAAATCTCTCAGATCCAGAAATATCAGGCTCACAGGTAATTTAGTTTTTTATGCCTCAAGATGGTTCATATCTAGATAAGAATCATGGTGAAGCTGTGTTATTACTGCCTTCAAGGCTCCAAACATGTTTGTAAAGAACAGTAAACCTACTCCTGTACAGTTCACTTCTGAGCTAGGAAAATGGGACATTATATTGATGAGAAAAGCTTTTGTCATGCTGGGCTGAAGACAGCCTCATGTAACTCTTTCCCTTGTTAGTTCATCCTTTTGGTTGAGTACTGGCAGTCTGACACAGTTCCCAGTATAGGAAACATCACTTATGGGCCAAAGAATGGGTGAAGAGAAGTTCTGATATCTAGGGAGTCTTTGGTTTAACAGAAAGGGAGTTTGTGTGAGGATCCAGAAGCTCATGCCCACATGGAACCCTGGACTGGCATCCTAGTGGAGAATCCTGGTTTGAATCAAGTGGCACACCCAGTGGCTGAGTGGCTCCTTTCAAACCACCAGATAACTTCTCTTTTCTCCCAAGATGCTCTTTGGTTTCCTATTCATGAGACCTACAACAGCAGATGCTTCTTGTTTCCAGCTCCAGTAGTTATACCTGAGATGTTTAATGCTTCCTACATCCCTTGGACTGAACTTTCAAAGTGTTCCTGTTTTGAGGAAGAGAATAGAGTAGATGATGTCTCAGAGTCCCTTCTGGACTGAATTTTTCAATGGTTCTGTGACTTCATAGAATGATATGAAGGATCCCAACATAGAGTGTCTAAACTGTCAGGTTACATGTCCATTCTTTTTTACTTTTTAGTTGTTGATGTAGTTGGTAAAGCTTTTGATTGTACAAATTCACTGTAGTATTACAGAGGAATTGCATGAGCACAAAGAACAAATACATTTCCTAGATAAACATTCCCTGCATGGGAAATGGCCTTTTATCATTATATACCTCAAATAGCTAATGAGTCACATCTGTGTTTCTGAGGAGGCTCCTTCTGAAATATGGGAAGCATGGATTCTGGAAATAGCCCTAACACAGGAAATGTCATGAGCTACTTAAAGGGACTCTTCTCATGACAGTGCATGACAGCATTCATAATACCAATAGCAAGCATGAAAGGTTTTAATAACTTTCAACAGGGTAAACCAGTTGCTTTTGGTTTCAGTCATTCCTAGGCTAACTGCACTGCCTGGAACTGTTCCATGACAGCAAGTGTGCACTATCCTTCCCAACCACTCAACAGATGTGCTATTGTACAGCACAAAATGGCCTTGGGTGTTTCATGTCAGGGATGGCTGCTTTTTTAGCAATATCAATAACTGCTGAACACAGGGGTGAAGAGCATTTTCAGAACTCTCAGACTGTAATAGAACTAGGTTATGACAATGCATTAAGTGGACCTTCTTAAGGGGTGTCTCAGATGCTCAAGAATTGGATGGAAATCTGGGATCTAATAGCCAGTTTCATTTGAGGCTGTTTTTTCCCTATAATCCTTCTGTGTTCCAAGATTATTTTTTGTTGCCTGCTACATACTCTCATGTTGATAGTTGAACGTCTCTTTATAGTGGTGTAAAAGGAACATCACAAATGCAGAAGCAAAGAAAAAACATTCCCATCACTGCCACAGTTGATAACCTGGGATTGAAATGATTTATTTCCTTTTAAATCAGAGGACTTTCTCATTTTCATATGAACCTTGAATCATAGCAGGCTTAAGTATTTTCTGCATTGTAACCCCAAGCATAAATTACACAGTATAAAAAGCTATTTGTCTTTCACTAGTGCAGTGTCTTCTCTAGTTCTCCGTCCTCTGTGTCATTTATTGGAAACCATATTTGATCGGGTGGAATGAAAAAAACAAAAATATTTCATTTTGTTTGTTTGTTTGTTTGTTTTTTGGCTGCTTTGTTTCGTAAAATACTTCTCTTTTAAGACTCATCTGCATTCTGGGTTGTTTCTGCTCCCAGATGGTACATTTCACAGGCATGGTTACTGATCATTTTAAAAAGCCTTTTATTAAGTCAAAATAATAATGGGGGGGAAAAAAGATTAAGCTATAAAGAGAATAAATAAAAGATTTGTTTTTCCTCTAAACAGATGCCGTTGGAAGAAAGAGTGATTGTGAATATGGCAGTAAATGTTTTAGGGAGGAAAGGTCAGTGACAACAATGCCAAATTCTCATAAAACTCTTGCTTCAGTAAATGAAGCAATGAAATGGAAGAAGAATTAATATCTGCTATGTGCTTTTATGCATCTGTAAGACCCATTGCAATAAAAATATTGGGCACCTCTTGTGAACTTGAAGTGTTATCAAAATGTTTATTGTTGTACTTGTCCTCTTCAAACAGCACTGAAAATCAAGGGGGTGTAAAGCTGGAAATTAACGTGTTCTTTACAGGTCTTTGATTTCAAGTAATTATCCAAACATACCCATGGAGAGAATGCTACTCTCCAATTACCTTTGGACTTCTATACTGGGAAGTTGAACATGAATCTTTTATGTGAAACCAAATACAACATCTTTATTCTGTGCATGGAAGGACTGAAGTACTCAGTAATTTATTTTATAAATTGCTATATTGCAGTATCAGAATCATTTATGGCTGGGGTTGAAGAGACATCTAGAGATCATCTAGTCCTCTTGTTAAAGCAGGTTCATCTGGAATGTTGAAGCACTGCTGATGTACATGCTGGTAATTAAGATACAAAAACAGTGAACCTGGGCACTCTTTTAATTGAAGCACTGTTATTTTACTTGCTGCATGTTCCTGGGTGATCACCCCAGCTCAAACTAAGTAATTTCATGGGAAAGTAACTACAGAGCACTGACTCCACACATTACACAGTAAACAAACCCTAAAAGCCCGGTATTTGGATTAAAAAAAAATGCTGGAACAGAAAAATATTCTTTTTTTCACATCCACAAAGCAATACTTCTAAGCTTCATATGGAAATGGTAGTTGATGTTTTATATAAGAATAGCTTCTGGGATACCATGAGTGACAGAAACTCTTACTTAAGCATAGCCACCCTCTAAACAGGATAATAGTAGTAGTCAACAGAGGGGCGTGTTTTATTTATAAAAGGAAATATATCTAAGTTTACCATGATAAACATGGAATAACCCAAGTGTGACAGTTTTTAATACTGTGCATCAGTTTTTCTTGATAAAGTTATAAAAGACTGAAAGAGAGAAGTGAGAATGTGTCTTAATGGGAGATGAGAAAGGAATAAGCTGGAAAAACATGATGGAAAAAGTTCCCTGGAAGCAACTTGGCTGCCTCGTGTGTGTGGATAATTGCAGGGTGATAGTCTATTTTCAGGTACCAAACTCCAGCTAGACATCTGCTCTGCCAGTACTGAGATCAGTCCTCAAAAAAGCCCTGAAGCTGGAGAATCTTGTTGAGAGGGTGTGGAGGACACAGTTTATGCAGTGATGTGTTGTGACCCAAAGGCAGCCTGAAGGAGCTGTGCTCTCCAAAAAGCAGCAAATTGCAAGGCCTAGAGTATCAGCTAAGGATGGAGTCTGGGGAGCCATTTGCCTACTGAAAATCTCAGTGCTGTTGGGGGGAAGAGAAATACACTGTTCAGCCTGTGCTGGACCTGCTGAGATCACTTGGGCTCATAGTACAAGGACTACAATGCACAGACCTGTCAGAGCACAAAACAACCATGGTGCCTCCCCTCCCCACAAGGTCATTTAAGTGAGGTGAAGGCTGGGAAGGGTGACCAGGCAGGCCAGAGTTAGCCTGCCCAGCGTCCAGGTTACGTGGCACTAATCCCTTTAAATCCTGAAACAATGGGCTTGTATTTCAATTGCAAGCTCCTTAGCAGAGGATTATTCTTTGTCACATTTTCCCCTCCTACGTTGGGACTTCACATGGTCACAAAAACATCCTTCCCCCTTGCAGCGTAAAAGTGGTGGTCTAAACTGCAGCACCAGCAGAGATCTGAGCTCTCTCTGCTCCTCAAGAAGCAGCGTTAACAGGATTTAATGTGCCACCTCCAAGCATTGCTGCCCCAAGAGCTCCTCATTCTGAAGGTGTCACACTTGGTGCCAGCTACTGCACTGTTGCAGGACAGCAGCTCCACCCTGCCAGGGAAGCATGTAGGGTGACTCTCCCCCCTTCTCCCAGGAACAGCAGCAACAGTAAGGTGCCATTGGGCAGGGCAATGAAGCAGGCAAGGAGCCTGAAACCTCTCTGCCAGGCATGGATTAGGCTGGAAATTAATATTTGAACTTTACATCTGCTTCCTCTTAAAAACAAAGAACCAAAAAAATCCCCAACCCCCACATATTTCTCAGCAGCTTGCCTTGTGAATGCTCAGTGGTAACAAGCTCTTGCTCCTTTCTTACCCCAAACCACCCCAACTTCCCCTTACTGCTGCAGCTGCTCATTGCCAAGTCTGTGCTAGTCTGCAAATAATGTGAAAGATCTGAGTTCTCTGAGGCAGCCTTTTTCACACTCTCTACCCTCTGAGATCAGGACACTAGAGAATGGATATTAAATGTGAATTACTTACCTGGCTGCCGTTCAAAAAGCAACAATGAAAAGCAGCCCTTAGCAGTAAGTAGGTATTGGCTTATTAACTACTCCAATTTATTGTTATAAATAAAGGCAGAAAGATATGAAAATACTTTTAAAAAGGTTTTCAACAATAGCAGTTGCTCAGTGACACTAAGTCATGATAAAATAAAAACTTCAGCCACTCAGGAACTAAATAGAAAACCAATAAATAATTAATTGTAAACCTAATAAAAATATGCTTGCTAACGTGTCATAAATAAACCCTCAAAGTGAGGACTAACTGATGATTTATTGAATGCATGTCAAAGAGCAACACTTCTGGGAAGAGTCAGTTTTACTGCACAGGAGCTGGGCATTTACTGTGGGACTGGGTGCAAAATCCCATCATGTCCCAGGCAGTGCAGTGACACAGGCAGAGTGATGGCATGTGCCCTTCCTCTCAGGCAGACAGAAAAACCTTGTTCTGTCTCACTCAGCCAAATACCAAAGGATGGGAATCATGATTTTAATCTGCTAAAAAGACCTAATCCTGGAGTTAGGAACTGAAGACTTGACCCTTCTAAGTGAAGCCTTGTATTTTTACACAAGTCCTATGGCAAATTTGATGAGATGGTTATTCTTTTATAAAGTAACCTAAAGGATTCAGTGAAGAAATCCTTTTGTTTCCTTAGTTGATTCACTTTGATCCCTTTAACTCAGTGGGGGAATAATGTTTGCCACCATTCTTTAGTCCTGGGATAGTTCAGTGAGTCCAAGCAAAATCACACCTACATCAGAAAACTGACTAAACCTCCTGTGGATGTACCTTAACAACTCTGTGCTGGGAAACTCTGCTGGAGTTTCTTCAAACCAGCAGCAGATTATCAGGCTGTAAGACTGGTACTTACCTAAACTTCACATCTATGTCCTTTTGCACTCTCAGACCTTTGAAATCTTGTGTTGTTCCTAAACAAGAGAAGACCTTTCAAAAGTTATTTCTGGTCTTCCCCTGTGTGTTTACATATCTAAATAACTTAAAAGTTCAGCCTGAAGTAGTGTAAACAGTTTTGACACTCTGTCATTTATCACACAACTCGTGACTGTCTCAGTCTTTGATCCTGTGGAATGAACACCCAGTGCATTGGCATTGCAGCTGAAATTGGGGGATTGCACATGTGAAAACATTAAGGAACGTTTGTAAGCTCAGGAGACTCGCTTTAGGGTCAGGAGATATAATGCCATCTCTATAAACAAAATAATTTTTATCCTGCCTTGTGAGGGGAACAAAGGCCGTGGAAGGAGAAAAGTGAAATTTAAGGGCACCTATTTTCACTGGATGCTGAGAGAAAGAGGGAGAGTACTCTACCATCAGCTTTAATCATCCTAGGGCCTTGTAGGAGAACAATCGCAGCACTGCTGTGCAGCCTTTTTTCTTTCCTCTACTCTGTAGATGAATTTGGCTCAAAGAATGGCCATGTGGAAGAAACATGCATCCAAATTTTAAAAAGTCTAATCAGCAGGCAAGAAAATTGGTATCTCTCTTGATGGGAGAACATAAAGGAAATACTATAATCTATGGTGTCTGCAGCTATCTGGGGAACAGCAGAGAACTACATAGCACAGGGGTTTAAATGTGCATATGTGAAATCATGGAAGTGTTCATATGGATCATAAATCCGGCACAGATTTTTCAGCACAAATGCTGTAAAGCATTCAGTCTCTGGAAATACACTGGCCTGAGCTTGCTTGCTTTGCAGAGGAAAATCAGTGCAGTGAAAAGTTTCACTGATCAGGATAACAATATCTGGCAAGACTAAATTCTCAAGACAGTCTGGGAAACTCCAGCCAAGGAAAATACTGTGGTCTACTTCTTAAAAACGATGTGGTTTCAAGGACACAGACTGAAAATTGCCTGTGCAATTCATCCATAACACAACCTAGCACCAACTGGATCCAGCTTCAGAAAGCAGATGCCATCACCAGTGCAGAAGAGGGAGAAGCTGTTTTACACAGTGTGCTGGGACTGGGGAAAACTTCTACGAGCTGAAATAAGGTCACCTACTTCTCCTTTCTGGAAGATAGTAAAAAATATGAAAAATTGCCAGTCGAGGTTTTGGAGTTTGGATTTAAAACCTCAATGAACTGGTTCTAAACCATATGGTAACTGCTTTCCTTAATCTGCTGGTGGTGAGTGGATAAGGTGATCAGTAACATGCCTTTACCCACTTTCTGGGACCTTCATTGGCTCCCCCATGCTGTGACCACGGGCTATGAGGCTGTACCCTCCTTCCTCCACCTCTGTGCTTGATTGTGCAATGGGATAAACAGCCCACCACGTGTTCCAGTTGGGGTTTGTTTGTTGTTAGTTTTCTTTTGTTTGGTGGGGTTTTTTAAACAATCTGGTATTCAAGCAGAACTTGTCACTAGGAAGAGTAGAGAGATGGGGCAGGAAAAGAGATGGTCTGCCTTAGAAGTGAGCCTGTTAGAAGTCATATGGCTGGAGGTTTTCAAGACTCTGGAGGAACTGAAGCAATAAATCCAGATGAAAGTCAGAAGAGGCAAGTATCAGTGGACTTATATGCCAATTCTTCGTGGGCTAGACTGAAAAACTAAAGGAAAACAATTGAAATAATTGTGGATTTGACAGCAACAATTTGTATATTTTGAATATTTGAAAGGAGTGATTTTGCTATGAGAAGAAATCTTATAACAAGATATGAGAGTAAAACCCTATCCCAAGCTTTGGGAGATTAAAATTGGATCAAATTTGGTGGTTTGGCACTGTCTCAAGCTGAATAGCTGGGACTGGGAAAGGGGCCAGTAGAATGTCTATTGCCAGGAGAAACAAAGAACGAGAGGTACATGATGTAGCCAGTGAACATCAACTAGTGGCCCATGACAGCTTATGCTAAGGGATCGGCTGTGGGCTCTCAACCTGTAAATATTCTTTTTCCTCAAAAGACCTTTATGTCTGTTCCCCAGCACTTGTCATGGGATCCCCAAGCTCGGTGAATGATCACAATGTTCTGTTTTAGTCAGAGACTGTAGGAATTAAAAATGTTCCTTCATCAAAACTCACATGTAGTTGTATTTTTAGAAAAGTCAGAACCAACAGGGAGGAATTTAAAGCAAATATGGAGGAATGTTATTGCATTTTTTTTTAATCACACTAGTTAGGCTGTGCATAAAAAGGAAGCCAAGAAACCAAGATACAATCAAACATCTGTGCTGAATTGACAAAGAGGCCATTCAGCAGTGGGAATATGTAGTTGCTACTGGCCTGATTCGGTCTTTATTCAAATACATTCCTATTTCCTTCAGCAGAGTTGATGCTGTCATCAGAGGAAGCCCCAATTAATAAAGCTAAAAGCCTGAGCCTTCCCAAGTGAAGCTCACCAATGCATGATGTGCTCAGGATAGGTTTACATAATCCATCTTCACATGCAAAAAAGCCTACTGCAGCATGGTGCTGAAGCTGACTCCTTGTGAATTCTCTCTCTGTCTCGCTCTCTTTTGTCCCAGTATCAGGCCAAATTTGTGGCTCATTTTCTGTTCTGTCTGCTTTAACAAATCCCTGCTGCACTTTGCTGTGACGGACTTGGTGCTGCTACAGGCTGACATCCTCCTGCACCAGCAAAACCAGCAGCCTTCATGGTTGCCCTGAATATTAAGGCTGCAGGTGCCAAGAGCCTTGTTGCCAAGGCTGGCTCTGCTTTTCCTGCATGTCAGTGGGTAATCCTGCGTGCCACAAGGCAGGGTGCTGGACAACAGCTTTTGCCAAATTGAGAGGACAGTGTGATTGATTTTTGTCATTTTCTGCCCTTCCTAGCAACCCCAGGCAAAGGAGATGCTCTGCAGAAAACCCCAAAACCTTCAGAGCCATCTGTTGGAGTCAGGCTGGAGACAATATTATAGTGGCTACCCAGCACTCTGTCCAGGCTCCCTTCCTGGAGTGCTGCCTCAGCAAATACCTGAGCAACAGTTTGGCACAACCAGGACACATCAATGGGGTGAAGAATACATTGCTGAGGGCACAAACATACCACGGGCAGTTTTACTTTGGACTAGACATAATGCCATGGTTTAACCCCAGCCAGCAACCAAGTACCACACAACTGCTCATTCCCCCTGGGTGGGCTAGGGGAGAGAATTGGAAGACTAGAAGTGAATGTGCCTCCTCTTCCTTCTGCTTCCCCCTGGTTTATATGCTCAGCATGACAATATTTGGTCCGAGGTATCCCTTTGGCCAGCTGGGGTCAGCTGTCCCAGCTGTGTCCCCTCCCATCTCCAGCCCAGCTGCTGATGGGGTGATGAGAGAGGCAGAAAGGTCTTGACTCTGTGCAAATTCTGCTCTGCAATAACCAAAACATCCCTGAGTTATCAACACTGTTTCCAGTACAGATCCAAAACACAGCCCCATACCAGCTACTGTGAAGAACATTAACTCTTATTTCAGCCAAAACCAGCACTTGTAAGTCTTGGTGTCCTGAACCAGATATACCCAGTGTCAGTATGGCCACAGCAAAGTCCTGATTCAACTTGCCAAAATTCAAGCATTGAAGAGAAACCCTGTACATTTCTCTCTGGAGCCCCCCTCTCTATATTGACTTCCAGGGAATAAATGCACTGAATCTCCATCTTAGCTTAAAGTTCAGTGCCTCGAGTCTTGCCCTACTCCATGGACCTACTCTCACTTGAAAGAGGTTCTGTCAACATTTTAGACATATCACATGAACTTTCTTTTTGTTTTGATGCTTGACCTTCTCCTGATTTTGTGCTGTCCTTAATCTTAATGTAAAAATAACAAACCAGACTAAAAATTTTCTCCCTGCCATTGAACCCTCCCTTATATATCAAGGGACTGTTAATAAAAAGGGAAGCTTTCCAAGCAGCAAAAAACATAAGTTTTCAGACTTCCTTTTTTTGTTGCTTATTAAGACTTCCGACAGTCTTTTATTTTTATTTTTTTAATATCCTTTTTCCTTCCACTGTCTAGCATCTCTCAGTTGTTTTTATATTTAAAGCATGTGTGTCCCAAATATGATTTTATGGCAATGCATTTTGTCCAGACCCGCGTTCTTGTTTGTTTTCTTCTTCTGAATTCAAGAATTTTCTTCCATACTTTGCCTTATTTAAATGGCTGTGGGAAAGCAGTGCAGCTAATCAGACACATCTGATGCTTTTTCCTGTCAAAGGGTAAGCCCAGCTGTGAAGCTTGAGCAGCTTGAGCAGCTTGGGCTGTACAGAGCTCATTAACCTCACCCTTTAGAAGCAGCGTGCTACAATTATTGAAGCAGCTGGGGGTAGAGTGACTAAGAGATGGGTTTGAGCTCCCTCCACAGCACCAGGGCCAGGCACTGGAGAAAGAAGGATACAGCACAGCCCTCCTCTGCCACAGAGCTGCACTACCTATTATTTTCTAAGATAGTGGGCTGCTTTCCCCACCTTTTCTTCTCTGCCTCTATGCCATGGCCCCACAAATTCAAATCCCTTTTCTCCCATCTTTTCTGCCTCGTGATGCCTCTTGCAGCAGGATTTCTGAGCAACAGCAGCCCAGTAATATTCGTGTCTAAATGTCTATTTGAAAAACATCACTGTTGCAAACTATATAAATATGCCAAGGATTTGCTGTAGAGCCTTTGAACTCTGACCAAGACATTTGTTGCTATTATCTAGATTTTATTTTTTACTGCAATATAACAAGATTCTCTTGGATGTGAGGTCTTGTGGGCTTGCTCTTTGCCAAGAATCACAGACTGATGCTCTGATGATACAACTTTTCTTCTGCTAGTTCTGATAGTCTTCTTTCTTTGTATTTTCATATATGTCTCTTCTGATCAACCTGCATATTCTTTTCTTAAAAAGGTTCCAAATTAGGATGGTATGAGTTGGCTAGGCTGTGCTGATTTATTTTGGGTAGAACTGGCTCACTGTGGAAGTTCACAACTGGTTGGGAGAAGTCTGCCAGACTGGCACTTTTGAGTAATAAATCACCTGGTTGAGTTTGTCTTCTCAATCTTAGAACTACAAAGCCCACATAGGTGTTTAGATCAGGAAGTTGAACTTGTCTTTTGAAAATTTGGTCCTTTAGTGCTCAGGCCAGGGATTTCCCTTTGCATGGTGACCTCCTGAGTATTCCCTCAAATATCTGATCATGGAGGCACCTGCCTTTCATTTTGCATAATGTATGTCAAGGTATGGGCTGATATTTTCTACATTTTCCCACAAGATGGCACAATTTTCTTATGAACAGTGCATGCTAAAACATGGACTGCTTTCTGCTCTGACAGTAATACAAGGAATTGACATACTCTGCAGAAATCAGGTGCTTTATTTTGCTCAGGATTTGTTGATTTACCCTGAGTAGTTGTCTTGGAGAATTTTGCTTTCTCTCTCAACTTCTTGTTCTCCTCTCATTGCTTCTTCTCGAAGTCCTAAGAGAAATCCTGTGTCCATGCCATAAGGTGAGCTCCCCACAGCTTTGTGTTACCGGCATGAAAATGTCTACAAGAAATCTCAGATGCTGTTTTCCATTTGGAATGGGAGAAAAATAAAATATTTCATTGGGTATTAGGTCTGTGATGCTGTTTTGGACAAGTCATTAACCAAAGTCACACACATTGAGTAGCCCTGTCACAGAAAATAGAGAACCCCACAGTAGCATCAGTACTCAAGAGAGTGAGCAAGAGAGTTACATCCCCCTACCCCTCTACTCAGGCTAACAGTTTATTCCACTTTTAATAAAATAAAAAGAATAATTTTCCCTGGAAAAAGAGTCAATTACATCAAGTGAAAAGGAATTATTTTAGGGAGAAGGAGAGAGAGAAAGACAGTGGCAATATTTCACTACTCTATCCAGTGCCTGAGTATGTGGAGTCAATTTCTTCAGGAGCTGGAGGAGAAGGGCCTGGGAGAACCAGGCAGCTCTCCTGTTGTCTGCAAGTTCTTTTTTCCCCTCAGACCTAATAACAGGCCCTGAAAAGCAGGCTCAGGATTGGTGCTTTTCTTTTTTTCTCGCACACCATGAACTTGTCTTCTCTTCCTTAATTGTTGCTGTGGATTGTTTTCGGAACCAAACACATGCTGACCTGCTGCAACAAGTTTCAGTGCTGGAGACTCAGCACTGCTCCTCTCTGGGCAGGAATGTCCTGCTCCTGTGCCTCTGTCATGCCAGTACATCCCTTCTCCCATACAGAATGACTGCAGGACATAATCATCTTTTCAGAAATATGTTCCACTTGAACCCTTCAAATCCTATTATGTCAGAATTCACATGACTTATTTCTCATGCTCCATTACAGGCCAGACTCCTTTATCCCACCCTGAACTTCCCCTAGGTCACTGCAGCTTCATCCCAAAGCAGGAGGCAAGCCAGGAGCCTGCAGCACCACTGGCAAAGGTATGCTCATTTTGAATTGACTTCAAATAAAACTCCAACTGAGTTCAGCAAGATAAACATTCTAATGTGGGAACATCAACATTGTTCATTTCAGTCAAAAATGTTAAAACAAAATATGTCAGCTTTCCAAAGCGTTATTTTAGAAAATTATAAAATACCAGCAGTTCCTCTGAAATGGAAATTGTCTAGACTGTCCATAGGAAAAGAGCACCGGTGTGTGAACGAGGCAGAAAAAGAGCCAAACCAAGGGAAGGAATGTTAAAGAGCTTTGCTGTTCAAGGCCTTCACTACTGAAGGACAAATCTGGAAGACAGTGCTCAAGGAACCAACTGATTGTGCACAATGCCGCATGATAAGATGATGGGGGGAGTTCAGGTTTTCACAGCCTCTGGCACTTACATGCCACCACTATACAACGCCCTAAATATTTGTTTGAGGTGAATGATTATGATTGAGCAGCCTAAGAGTGATGCAACGTCCCTTCCTCACTCTCACAAGTCTGCAGGGGCCAATGGAACAAGGGAAGTTCTGTCCCTCATTGATTGCTCCACAGAACACTCCAAGCCTTGCTCTTGCTAAATTGTCACCTTCTATCTCACTAGTATTTTCTTGGGGGTTTATAGACTTTTCCTTTTAGTCTATTAGGTATTTTAGTCTTAAGTATTTGGATAACTAAAACTATCTGAGTAATTTCATGTCTTTCTTTGTTCCAGTCTTCTGTTAAAAGGCTTTACTTACCTTTCTGCACTACATGACCTTTCCCAGCAAGCTCTGCAGAAGAACAGTGTTTGTGAGAGGATAAGATGCCATTTCTAAGACAGACTTTAAGAGATGTTGCTGGGCGTTGATAATTTTTCAGTCACCCTAAACAATCTTTCCTTCCTGCTCTTCTTCATTCTAATCACTTGGGATTTAAATGTATTCAAGTCATGGAGAGATAAAAGAATGAATGTGATTGCAAGATTTTGTCTCCTGTATCTCAAGCACAAGCGAGCTTCCTCCTGAGCAAGGCTGTTCTTTTCAGGGTGGGGAAGGATAAGGAGATATTTTTTTGTTTTGTTTTACTCAGTATCCAAATGACAAATAATGAACTTCATATGATCTCAATTCAGGGATGCCAAGTGCAGAGTTAATAGGGTTTCATCCAACAGTGTTGTTGGATGAAAGGGCTCCAGTCCTTGCAGCCATCACTTAGATATGTGACACTGGACACGGTAATTTCCCTGCAGCTGCTGGGAGCCAACCTCCACATCTCCTCGCTGCTTTTAATAACAGAATGAGGAAATCTCTTTGTAGAGAGGACTTAAGGGACATAATGCTTAAACACAAAGAAGAGTGATCAACTTCTTGACCCCAGGCCAGTTTGCAGGATGGAGAATTAGGTCCATGCTGAGATCTGAAAGTCACTTAATGAAGCAACTAGAAAGGCACTTAGTGAAACAAATGTACTTTGCCAAGCTGGGGAAATAAAGCAGTCCCAAGTGAAGCTCATGGAGCATGAATGATGCATTGGCATTGTCAACTTGGTAGAGCATCCGGCGTACTAAATTAAATATATTTGAGACAGAAAATGGTAAGAAACTTGATTTCAGAGAGTGCAAAACATCACCTAATGTGGTGGCTAAATTAATGACCTAATTTTACAAATGGGAAGACCTCACTGGATAACCTCGTTCTATCTGAGTTCTCAAGAGCAGGCACCATTCACTCAGACAAATTATATGTAGGAACACTTGGGCAATGCTGTAGCAAAAGATGAATGGATGTGGGATGGATGAGTGGATGGGTGGCCACTTGACAGCACAGAAGCCCTGGGAAGAGCTCTGGTTCATCTCAGAGGCAAACCCAAAGTCACTGCAGCACTGAAATATTCATCCACGTTTAGAGCACTGTGTTGTATCACTGATAGTTGCCAGTTATTATTAATGTTGTGTTTATCTGGAAGGAAAATATGCTGATATGAAGCTTCAATAACCTTTTTGCAAAAGCCAGTTGTGCTCAGTTGAGCTGCCTAAAGCTGATCACACAAAGTTTATTATTTAGCATTTGGATACTGAGGAAAACAAACCACACCCAGGTGCCATCTCAATTTTTCCAGTGTGACTCCAACGTTGCCAGGAAGAAGACTAAAATTGCATGTAATAATAACAGTGCCATCCCTTTTTGACATAGTTGTGAATATTAATAACTAAACAACATTATATTAGGCACACAAAACAGCACTTTCCAACCTTCAGAGAGAATAGATTGCCTAAAGATTGGAATTCAGTAAGATAAATTTGGATCTCAACTAAAGGGCACCTCAATAATGTAAATGGTAATGCTTCTCTCTGTGGATTTTACCTTTAAAGAGTACACATTTCAGATTTCTCTGTCCTTCTATAGACTGAGAAATATTCATTAACATACATTAAGTTCTTATTGTTCCCATCAGATGCTCACTCTCAGAGCTGCTCTAACTAGGATTGTAGTGCAACCAAATAAAATATGTGTTGAGAATATATTCCAGCTGTTGAGTTTTGTTTGGTCAAGTTATTTTCAAGTCAATTTTCTAGAACCAAGTCAGTCAAAAAGAAAGAATATAAAAAAGGGGTTTGGTGAAGCAGCTAATCTTTTTCATTGAAATATCCCTAATGTAATAATCTAGACCTCAGCCCAAATGCCAATCCAAGCTTGCACTGTCCTTGTGGGGAAACTTTAGCAATATTGCAGAAACCGTGGTGAAAATCTTATGAAAG
The DNA here is from genome assembly GCA_013397195.1 of Hylia prasina. NCBI lineage: Eukaryota > Metazoa > Chordata > Aves > Passeriformes > Sylviidae > Hylia > Hylia prasina. The sequence goes on from VYXD01005828.1 coordinate 122,299, forward strand.
GGAGAATATCTCATGCGCTGAAAAAGGCAAAGTTGCTCTGGGCTTTGAAATTGTTGCTCTTTCTGCTTTTAATATTAGAAATATCCAGGACAATGCAGAAATTTCTCTCTCTCTCCTGCTGTAAGGTGGGATATGAAAATCTATCAATGTCATGCCTGCAAATTTCTCATTTGTGAAACTTATGTCTGTTCTGTGTCCAATGAACACCTTTAAATTTCATTACTAACAATGATTAAAAAAATACATATTTCTCTTTCATGTTCATTTCGAGCATACAAAACTGAGAATAAAAAGAAATACATTCTTGTATTTCTTATGGTAAAGGAAATGTCATTTAAATTTAAGAGAAATAGCAATTTGTTTTTTGTTTGTTTTGAGATGGAATTAAAGTCAGGTATTGTGCTGTCTTGCAGAGCACTCCATAGAGCAAAGAGACCAGCTACTGCAGTTTGCCTTTGACATCCTTCTTGAAAAGTCAAGGTTTAATCTCCAGGATTTTATTTTTCCTCTTCTGGTCCTTTGAGGAGGGTTTTACCATTTACTTTCCTCTGCCAATATGGTTAAAGATTATTAATGGTGATGTTAGCAAGAGAAAATATGCAATGTTTGAGTTTGGGTGGGTAAGGATTTTTGTCTTGGTAAGGATTTTTGCTTCTGATAATTGTTTTAAATTTGATAATTGTGCATTTTCTGATTCGCTTGAAAACAGAAGACAAGAGCCTGAAGGGTTTTATTTTCTTTTAATTTACATGAATGTGTAGCCCTAGACACTCCTTTAAAATCAATAAGCTGAAAGAAGGACAAGTAAGGCAGAGAAAGAAATAATTAAATAATCCAGAGAGATGGATAGCAAGGCATAGTGAAGGCCTTATGTTATTAAGTTACATTTATTTTGGGCAGTTATGACTAACCCTGAGTAATAGGATAGGAGGGAAAACAGGATTTCTTCTGGCTCTGTAGTGTTGACAGGCAGCACTTGCACTTTCTTGGACATGTATAACCTGGAACTGAAAGTCAGAATTTTCAAGGATATTCTTAGAACTGAGCACTTAGTCCCAAGGGAAATTCCTGACTCCTCATTGCTTATTATATGCTTGTTCAGTTCCCACCTTTCCTTGTGCCAAATTTGAGATTTTAATCTCTATTCTAATTGCAATATATCCTTGATTTAATCAGCAATCATATGGATTATACAAGGACAATAACTATCGTGAAGATGTTCAGTATTTTGGCCTTGATCTGGCAAAAGCATTAAGTGGAGTCTTATCTTCAGCATGGACACTATTGACATGAAACAAGCCTGTTGTTTCTGCACACAAGACATTTGCTCTTTTGGAGTTAGCAGCAGCCTCCAGGGAAGGAAAACAAGGGGAAGAGAGAAGGAAGCTATGGGAACTCTAGAGGCTGAGAATTTTGGACTCTCAGTGCCTGTCAGCACAGAATTTCAGGGAAGCACTGCATTTGACCTGAGGCCTTAAAACAGGCTTCCAAAAATGAGTGATAGTACTGGGATCATGGGGATGTAGTTTGGATGGAATTGTGTGATCTCACAGGGTGAAAAACTTAGATTTGGGATTCTAGTGTGTAGTAAGATATGGGAGCCAAGATGGAGAATTTTGGGTGTGGATTAGTTGTCTTTTTTGCACCTTCTTCTTCCTTCTTCTTCACGAATCTGAGTGGTTTTCTGTAATTGGGTGAAAGAGACTTGCATTGCAGATTTTGGGTGATCACAACTGGATTAGAAGAAATAATATAGATTGTCAATTGTCAATTGTTTATTGGATAATTGAGACTTAAATAGCCTTGAACAAACACCATTTTGGTTCACTTTCTCAACTTGTTAGAGAGAACTCACATCTCGTGACTTTGTAATAGATAAGGGCAATAAATTTCAGAGTGAGACTTCAAAAACAAGGTCTCCTGAGTTTTATTCGCCCTGACCATGGAGCAGGAGCAAGCTAAGAATTCTAATAGGAAGCAAGCACAGTGCCTGAGAGGACCATATAAAACAGCACTGACTGTGAGTTTAGGAATTTGAGAGCCCATCTGCCACCAGCCAATGACCTGATTGCTCTCTAGCATATACAAATTGCTGTATGATTTTGGCAAGCATGGATTATTTTGGCAGTTTCTGACCTGCTTCCCAGAAAGCTTTTTGCAAATCCAGACATCGAGAATGGACAGGTGCTCTCCATGTTCTCAGGTGCTGGGGACATCCTCTGTTGAGACTAGAAACACTCCCACAGAAAAAAAAATTGCTATGTAGTCTACTTTTGGAAAACCAAAAAAACTCTGTCATGGTTTGAAATTATTTTTTATCATTTCATGTGATTTGGAATTGTTTGAGTGCTGTGAAATGATTACTCAGAGCTGCCCATGCTGGCCTGACAGTAACATACAGCTCTGTGCTGATGGAGCCAAGCCTGTGAGCTGCCAAGGAAGTACCAGCAGAGGAGCAAGCTGGGCTAAGGGCCTGCAGCAAAGTAACTGTGATCAAATGTGAGTTACCTGACCCAGTGCTGTTCACAGAGATGAGGATTTCTGACTCTGGGAGTGATGTCTCTCTACAAAGCCACAAGTGAGAATAAATAGCTACACTGAGGTCTCAGTGTAGATGAAGAGCATCCTATGCCATGGAGTTGAGATTTTGTGGGTGTCTACTTAGGTTATTAATCTGCTGGAAAGAAAGCAGAAATCACACAAAAGGACAAAAAGCAAAGGAAGACTTTTCCTATGTGTTCTGGAGTATTTCATTGTATAGCCTTTATGCTTCTTCTTCCAAAAAGGAGATAGGATACAGCTTGGTTCTGTCAGTGAGCTTTAAAAATAATTTGATTTTAATCTCTGCTACTGTCCTACCTAAAAACTAGACTGACTGACAGAAAAGAAAGAGTCCACAGGACTTTGAACTGCAGCAATCATTACTGTGTTAATATAACAAAAGATGAAACCAGCAGCACTGAGAAACACAGAGAAAATTGTGAATAGGCTGATGTAGGTATGAATTGTGCCACAGATTCCAGTAAGGCTCCTAACAAAGGTACAACAGATGGGCCACAGACCAAGGCACAGTTACTTAAAGGCAGTAGAATTGAGAACAATTATCAGATGCAGCCCAGCATATCCAAGGCATTGTGGTAATTTCACCAAATGGGCTTAAATTAGAAGGGAAAGATGCACAACCACAACCCTTTCTTTCTCTCTTTCTTACTTTTGGGAGGTGAAAGAGCACTGCCTTATTGCACTTGTCATTTCCAAGCCTGGATACATAAACTCCCTCAAGTACAAAGGGTGAAGAACATGAAGACCAAAGTGATAATTCACTGTTAGCTACAATACCTGCTCCTTGCAGACGAGTAGCCAGGAGATGCTAATTCATGTCTCAGTCACATATTTCAGTCCAGCCATTTGCCCATCCTGCTCTGCAGTAAACAAACCCAGATTCTGCTGGGGTGAGCAGCTGCAGACAAACCCAGACAGCTGTGTGCATGCAGTGAGGCTCTGTGCTACAGTCTGTGCTGGACTGCTCTGGGTGCTTCTCCTGGGAGAAGCCTCTGGATTTCTGCAGAATTTGTCCTGTGATTTAGATATACAGTGGGAGACCTCTGCATGTCAAATGGTTTTAAAAAGGAGTTTAAAACTGTTATTTTAATACTTATTTTTTTTTAATCCCCTCAAGTTTGTAGCAGGACTCAGGGTCCAACAAAATGCATGTCAGATGAGTGGGACAGCAGAAACTCAGGGAAAACCTGTCCTATGGACATTGATGGAGAGAAATCCAGAGGGAAAATCTTGGGAGTAACTTGAAAGTTTTCACTGAAGTCCATAGATTTAAACAGAAAAAATTCCAGGAGGCAGGCAATCACTCCAGGTGTTAGGCACGCTGATGGCTTACCATCTCCAGGTGCATCCTGCCCTGTTCTCAGCTCTTGCCAAGGCTGAAGGTAAGACTACAACAATTTAGTAGGGAACCAATTGCTGACATGCAGGGACTTCTCCATAACAAAACTTCACCATCCCTCCATAGGTCATTACTCTGCTATTGGTGGCCTTTCAGACCACATCTCCCCTCTGTCTTCTAGGTGGAACAAAGTCAGGGAGATTCTAAGAAACAAGGATCATAAACTTCTTTCCTCTGTGTTTGTCCTAGAGCAGGGCAGAGTGAACTCATAAGCACCTTTAAATTGCTCCAAGATGAGCACAGTGGCAGCTTGTTCTTTCCAAAGTTAGCTGTGCTGAGTTGCTCTTTTTTCTCTAACAGGAAAAAAGTGTTGCTCATTGTCAGTGTTGTTCATTGTTACTGGTACAAAAGCTCATCTCAGAGCTCTGGCAGCTTTTGCAACGTTATCACAATTTTTCATGTAACTGGTATTTGGTTGCATAAAGTAGAACTACAGTAGGAGCAGGGAAGTTTTTAAAGCACAGAGTTATAGGCTCTTTTGACCTCCTTTACACAGTTTAGTCTTACTTAATGGAGTTTTTCTGGGTGCTCAAATACGAACATTTTATATTTAAAAAATAAAGGAAGAACATTTCATTTAGAACTGAATGTGTGGGCTGGTACCTGAGCTGAGAAATAAATCATTGTATTATTGTTGTCATTCTCCTTAGACCTAGGAGATTTAGTGTGTAAGCTGTATTTTAAAAGTTAACAAATTTTCATATAGAAGTATAAGGTAAGATGTTTAAACAACTTTAACACAAAGAACTGTGTAGAAGTATTATTCAAAGCATTATTGATGGAAAAATTATCACTGCCCCTGAAATAGCTCCTTGGAAAATATTTTCCCTACTCTGGAAGCACGAATATTGAACATCTTTTATCATAATCAGTGGTGTTTTTCACTATTTTGGTGTGGAACAATCACCTTAAATTCTGAATGATCCAATTCTTGTGCCTGTTTCTCATAGCAGTCCGGCATAATTACACTTGCAGAGTGATGAAAAAACAGCTTTGTGAGGTTATTGTCTCCAAAGTAATTGCTATTTACCCTGGGATATAAAATTTAAATCACATCCTTTCTGTCATAGACAACCTCACCCACAATAAGAGACTCTGCAATCACAAGCGAATAAACAAATTTGATGGTTAGTCAGAGGAACCAAGCCTCCAACTTCAGCTTTGTGTCTCATCTTCATTTCCCAAAACCATTCTAAATACAGAAAAAGGTGTCAAGTTGCCAGCATGCTGAAAATAGAAGCCCTCAAAGCTCCAAGTCAAAAGAAACTACAAACTCAATCAAGTGTCCCTGTGACTTCCCTTCCAGCCTAGCCCAACTTGGCCTTGCCTATGCCAAGACAGTGAGAGCTGACTTTCCTAACACTGCATGTTTTGTGAATACATTGGGACAGTAGCATAAGTTATAAAAACAAAGCTGTGTGCAGTGATGGAAGACAATTTTTTTTTTAAATGAAGTGCTTAATAGGGCCAGTGGAGTGATGGAATTATAGCTGGCACAGTTTCTTGCAAGTGTTTACTTTCACAAGCCAAGTGTTTTTGTTAAGACAAATTGTGTCAAGCAGCATGTTCAGCCCACATACTTGTCTATTCCCTGAGGATACGAGGGCTGGCCTTGATATCCAAAGGAGGTCAGAAGAAAACTTCCATCTCCACACTGTCTTGCTGCTTTTAAGAAGTGAAGAAGAGAAAAAGGGACACCATAGAATTCCCAGCAAGTGGGGCCTGTGTGGCTTTCACCTGGGCCAGCAAAGGCCCCGTGTGCTGACCTGAAGAGCCCTGTGTGTGCAGCCTGGGGTGTCTGGGCAGTGCAGCTGGAGCCGGTGTGTCAGCAACCTCCCTGGAAGTTGAGGGACGCACAGAGCGAAATCAAAGACAGCCAGAGGGGACTCAGAGCTTTCAACAGTAACGTGAGACTGCCAAGGACATAGCTCTGGATGACACACCTAGGGTTATTTTAGCAAATGAGTGTTTCCACTGCAATGTGGATGCACACAAAGATGCAGCAGCCTCCAGGAAAACAGCGTGACTCGATTATAGCATTATGGATAAGATCGGTGTTATTGAATTGTACAGCTGTATGAGTCACAAGGTAAAGTATCCCACGTTGCTTATAAAACAGCCTCAACTTCACAATCAATAAGAAATGCTCTTCCCATTTCCTGTTCTCATTCTAACATAATTTGTATGGTAATAGAGCACTGAGGCCTCAATAAGGAAAGCGACCACACTGTACCGAGCGCTGAGCAACCCAGGGATTGTTCCCATGCAATAACAGCTCTTCCCTGAGCACAGTTTTATGGGCAGAGAAATGCTACAGTTATGACCTAGAATCTATGGGAGAAAACAGCCTAAATGTGTTTTCATCAAAAGTACAGGAAGCAATAGTCTTCTCTTAAAATTTGCCTCACAAAAAGTAGGCACAAATCTCTTGTCTGAGTGATGAATGTACAACACATTTTTTGGGATAATAAATTAGCACTCCTTAGTGCAAATCATAATATATTTTTATGTGCAATAACACAGACACAGCTGAAGAATAGCTCAGACACTGAAGACACTGGCCCTTCCCAGTCTCTTCACTTTTTTTGGAAATCAATTCAGAGACTGATTGATTTTCCTGGGCTACAGGCAGGTTGCAGGCAGAGAGCTTTCCCCACTGTTGTTTGTTTGGCTGGTTTTTAATTAACATCCTTTTTGTCTTTCTTTCCTCTCTCTTCAGCACCTCCAGGGCTGCTTGGGCAGAGGGAGGAAAGCAGCATCCTGAGACATTTCTTACCCAGGAGGGGTCATGTCCTGGAATTTGGGTTGGATGGTTACATACAGAAGTTGCTCCTCTGTGTGTGGGTTGCTATTTTGCTTTCTTTATGATAGCCAGACTGTTTTAATCTTTTCAATAGTAATGATGTATACAAAGAATGATTTTTATTTTTTTTTTTTGTCTATTGAAGCAGCTGGACCATAAATGCAAGGAGACGATAAAGGAAATGGCCTTTTTATATAGTTCTTGATATAATTTCTATGGTAACAACACTCAGATTGCTATGTTTTACAAAGGACATATATATATTTATATGGGGGAAAAACACAAGCAGGGCAGGAAAGGGAGAGTGATGAATTTAAAATGCTTGGCTTAGTCTGAGAGGATGGGAATAGGTAAGACAGAAATTGCAGGCTTGACTAATTTCTTCCCTGGCTACCTGACATGAGAAGCAATGTTGGTTACAGCCCAGTCGATGGGACCATTCCACAGTTTGACTGCAAGCCAAAAAAGCCTGTTGTATTTCTGTGCTGCATTTGGTTTGTTGCCACAAACAGAGAATATAGTAGCCAGCAAACACCCAGCAATGTTGACCTCCCTCCTGCAGCTGTTTTGTGGCTGCATCAGCAGATGGGACCTTTTTGGTGTAAATGTAGAGAGCTACTGGAACGATGGAATAATATTTTCAGTGTTTTGTCACACAAGCATATTTGGAGGCATATGGGGGACTTGATCTGGTTATTCCTGTGTCTGTGATCTATTAATTTATGCAACACCTGCTGAAGTGAAGGATGAGATTAATTTTGCTTAAGCCTAAATGCCTTCCAGGTATTCCCCCAGGACTCTTTTTATGCTTGCTGGACAGAATTCGACATTTTTGGTGAGCAGATAGTCTTGATCTCCTTAAATGTCCCCTTGAGTTTAAGTGAATTAGTCAGTGTCTTTGTCTCTCCCTTGACCTCTCAGATAAAGAGCCCAGACATAAGTGTCTGTGCTGTAAACAGCTTAAATGAGATCCCACAAAAGATGTCTGGACCTGACAGAGCCATGATGCATCCATAAGCATCACTCCTGCAGTTAGTGGTAGCCTTGTCTCCCCAGGTGAAATGGTTGCAAAAAGTGTTTTTCAGGAAGACTTTTCCTGGATCATGGCAATAATACCTACCAAAGAAAGGTGGGAGTTTAATGGGGAATGCTTTCTAATTACTAGAATAATGCTAATAATGCTAATGCTAATAATGTACCTCAGCTTGTTATCTTCTCAGTTTGGTTTTTTTCCCTGCAACAAGACTTTATTAGATCTTCTGTCACTGTCAAGTCAGAATGTCAACATTTTGTTTACAGAACTGAAGACACATATTAAGGAGAAAAACAAACCCACTAACACTCAGAATACAGTTAAATTTCCTGATTCAGCTTGGTTTTATATGTTTTGTGGAAGGCAAATATGGAGAGAGCATTTGTGCTGGATTCACATACAACTACATACAAAAAATATTATTTCTGCAGGTTGCCACCTAAAAGACATACTAGTCCAGTGTCTTCATTTCCATCTTTAAAGGGACATTTTGTTCCCTTTTGATTGCAAATGTATTTCAGATGTTTCAACTCTCTTTTCTGCCCTTATTTCTTCCCTAATCACAAAGTCTTGCAGTCTTTTAGGCAGCTGCCAGACACACAGGGCAGGAGTAATGAGAGATATCTTCATGCTTACTTCAGAATGAATCTCTTATGAATAAAGGAGGATGTCAGAATTCCAGGTTTTCTATTTTGTTCTAAGTATCTTTTTCAGGAAGTAAGACTAATTCTGATTATAAACTTATATTATAATATCTTGAAACTCTGTATCACAAGAGTTTTGTTCCATCACCAGCAGTTCCTCATTGCAGATCAGGAAGGCTTTATGTGGCCAGTGTGTGACATGTTAGTGTACTCTGCTCTTCTGGATTCATCTCACACGCAACAGGGCCAAGTCCTGTATTAGTTAATTTGCAAAAAACACACACATTCCATTTGGGCTTGAAAAAGTGCCTGACAAAGTAAAGTCCCATAATGTCCAGAATGTAATTTCATTCTGTTTCCATCTGCAAAGTTTTCTCCCCTTTCCCTGAGGTGAAGGGAAAGATCTGCACAAGTGATAACAATCACTTTATTTCCACTTCAGTATTTTGATTGCTGGGTTTTGTCCACCTCCCAGACAACGTCAGTGGGGTCACCTGTGTTTGATCATTAGAGGGAATGCATGTCCTTATCTGCATCCCACACTTGACTACAAGTGTAGGCCTCCTCATCAGGCTGGAAGTGATTAATTCAGTAGGAGCATCCTTTTCTTGATGTCAAGGAAAGAAAGGTCAGTGCCAGCAATTGCTGATTAAGTTTAGCAAAGTGAGGAAAGAAGATTAGCAGGATTGAGCTTTGTCACCTCTTGCTTTTAGGTTCAAGTCTTCAGTGAATGAAAAATCATCTGTGCCTTATTAGAATTCATGTCTGTCAGAACATATTTCAAAGAGACAGTAACTTCTACATGGCTCAGGCTGAGGTAAGTCTGGAAATTCACCTCTCTTTACAGACAGTTCAGCAAAGACAAATGAACATTGATGAGACTGGAAGATTACTGGTTCAGAGGAAGTCAATGAGAAACTTTTCCTGGAGTTTAACTGCAGCCAAGGATTCTTAAGGATGCTGTGGATTTTGACTTCCACTTCTCTACTACCTTCCATGAATAGCTTATGAAAGTGGTACAGAGAAAGCCTTCTTTAATGACAACTAGAAGTCCAGGCTTCTTTTTATTTAATTTGATTTTTCCATTACCAGGGAGATAAGCCCTGGTCATTTCATTCAGGAAATAACCACATTTTTTTGAGGAGTGTGAAAAGAGAGCTAGATCCCTTAAAGAAATGGAGCTTGTAAAGAAGGAGGAGGGGGAAATATCAGCAATATTAAGCCTGCAAAAGTCAAGCTAATTTCTCATGATCAGTTGTATAAGAGTAAATTTTGGCACAATATTTTTAGGGCAAATATGATACGCAGGAGGAGTGGGCATGGAAGCCAGCCCAAGATAATCTGCCTGATACTCAAGGGATTTATTAGCAAATTGCACAGCACAAGAGACTCTTGCTGTCATGTTACTGTACCTAACTTTTGTTAGATATTGACTGATATTGACTGTTGGATATTGCAGTGTCAGTTCATTGCCCCCGAAGAAGAGAAAAATTGGAAAAGAGAGGCATCATTCTGCTTTTCTTGAGAGAGATCTCGTTTTCTGTCTGTAGCTTCTAGAAATGTGAAGAACAAAAGAAAAAGAGAAAATTGAAAAGATTAAGACATCTTAGTTCAAGTTCCATGTGTAACTTGTTAGTTATTTGTACAGCTTTACTTACAGCAATTGTGAAGTGCTGAGAACAAATCCCAGAGGATAAATTCCAAAGTATTCCTTGTAGAATTCTTGACCTGTAGAAGGGCTGCAATATCTCACAAGCCATACATGTGAGACTGAATACTATGTATAAAATGTTAAATGGGAAATAGATATTTCAGTAACCTGTGACATTCACTTCTTCCAAGCAAGCCTGCAGCTCTGGTGACACCATGGTGGCTATTCTAATGCAGCCACCACATCTCTCACCTCAGAGGAGCTGCTGATGTGATTCCCTTCCATTAGACAGGAAAAAGTAGTCATGTGTCCTAAGGCAGAAGCAGCAGTGGTGAAGGAAGGAAAGACATTGAGTGCTACTCACATTCATGAAGTGCTGGTTCCCATAAAATCATCTGGAAGGTGTGTGCCGGGACTACTGTTAGTGTGGTCATGAGTTTAGCCTGGAGCGTTTCCCTGTGCCCTTTGGAACCTGCAAACAGAGCAGAGGTGGGAGCATCAGGCTGCTTCTGCTGACAGTCAAAGCCTGTTTGACCAGCTCTAGACACAAGTGATGTGACCCAAGCAGGAATAACAGAACAACCTCTGAGAAGTTTGGAAATCAGACTCAGATAAAAGCTTCTGGGAGCTAAAACTCTGGAGAAATAATTCCTTTTGTTTTAACAACTTCTTTAATCTTTTTCTCTGGGTCTGTACTGTTGCACTTGACATCAGTTTGTCTTCCCTGTGTGTATTATAATTCAGTTGTTCACAGACACATAACTCAGATAACCAGGTAGAATGAGTCACTTTTCACCATTGGCCATGTCCAAATGCCTGATTCCATCTGTCATGAAACAACAGTTGTGAACAGGAGAGCTCATGAATATTATCATAAGGCCTTAAAGGAATTTCTTTCTCTTGGCAACGCAAAAAAGGAAGAACTTCATACTGCGTTGTAGAAATCTCTGCAAAGTCAAAGGTACATGCAGATTACAGAAACAATGAGACAAATTCACAGAAGAATACTCCCATCAGTCTTCCTCCATTCCTTCTCTCTGCTCTCTACCTTAGCAGGAACATTGGGCTTCACCCTAAGAAGTCAAAAAGACTTCCTTTCAGGGAACAAGAGAAAAGAGCAAGCAATTCTTGTCCTGAATGGCTCCCTACACTCAGCTGTTTGTCAAAGGATGCGCAGCCCTTCACAAGGTTGCAATTACATTACCTTAGAATTCCTCCTTTGAAATAGACACAGCATATTTAAAGGTAAACCCAAACTTTGGAGCAGTATCTTTGAAAGTAATTGGTAAATTAACATTGTAACACTGTGTTTCCTGTACTGACGTTCTGTAATTCTTCGAGTCCATTTTTCCCAAATGACTTATTTACCTGCTTTGAGCTGAGAATGTGTACGAGACCTAGCAGGGTGGTGGCCTGATGGGAATGCTGATCTCTCAGAGAGCTAATGAGACTATTTGTATCAGCCTGTCTCCGTGACTCATGCACTGATTTTAAGTTATTCCTGAGGGCCAGAAGCTGCCAGCTCCTGTGTTTTACTGTGCATGGGATCTCACTTGCACCCTCTGGAAAGCTTTCTTACCTAGATAGCTCTGTTGCCAAAGCTCCCATTTTGGGATTCCATGTTGGTTTCAAGGAAATATGTCATATTTAGTTCAGTGTTTGCTAAAGCAGCTAGTAAAATGAAGTTTAAAGAGAGAAAGCCTGTCTACTCCATCATGATTTTTTGTTGATTCCACTCCTCTACTTGTGCCCCTCGAGATGCTATCTCAGCACTGCTATCAAGATAATTCCCTGCTTTCTTTGGCAGGTCATATGGTCTCTCCAATGTGTGCAGTTACCAGCATGGCAAAGTGAAGGGGAAGCAGAGCAGAGAGAGACTTCAAGCATCAACCATTTACTCGTTTTTCTAGTCTAGAAATGTCTGGTTTCAGAGACTGTTTCTGTAAGGCAGAAAAAGAAGTTGGCACAGAAGGTTGTGGTTGTGGTTGGTTCACCCACAGCAGCAGGAAATACACATCAGCCAACACACCTTAATGTCCTTTCTCTGACAGTCTGATAGCATTCTTTTACAGCAAACCCAAAACCAATGCTGAGGAATGTTTTGTCTCTGAATTCTTCCGTCTCTTGAAAATAAGCCTACTGGGACTGGAAGCTGTACCTACAGTTTTCATAACGCATAGGTGATCATTCCTGGAATTTGCTCCTAGGACATACAAATTCCTCACACTCATGATGTACCCCATTATGACAAAGCCTGCCCAGTTCTGAATAAAAGTATAGAAATAGATAAATTTTATTTACCTGGGAGCTGGTCAGGATAGAGGTCATTTTTAGTAACTTTCACCTCTCCAAAATCTATGTGGTCTGGTCTCAGTTGATCCTAAGAAAACATTTCCATTGATAATTCCATATACCTATGATGTTTTTCCTTTGCTTTTCTAATCCTTTTCTGCAGTGGTAAAAAGCATTTGATCTGCTACTTATTTTAAGAGTTTGGTACATATGCAAAGAGAATAGGATGTAAATCAGCACAGGATGCTGTTTTCCCAGATGAATAGCCCTATGTAAATGTAAGGAATCAATAAAATATTTGCTAATCTAGTTTATTTATGTTGTAAATCATCTAGGACCCTACAATTTTTTTTTTTTAAATACTAAGGAAAGCCACCACTTTTAAGATGAATTTTCATTTGATTCCACTTCTTTCACAAACAAGTTTCATTTGAAAGAATCTCATGAAGAAGTTTCTCGTTTGAGCCCATCCAGCTGTAGACTCCTTGTCATGCAAAGTTTTAGGTAACAGTAAAGCATAATTTTCCATTACTGCTACACTTATACCTAGTTTGACCTCCAAGACAAGCTTTAAAGCAAGTGCCAAGCAATTTATTGGGATGACACAAACTATATAGATGAACCTTAAGTGAGATGTTCTTTATCAGCTGACCACAGCGTCTGTCCATTTTTCATCTCAGAAATTATGTCGTAAAAACATTGGATGTGCTTAAGAAGCTTTTAGTAGGCCTATCCAGCATGCATAAGGAATAGAAAAATCAGTACATTTAAAATAGAGGAAAAAAAATCCTATGAAAGCATCCTATGAAAAAAGGATTTTTTTTTTCCTTCCCAGTGGTTTTACATTTCACAGACTATGGAGGTTTTTAAACAGGAAAGGAACTGATTTTCTCAGACTTTCTGGCAACTCCCTGAAAGTGAATTCAGAACATAACTTGAATCTCTGAACAATTCAGTGTTGCCAGCCAGATAAATAAGCATTTGCAGCAGGATGCAACGCCTGCAGAAGCATTCTCCCAGGTTTGTGGCTGCCTTCCACAGAACAAACACTGAGAAATTGCTTCTACAGGTGTCCCACAGAATTCCAGCTGTCCCAGCTCCCTTGTTGTCTTGGGTTATGGAAGCAAAAAACTGTATTCTATTTTCATCTGCTGAAAGCAGTTGGGGAAATGTTTTGTCTTTATTCTTTGTTACTCTGGGGGAAGAGGGTCGGATGCCTTTCTGATAATGGCTCAGCTATTTAAATGGGTGGGGTACTGTTTCTTATCTCTTTTACCACCCATCCTCCCTCCAGGGGGACATTTTCTGCTAATGGGCCATTGAGGCTCACCAATGACAGGACACATTTACATCATCCCATTGTGAGATGCTCCACCCAGTGGTGGGGGGTCCAGAGTCACTGCCTAGATAAAAACTGAGACTCAGAGCACCAGACATCCTGTTTTCCACTGGACTCCAGAGGAAGATTGAACTCATCAGACACATCTCAGCATCACTGGACCCTTCTTCAACGGGATCATCTACTCCAACAGAGCCACATCTGTTTCTCCAGGAGGACTGCTTCCAAACCCTGACCAACAGGGTGTCAGGTCGTGTCCCTGACTCTGTCAGGGTTTTCTGGGTTGGTTTGTTTGTTTGTTGTTTACTTGTCTTTTTGGTACTACTACATTTGCATTTCTAACATTCCTAGTAAAATAACTATTATTCCTATATCTTTGCCTGAAAGCCCTTAATGGTAAAACGACAATAATTCGAAGGGAGGGGGGTTTACATTCTTCACTCTAAGGAAACTCCAGCTTTCCCTAGTGGATACCTGTCTTCTAAACCAAGACACTTGCCTAGGCAAAACACTCCACACTACAGCCCAGGCTCAGACCACTGCTGTGGGCAGGATTGCAAAGGTCTTTTTCAAGGTAAAACAGTGTCAGCCATTACAACCAGCAAGGCAGAAGGAACATTCACCTCCCCACTGTCCCACTCATTATCTGGGCACATAATGAAGCTCCAGACATCCAGGGACAGCACTAAGGACCTTGATCATTCATAGCCTGGGTGACCAGAGCAGAAGCCTTTTCCTTGGGATGGTGAGCAATCACAGAAAATTAGGGCTGTGAGGGACCAGTTTATTCATCTACCCTAAGGGAAGATCTACTGGACTGCCCCAAAAATGACAGATATTTATCTGACTCTAATGTATTATTAAAAGCTATCAGTAGCAGGCACACCACAACAATCAGACAATTTATTCCTATGTTTTGCTGTACTTTTAGCTGCAATTATTACCAATGCATTTTGCCAGAAGCTTTATCACCACATTTCTCAGTGCGATCAAAGTTAAATTTAAACAGTGTTGTTAAGAAATCCCACTCATTGTCAGGAAACATAATTTCATTTCCCTTTTATCATTTCTGGAAATTTTTAACTCTATTTCAGCAGGGCATGGAGATACCAGAAGGTTCTGATGGGTCCCTCAGAGTTCCTTTTTTTATTGGTTTGGAAAGATACTTTCCTTAAAAAGTACCAGAAGAATTAGTCTGCCACTCTAAGTTAATAGTGTCAGTTATTTACTGATAAATGTAGGGCATTCATAGGAACAATACTGGAGAATTAAGTCCTTGTTGTTTCCTGGTTTTTGGATATCTTCCACCTAGAGTCCAAAGGGTAGCCACACTTATTGAGGAGGATGTATTTGTTCAACAGTACAAAAGTTTTTACCTAAATAGTAGAACTGGGTGTTCTACTTCAAAATTAAGGTGCTGTTTGGGCTAACCATGCAATGAAGGTGCATTTGGTGCAATTTCTGACATTACTGTGCTTTATGAGAACCATTCAAATGAATGAATGAATGCCTTAGAGTAATCTTGGTTTATATCTGATTTTATATCTTATATATCTTCTATAATTAATTTTCTTCTTGTAACAAATGTATAATATTTTATAACTGTAAAACCCTATAAAATGTGGCTTTATAAAAGGAGACAGAAGACAATAATCAACACAAAACAGACAATTCCAAGGGCAGGGTGATCCCACCCTGTGACTGTGGTGCCTTGCAGAGGCAATAGATGAAGCAATGCCTTCCTGCAGGCTGTAATTCAAAAAGGAGTACCAAAGCATGTCTGAGAACAGTGCACTTTGTTTCCCTTCAAACATTCCTTTGTAATTAAATACATTATTATTTTAAGCATCCACCCCTTGCATTGGGAAAGTTGTTGATTCCCACTGCAGAGATAAGTGGGAACATAAAGAAGAGATGGGAAATCAAGCAAAAATGTTACCTGTTGGGATCTTCTGTGGCCAGAAAAATAATTAACAGCAGAGCTGTTTGCAACCAGTTGGAACTAGTTTTCAGTGACCCCTGAAATCAGAAGTAGAGACAAGGAAGTCAGGAAAGGGAGAGAAACTGGAGGTTTTCAGCTGTCAGAGGAAAATAAATTGGCTGGCTCTACCCCTTTCCACTAAGCTGTCGAGTAGGCACATCTTCCATTTCCCAGCCAGCCATGCAGGCTGGAGGAAAAGCATAGTTTGGGGACTTTCCATTTTCCCTCATCGAAATCTTAATCTTCCCAATAACAAGTTTGCTGCAGGAGGCATGAGAAGGGAACAGAGAAAACAGCTGGTTAGAGGCCGAGGCTGTTGGAAACCACCTGCTTGAAAATGCGCATGCACACACTTCCTTATTTTTTATTCATGTGAAGAACACATTAATTGCCACTGGAACTTTAAGCTGACACATCCTGTGATTAGTCTCTTGGGCTAAAAGGGTAAGGGACTCAACATGTTGTTTCATACTGAACATGGTGATTAAATCTTGTATCCTGATCAGGAAAACTTGGTTGAAACAGTAAAGCTTTAGGGATATAATCTTAATTAAAGCAATCAAGTGAGGGCAACCAGTGAAAACCACAATTCTTTAGGGAAGCCTGGTAAGAACTTTGCTTGAGCTACAGTCAAGCCAATACGCCAAGGTGGTGTTTGCCATGCTGTGTGCTGCCTTCCAGGAGCTGCCTTACTCTGGAAGGCAAAGAACTGATCTCCAGAATCATAGAATTAATGGAAAAGTACTTATCTAGTGGTATGAGAAACACAGAACAAGTACAAAAGCAGCATCTTGTTCATTGAAGTGAACATTTATAAAGATCACTTTTCAGTATGAAATCAAAGCTTTCCACAGAACAGCAAGAGTTGAGTGGGTTGGGAGAGATCAAAGGTAAGGGTGACAACCAGTTGTGACAGCAGCCAATGTGAGGCAGTGTGTACTTTTTCCTAGGAATTGAACTGGAACTAGCATTTCCTTCAGTGCATCACGGAATGAGCCATAGATTCATTTGTAAAATTGTCTGAGCATTTGAACTTGAGCACCTTTGGCTTCAACTGAAACAGACCTGAATAGGAAGAAAACTCTTACAACGAAGATGTTCAGTCTGCTGGGTGAGTTATTTCCACTTTGAGGTTCATACTGATTTTGTTTGCTTTCCACCGATTCTGCTAGATATTAAAAATACCCAACACAGTAAAAATTCCATCCTTTCCACTGTGGGCTTTGGCATATGACAATTCCCTCTAGAGACAGCTATGACAGGTGGAATTTCTGAGCTCAGCACGTGCCTAGGGAGAGGCAGAGGAATATGTCTGTCCTCCGTGGTGACCAAAAGGAGATGAAAAAAGAGGGGATGCTGACTGTGACTTGAAGTGTGGATTTTTTCTGCCCTCCAGAAATAAAAACCCCAAACTATTGTTTATTTATTCTATTACTAGTCTAGTGAAGATGTGAAGAAAGATGACAAAAATGTAAACTGGTAAATAATTCAGAATTCTAGACTAAGACATAGAATTTATATTGCTTCATGAGAAAAAATAAAAAAGAGAAATTTGTCATAATATAATTGGATTCTTACCATCTCTCTCTTCTGTAACAGTTTTTGTTGAGGCAGAAACAAGCACATCCTTACAAAAAACCTCTGTGCACTTGATTTTAGTATTTCTGGTTTACAGGATACCAACTCCTATCAACAGATAAATCATTCCAATGACCAATCATTCCCATGGTTAGAGTGCTTTTCTCATCAAATTCTGGTTTCCACAATGAAATCTGAATCTATGGTGTGGCAGTTTGGCAATATTTGGAGATATCTGCAATACTCTCACAATGGCGTTAGCTGATATTCATTGTGCTCCTGACTGGAAGAAATCTAAGAGACAAACAAGTGAGTAAGCAGTTTCTATAAGTCAGCATGAGCCAAAACCCAAAGAAGTTCCAGAAGAAAAAGTGAAATGCTGATGATCAACTAACAAATCAAAGTGACATTCCAGTTTAGCATTATCAGAACAAAATAACTGATGCTGAGAGGCTGCCTGTGACTCTGGGTACCCACCATCAGTCTAAGAAAAAAGGTGCCTACAGCCTCAAGAACAGCAGCTCAGAGCCAAAGGGCACAAGTCTCCTTGCCCTGAAGTTGGCTGTCCAGGGAACACCCCCTACCTTCCTTGGTATGCTGAATATGTGGAGCACTCACAACACCTGACCTAGGCTAGAGGGAGTAATGAAATAGTTCCTGTTCTGCTTGCAGAAATTGGTAAAACAAAAGAGCATCTGTCTGTTAAAGTACAAGAAAAGGGCTTTGAGTTACAGAAAAAAGTCTGAAAGGCAACAGAAGTTGGTATATGTTCATCACTTTTCATGTCATGTAGCCTTGTTGTAAATCTACATAAGCATTTAGGGTCTGAATTTCAGAAGAATTTTAAAAAATAAACAAATTCCTAAGTAGGTAATATAATGGTCATATTGTGAACTGTCTTGTAACTATTCCATAAAGGGAAATCTTAATAAAAACCCAGGCCATTATATTAAATTTCTGTCTATATTGTTAGATTTTGCAGTTCAGGGAAAAAAAAAACAACAACAAAAACCACAGTGAGAGGTTGGAACTAGATGATCCTTAAAATGTCTTTCAACCTACACCATTCTGTAATTCTGTGATGATTCTATGAAAAACAACAGTTGAAAACACAAAGTGTATATCAAGACTCAGAATATTAGAGGCCAAAATAAAGCCTCAACTTATTGCTATAGAATACATGAAAAAAAAAAAAAAGAAAAAAGACACACTGCCCTGACTCGTGCCAGTCAGGGATGGGACAGAGCAGACAACACCCCAGAGTGACTATGTATTTAATGTTTGTGACAGGACATATTGCTAAGCTACAAAAGAACCTTTTCAGAAGCATCTAATAGCCCTAAAATTGTCCATGAATTTCCTACAGGGGAGACATTCTTCACCAGGAAGAACTGCCTCAGCTTAATAAATCAATACTGGATGACTTGGAGCAAATTGAGAAACTGAACCAGTGAAAAACTCCCCAGATCAGATGATATTTATTCAGGAGCTTAAAGCACTTCAGCTATGGAGCTGCCATGACGTGTGATCTACAGTTTAGCACCAACAACATGCAAGGGAATGAAAGGTGGCAGTATGGCACCAACCTTAAACCAGGGCTCCCTGCCACTGGTGGAAATCACAGAAAAAATTCCCCACCAAAGAAGAGAATTAATAGTAAATATTATCTGTATGATCTATGTATCCTCATTCATTTTGTCCAGGGAAGACATCCATGTCATCCATCGCATGGAAAAATCAATGCTCAAGTGATGAGTTTGCCATCTTCCAAAAAAGAAGCTCCTTATTGAAAGCTCTTCAGCTCTCTCAGTTTGAAAAGCTCGATTCCCTCAAGGACTGATAATGGTTTAAGAAGTAGGAAAAAGAACACTGAACTAAACACAGTGGAAAGGCAGCTTTCATCATGCTCCCAGATTCAGTGCTGGGATCTTTATTCTTTAACCTATCAATGAGTTACATGAAAAAGGCTAAAAAAGTCACATGATGGAGTTTTCAGATGAAACAACAATTTCTGGATACTGAGATCATGTGTGGCCCCAGCTCTGGCTACTGTGAACTGCTGCAGGAGGATTGCATGATGTTGACTGGCCAAGCAATAAAATGAACAATAAAACTGTAAAGTAATGCACATGTGCAAAAACTAAAAGAACCCCCCACAACCCCCATACAGACTTTTTCATAAATTATAAATGAGGTATTTTCATTCAGGACAGAACTCTTCCACCCACTGTACATGCAGCTCTGGGAAGACCAGATGGATTTTCCAGTAGGTGTCAAATAGGCAAAAATAGAAGGTTTAGCCAAATAAATGTCTCATTGCTGACACAACTTGGAAGCCTGACTCCCTCCTAGTCTTTCCTTCATTCCTATCCAGCTTTCCCTGCTCCTTCCTCCCACACCCCCTGATCCCAAGTGCGTGACCCCTCCGTCTGGCACCGCGACCTGATGGATCAGGAGGCAAGCCAGCTCCACTCACCACAGACAAAAGCACTTCTTTTTGTTATTATTTAAGTGACCTTTCTGCCACTGCAGTAAATTGGCTTACTGTGTGTCTGGAGGAGCACCAGCAATGCACAGGCAGTCTGGGGTTTACGAAGCCAGGAGCTGGGGGTGCAGAAGCTGAAAAGAAGGGCAGGACCTTTCCCTCTTGGCAGCAAGCTTTTATCTTGGCTTAAACTGTCTTATGAAATCATAAGCTGGTGCTCATTTCTAAGCATCTGCTCCTGGCCCTGGACAGCAAATTACCTAAATTAATCTTTATTCTAATCCTGCACCGAAATAATTACACTCAGTGAATCAGTCTTGGAAAGCAATATGGATAGTTACCTTCAAACAGTGTAGATAATTCTGTGAACAATGTCCCAGAAATTCAATAGCCTTCTCCCATTAAGTCATCATTAAGTTCTCCCAGCACTTCTCCCTGTTTAACAAGTCATGAGGAAATTTAACTACAGAAGGCTATTATAAACTTTATGTATGGGCACAGGTATTTTTGACTCTTACATTTTGTTCCTTGCTTTAAGGTGGAATACATCCATCTTTATTGGATTTTTCTTTTTCTGAGCACAGAAATAAACATGTTGCTATATTCCCAGCAGAAATGTTATAGCTGAACTCAGACATTTTGGAAATGATTTCACCATTATTGTGAAGTCCCATGTGTTGCAAAACTTGTCAAAGAATGAAATGCTTTAGGGATTAATTACAGGCTCTGAGTCATACTTTTATAAAGCTACCACAAAATGGCATCCAAGGAGCACTCAGAGATGAAACCATTTTAACTTTTGAAGTCTTACAGCCTGAAATTACTCTATCTGGAGACAGCCTTTATGCCTCTGCCCTGACATATCAAATCCAAATTTGGAAATATGGGAGCAAATCAGTCAAAAAGATCCTCAACTTGGGATGAAGACAAGGTCAGCAAAAGAATGTCATTCACAGACATTACCTGCTCTTTCTTCAGGACATACAAATGCAGCAAAAACCTGCATAAATTTGAATGTTTAAACTGAGGAAAACCCAAGAAATAAAGGGTCTCTATTCATTTTTCCAAGAATAAGGCATGTTGCACTACTGTTACTGTAACAGACAGTGAGACTCAGGGGCTCCATACACAAGGCTACAGAAGCACAAGAAATGTGAACATAGCCAACACCAAGACTTTTGAGTGCTCATTCGCCAAATAAAAATGAAACATTTAGCAGGTATGCTAGCTCATCAGCTGCTAATCAACACAGTTTAAAGACAATTAAGTTTGGCCCACAATACAAATATGGGCTTTGGGATGCTTGTGCTTGTATGGGATTTTTTTGTACCCATTTTTTTTTTGCCCTGGAATCGCTCTAACCGTACTAATCAAAACACTGAGAAGCTTTATGTGTATTCTTGCTGGTATAGCCTGGCAGAGAACTGGCCCAAACCACTTTAAGTTGTGCCACACCTCTCTTCCAGCAGCAGGTCTGTATCCAGGTTAAGTGCAAATATAGCCAGGCCCATACACAGTGCTTGAGTTTTGTGTGAACAGGAGGCCAGTGAAGCCAGGATACCAGCCTGTCCTACATGGGAAGATGCTGGAATTTAAATGAGCATTACAATCCACTGTGGTAACCCTCAGGAAAACAGCCATAGGCAGCTAACAGATTGATTAAACATGCTTCACCTTCCTGGCCTAAGTGGAATTATGGGAGTGCATTAATATAAACACTTGCATTCAATATATTATCTCATCCTGGAAAAATGGTCATGAATAAATACAAACCCAAGCACAAGTTTTATTCATCTAGTTTATAGTGAGAAAAACACATGATCCTGTATTCTGCTTTACAAATATCCTTAGCCTGCAGGAGCCCAGGCAGCCAGCTTGTGAAGCCCTGACAAATTGCTGCTACAAAACGTGAGGGAGGAAGGGGGCTCAGGAACAGCACCTGGTGCACATCCCAGAGCTGAGATGGTGCAGCTCTGCTCTGGCTCCCACCCTCCCTTTGACCTTGGACAAAATGCTGCCTCTCTCCAGCTTCTGTTTTCTCTCCTGATTTCTGTTTCCCTTCAGTATGTTAGGCATATGATCCAAGGTTCAGAAGTTTGGCTGAAAGATTGCCCTGAAAGTCCATTTTGGAATTGAACTAGATGTAACTAAAACCTAAATTTTAGGTCTCAGATTCATAACCAGACACTACCTAAGGTAAACTCAGCTTTAAAAATCTTGTCAAAGAAAAGTTTTCCTAGCCAGGTAGCACTGGTTAAGAGAGGCAACTGTTTGAAATCTCACTTTGCAGTTAATTCTCAATTTAATGAGACTTCACAAATTCAAACTTTAAAAAAGGGCATCTTTGTAATGTGGTAGTTCAGCATATGGGTGCTGGGGGAAGGAAAGCTATTTTGCATTTCTATAAAAGCTGATACCAGTTATGAAATGTGTTTCTAAACAGAGTAGAAGCTGTTGGTCTGCTGGTAGGCTGTGTGGGGAGCAGAGGGAATATCCAGAAGTGAGTAGGAGGATCCAGCTTGGCTTCAGCACTGAGATAATCACAACTGATGTGAAGCAGAAGAGATCAAAGGCCAACACCAGACAAGGGCTGGAGAAAAAATGTTGCCCGTTGATACAAAAAACATTTCTTCACTACCAACATCTGAAGGGCCATAGAATAATAACTTTTTTTAATGGCCTATGGAAGGCTGGGGTAAAAGAATGATCCTGTGTGGTTTTTGACAGTAGCACTGTTGTAGCTTTGGTGGCCAGAGAAAGTGAAGCTTGGAGCAGAGCGGACATCATTCACCAGAGCAGATATAAAACATTTTCAAAGCACTGAGTCACCTGCAGAGTCTCAGAACATGACAGCATATCCGAGTTTTCCAAATATATCAGCAAGGCTAGTAAAAAATATTGTCTCTCCCTTGAGATCCTGCTTTTCTGAAAATATTGGTCAATACTTTTCTACTATAACAAGTTAGAATACAATTAAGTTGTGCAGAAAATGACGTCTGGAGAAGTTCCTGTACCAAGACTGAATAGAACAAGGGAAAGACAATAACTGTGGATGGACACATCAACTTTTTGCTTCATAACAATGTTTAAGGGACAGATCTTTTAGATCTTCATTTATTACTGGATGCAGTGGATGTGACCCAAGTTAGATAGAAAGAATAGTTATGCTTAGTATAAAGCAGACATGAATTTCAGAGGGAAATGCATTCTGAAATGAAACGAGAGGCCCCAGTCAGTGCTAAGTGAAGTAACTGCTCTTTTTGGGTGTCAGTGGGGTTACAGCAGTTTGTCATACAACTATGATTCTTCTCATTTCTCCAGATGCTACCTTACAAAACTGATTCAAGAATACAGTGATTAATACCAGCAGCAGTCATTTAAATTCCTCTATGACAGCAGCCATGCAACATTTGCCATGCTGGCTGAATGATTTCCCACTGGGACAGGGAGCCTAATGACTGAGATCAGGAGGTAAACCCAGGACACGAGAAAGCCAACAGGGGGAACAAAAAATCTGAAGGAAAATGTAAAGCTAAAAAGTAAGTATTTAGTAAAAACAAACAAAATCAATTTGTCTGTTTTATTACCTGCAGATCCCACTTCTTTCCAGGCAATGCAGGAGGCCACATGCCAAGCCAGTGTAGATGTACCCAGAGTATGTTTATTCCCCTGATCACAGCCCTTTCTCACTGTTGGAATGCATGCTATGAAGCTGGGTCTGACAAACCTCGGAAAAACACTTCCCTAGACAAGCACAATGTGACAAGAAACCAAACTCAGTTCTCCTTTATGACTAATTTTCCTTTAACCTCTGTCATCTTCGAAGGAAATACCAGAGTAGCAAAAGTCGCTTGCAACGTCAAGCACCTTCTGAAAGCAGACTCTAAAACCTGGCTTTCCAAAATAGTCCTAATCTCTGCAAACTGCTTCCAAAAACTGCAGTAAAACAGCCAGCCATCCATTCTCAGCTCTTGTCACAGTAACTCAGAGAGATACACCGCCATGCTGATGTGTTGAAAGCCAGTCACATCCGAGAGAAGGCCATCTGCATGCAAAATTTGCTCTGCTTTTGCTGTCTCAAGTAAAGCCTACTTTTATTTTCTCGAGTGATTTTTGTGTGTTTGCCCATGTGTGGCTTGCTCGAAACAGGCACAGAAGAAAAGAGGTCTCAAGCACAAGGCTGGAAAAATGCCCCTGAGTACATCCACCCTCTTTGCTCCAAAAAGAAAACTTCTTAACAGTGTGGTCATTGCCATGAAAAGATCATATTTTAGGACTTGGTATTTTTTGTACCTTAAAATAAAGAGATTTATAAGCTTTTATATCCTGATTTCATCCAGTTTCTGCTCCCTCTCTCCGGGTTGTGCCTTTTCTGCTGTTCTTATGCCTACACCTCCTCCTCCTTTTCATTCCATTTCATGACTATTTTCTCTGGATCTCTTGAACTATATCTTCTAAAATATTCTGAAAATAATTTATTCTGAGAATAATTTATCTAAAATTTTGTGTTCTATGCTTTAAATTAATTCTTCATGGTGGCACAGAAGATCTCCAAGTCCCTGGTTTAAAGACATGGTGGAAGAGTTGTCAAAAAAATGGCAAAACAATTCTAGTGCTCTGTGTCAGGAGGAGGCTGCTCCAGAGAAGCAGGACTTGCCATAATTTTAAGGGACAACATACATTGTATTTTTGGTAAGAAAAGGATCCACAACATTCATAGCATGACTGCACTAATTTCAAAGCAAGCCAAAAGCTGAATCATTTTAATTTAGTCCCACAAAAATTTCAGAATCACCCTCACTGCGCACAACCCACATGTACTATGTTCCTTCCCTGAAAAAAACACAAATGCTCTATTATTAGTAAAGGGCAGCAGCAGAGCTGGGAGATGAGCACTGGGAGGACTGGAGAAGGCAGTGCCTGTAGCTGAACACATTTGCTTGCTCTTCAGTGAGCCTGGCACACAGCTTTTGGGACTAGCAGCCTGAAGGGACAGGCTCCACAAAGTTGCAACAACAAAGCTGTTCTCTGCTTATTTAAGCAAAACTCCTCCTCTGAGGCAGAGTCTGAGAGCTCCCCATGGGAAACTTATTTACATATTTCAGTGACGCCTCACTCGGTTATGCGAACATGTCTCAGGACTGTGAATCCTTTAGCTAGTCTAAATCTGTAACCTTGCCATGGTTTTTTAGCTTCTCAGTTACAGGCAGAGAAAAAAATTCTAAATCACAAACCCTTTTAAAAGTATCTCTTTTTTTTACTGCTGAAGGAGAAAGAGGAGCAAGATGAGCCTTAAATTTTCATCCATCTGGTGGTGAAGCTTGTGACTGTTTTTAGCTCTTGGACCACAGACCATAGGCTTTGAAGACTTGCTGGCCCACACAACTCTCTCTTTGAAAACCGAAGGGGAAAAAAAAGTTCTTTCTTCTACCTAACAAGGCTTTTTGGGTCATTGAAGCAGAGCAAATCTATAAGAGCAAAAATCTAGTTGAGTTAAGGTTTGAGTAATCAGTTGAGATACTTTTAATATCAAGTGGTACGGAATGGAAAGCCAATGTATCCTTTAAAGCACAGAACTCAGACGTTACAGGAAAGGTCATTGTACATCTGTGCCACACACACCTTATGTTGCATTGGGCTGGGGGACTGAGATAAAAATATGGGATTTATAGGAGAGAAGATGCATAGGGTATGAGAACAGTGGTGGGAGTTTACCAGCAGCAGTATCCTGCAGAAATGCACTTCTAGAAAAAAACACAGGACCAAGCTCTTCCCCCCACACCCTCTGCAGGAGCAAAGTTTTAACAAAATTCTCTTTTTCTTTTGTGACTAAAACAGAAATCTGGACAGCTGTGATTCAGATGCTGGCTCAGAGACATGGCTCACTACCATGAGTGCTGCAGTCCCCAGCGCTGCAGCAAGAGCAGGAACAACCCTGCACAGCACCACCAGTCTGCACCAGCTGCTGCTCTGTGCGTGCATGAGAGTGTGTGGGCAGGGCAGAGTCCTTCTGGTGGAAACCTTCAGTAGCTCTGAGCTGCTGAAGGAGTCACACAGACACTCTGTGGGGCTGTGCAAACGCCCCTGTGGAACTTGCTGCAAGAGTTTTCCCGTGGAAGCAGATTTCTTCTTGTACTTCAGAGCACAGATGGAGGACAAGGAGCCCCTACACGAAGCCATTAGCATTCAGAGCTGGCCCTACGCTGCTCTGGAGTTCAGAGGGGAAGGTCACACACCACTCAGGTTGCCAGCGACTTGTTTTCCACAGGGATGCTGCCGTGGTTGATGAATTACTCAATACCACTGTCCAAACCCCTAGACTGTGTCTCCCTAGTCTAGGGCTGTTTCTCTCTCAGTAACTGCGCAGCCCCGGGGACCCAGGGCTGGGAACTGCGGGAATTATCAAATTACTGCCAGGCAAGGCGGGGGAGAGCAGGTGGAATTGTAAACAGGCAGGGAGGAGGCCGAAAGACTGTAGCTAGTTGTTTCCAGCTACTAGCACGGTCAAGTTATTCTGTTCAAGGTCAAAATTACAGCAAAGGAGAGTGTGTCCCAAGGAATCCATGCCTGCTGGAGAAAAGAGAATGGCACCAGCTACCAACAAGCACTTCTATGAAGAAAGCGAGGGCTGGCTGATGACAGATTTCTCCTGGTGACCTGGCTGGAGAGAGGGACAGAGAATGCCAGGGAAAGAGACCAAAGGGGAGGGGTGGGAGAAGGAGTAAAACAACTTCAAAATCCAAAGTGTCTGTGCATCCACAACAAGGGTACATTGCCTTCTGTCTGTACATACCCAGCTCTCAACCGAGAGGTACAGCAAGAGAACGCCCAGCCCTGTCCTTGGCAAATCACTTTATTTTACTGTGTGTTGTCTGCTCAATGGAGATGTCTGCAGGCTGTTCTTTTATCATGGCTCTTGTTTGCCTGATTAGGCTAACTTTGTCTGATTAGGCTGTAAACTTTGAGGTGCTCATGCACCACGTCTGGCAACAGTCATGGTCCCTCTGCCTCCAGATGACCCTCCAGGAGCTGCTGTAACTCATCGGAGCACGTGTTGCATTGAGCGTTCTGGTGCCCTTTAGCTGCAGCAGCAGCCAGTCCAGCAGCATCCAGTGGGATGTTGTTGAGGCTGAGGATCCTGTGAAGCTGCTAATACCAAAGCAGAGGAGAAAACACGTTTAGGAATAAGTGAACTTTCATCTTCATGAGTGCTTAGCAGGGAAGGGATGAAGAAGAATGGACAAGCAGATAAACGGCAACTGAAGTGAACAAGGTACTATGATCTACTGAGGTGCAGATCTAGGCCCAGAAAACTGGAGTAAAAAAATCAACTTTTTGATGCTCCCGGAGCAGACCTTTGAAGTAGGTGCCCACACCTCTTGCCCAGGCTTTGGTGAGCTCAGTAGGTCTTTGTAATTCTTTTCTTTAGGGCACTTTAATGAGTTCAGCCTTGTTACTCCCAGTTTACAGATGAGGAAACTGAGGCAGAAGGAGGAGAGGTGAGTTAGCTGAATATGCAGCCTGATCCAGCTACAAGCTTGCCCAAGCTCCTTTTAGCATCTCTTTCAAAGCAAGGAGATCATCATGCCATCCAGGAGTACACACAACCCAAACTTACTCACTTGGTTCATCAGCAACAAACACTGCAATGTCATCAGTTACTGCTAATCTTTTCTGAAGGGATGGCTACAATTTTGGGTTTTCCAAAATCAACAGAGTGCACTGAGAAAGAAAAAAACATCTGCTACATACAAATTGCACATCAGAGACAGAGCTGATGTTTCCATATGAGCTGAGATGGGGTGGAGCATGATACTGCTAAGAAGAGGGTGGAGTACAACCCTGGTAAGAGAAAGCCTTGTTATGATATTTAGTTTAATGATTTCAAAGAGAAATGGGAGGTGAGGTGTTTTCACTTACTGTGTGGTTTTATTCTGAAGCAATGCTATGGATGTGGCAATTCCCAAGCTTGTTCTGATGTCCCTGCAGAGTTGTGGCTTAGTGATGGAGATCTGAGGGGGGAAGCATTGCTTTGTGCAAACTGTTCTTTCACCAGACTCTGGGTGTTGCTGCTCTCTGTTGTACTGGTTGTTTGCTTTCACCTGCCTCTTATCAGAAGACCACAATCTTCTCCGGCAGATTGCATAAACAGAATCAGAGCCTTCAAAAATAGTATTTTTGATACTTTTTTCTGGTGTGCAAGCTGAAAAATACAGACACATTTCTGACTTCTAGTGCAAGTCAGATGATTCAAAACTGGAGACAGACTAACTTGGAACAATTAACCTTCAAAACATCATTATATCGATGTCATATCATTGACCTGGGACATTTTTCAGAATGGCCTGTGTTTTTGAAGAGATATATATATATGTATGTATATATGCACTTTATTTTTTTCTTAGAAGAGGTTCACTCTCTACACAATGTATGTATGTTGGGGAAAGCATAGTGAAGATGCATATTCTGAACTGTGTTGAAAATAAGGATGTCACTGCTAGGGCTCCAATGCTCAAAGCCAAGCTGGAAGAGAAATAAAGTTTGTTTTCATCTATTGCTACTGGAGCAATAAGAGGGACTCTTATGTGAAAGGACTCTGGGAAGCAGCAGCAGTGGGCAGGGTGTTGGAAAGACAAACGCCTCTAAAACCTCTCACCCTAAACTGCAATTGTTTTAATGCCTGTGACAGAGCCTGCAGCCAGGACAGGAAAGAACAACTCACTGTTCGTGTGCCCTGAAGGTGCCGGTGCAAACAGCTCACTTCGAAGTGGTTTACACCTAAGATCATATAGCCTTGAATCAGAATTGCTACAAACCCAACATGACTCCGCAGAGAGATGTTGTGATATTGACATGCTAATTCTGGTGTCCCACCGGGGAGCTGCTGAATCCATTTTGTAGGAAAACAAAGGGAGAGGTAATTGCACAATATGCAAAGGCTTTTGTAATTTTCATTAAAGGCTGAAGAATCCCCAGGGTTTTATTTAAGCAGAGAAGCAGTGGTCAAAGCCATTTTAAATGCACAGAGGTACCAGTGCAGAATGGAAAATGAACTAACAGCAGCTATAGGTCAGTGAAGGTTGCAACATAAAAAAAAAA
>VYXD01005828.1:151183-194458 GCA_013397195.1 Hylia prasina
AAAAAAAAAAAAAAAAAAAGAAAGAAAAACAAGGGAAAACCAGATAATTATTCATTCTGTCCTAATTAACCCTTGTTTTCAGTTTCTGCCTAGCTTTCTAGCCCCGAGGGAGAATGTGTTTGCAAGACAGATGCCAGGTGATCCAGTTCAAGGTGTCCCATCACTTCTGAAGCAGAAGCAAATTACCTGAACTTGAGAATAAGCTGGCAACTACGACAAAATCTGCTGTCACTTGTTATTTTTAGATCAAGAAAAGGAGATATGTGGCCACAAAGGAAACCCCACCTGCATGCTTAGATTCTAAGGCTGAGGACACACGTTTTTCCTCTTAAAGGGCAGCACTCCCCTATGTAAGGCAATTTTGACAGGTTTTCAGAAAGTCAAGCTGCCCTCTGCAAGCCTCTGCAAACTCTAGTGAGTAATACTGAAACAAGTTTAGAAGCAGCTCTCCCTGGTCTTTATGAAAGAACCTGTAGAACTGGGTTTTTCTATGCTTTTACACTGATCTATATTTTTCCTCTTTCCTATAAATGGTCATATCTAGTAAGATTTATATATATATATATATTACATGGAAAAGAAATTCTTGCTTGGCATTCTTTTTTAAAAAAAAATCAAAATTTTCTGGAAAAAAGTAACAAGTGAATGTGACTCATAATCTTCCAAATCTATTTATGAAGAAAGCATCTATCCTGCAGGAAAAGGGGTAGTCATAGGTTGATCCAATCCCCACTAATTGCAGACACTACATAAAATCTTCCAGCACCACCAGAGGTAGATTCTGAATCCGGAGAAAGAGGGGTTTACATGTTGCATGCAGCCCCTGACTTCATAGCATGGAAATAATTTTTACATGTCACAGAAGATCATAAAGAATAAAGAAAGCTTGAACAGGACGTGAGGCAATTACTGCTACGAGCTCTTTACAGCTCTCTACTTCTCAATCACTCCTCCCAGCCACAGCCTCCTGGAAAAATTTACATTTCTTTCCCATAGCTCAGACATATATTCTACAGAGCAGGAAGAATGATGGGAAAATTAAATCCACACATTAGACTAAAGTGCTTCCCTGCTGGAGGAAGATGTGCTACATCCACAGGAGAAGAAGAACAAGCAATTGATCACTGTGTCACAGGACAGGATGGAGCTGCTGAATTAGTATTGAGCTGGAGTGTTCCTTCTCTTAGGAAGTCAAGCTGCATTTCACAGATGTCATTTATAATGAAAGATAAGGTTTGTATTCATCTGCAGGTTGGGTCTGTAATGAGATTCACTTCTCTGGCCTCTGAGTCACAGTGAAGTGACTCCAGCTCTCCAGCAGGCAGTGTATTAGCCCAGCCATGGACCTCCCAAACCTCAAATACAAAATGCACAGCAAAGCACCCTCTTGCTGTCCCTTATCATCACATATTCACCTGGGGTGTGAAACTGCTGTCACCCACAGAGCCATGGAAGGTGAGACACTGGAGCCTGACCAAAAGGAGATGCTGCCTGAGGGTCTGTGTCTTTGAAAAGTGCTTCCTTCACCTGAAACCTCCCCATGGGAAATAAATGGTGCTACTCAAAAGCACTGCCCAAGGGAAGGCCTTGCCTAACACCAGGCCTTCCTTCTTTGCAAATAAGAGTCTGTTGCAAAATAAAAGGAGGGGCAAAAAAACCCAACCCTGAACTAGATCATGTGTCTGTGCTTGTATGACCTAATATAAGACTCTGTGTTAGAGAGATGTTAGCTCTTCTACTGCTCCAAATGCAGAATTTTAGGCAACATTTCAAGTTAATGCAATAGGAAGCTTAATCCAAGTTGCACTTTCTCTTTACTAATTTTTGAGCGATATGACAATGTTCCTTAACACAGTGTTTAGAGCCTCAGATTGAGTATCTGAATGTCATGCCTGTTTGATGAATCCAGGTACTGTTTCTGACCCATACTTACCTTGCCACCACTTTAATAACTGCACTTGAATGACTGATTGTTCTCCTGCACAGAGGTCTGCTTTGGAGGTGTCACCCAGAGTCACACAGCACAACCCAGTCCTTTGCAACAGCCCTGGTGCTGGTCATCAGGAGCCAGCTCAGTTTCTTGGCATCATCCTCAAAAAGTCACAAGTTTTCACAGGCTCAGATGCTCAGCAGCTTTACAGTCTTCTCCTCAATCTGTCATACAAGCACCAAAGAAGGGAGTAGCACCAGACAGCCTGGGGCAGGACAGGCAGCAGAATTACTGGAGCCCTGAGGAAGCCTATTTTGAGGTTTCATCGTCAAAATCTCTGTCTTTTTCCATTTCAGTCTTTCGTGATGTATCCCAAAGCTCCTAGGTGTGACTCACAGATAAGGAGTTACCCAGAATGGTTTGAAACTGGCTTTTAAGTCACTCTCAAATATTTAATATTGCAGCTGATGACAATGGCTGCCCTCCAAGGGAATTTGATCCACTAATCCAAAATGCAAAGCAAGGAGACAGCAAACTGGTTACGTCTTAATTTTTTTTTTTGCCATAGCTGTTTGCTCCACTGCTGCTTATTCCTAGAATTGAAATAAGGAGTGCTTAAATACATACAAAATAAGATACACTATTTCTAGCCACACCAAAAATATTTGGAAACCAAAGCTTAGCATGCAACACTGTTCTCACTAAATTCAGATGAAGATTAAAATCAGATTCAGCTTTTGGGAACTCTTACTGGTTCCCAAATGAAATTTGAAGTGAAATAAACAAACTTAAGGTTTGCTCATTGTCAGATATTCTACTCCAACCATGGCAGTGGTAAAACTTCATGAAAAGGTAACCCAGGATTCACCTTGCATGGAACACATGGTGCTGCAAATAACACAAAATCCTCTCCAGATCAAAAGATGAGTTGCTTTAAATGTGATGTGGTGTGATTTCTTGTTATTCCTGCCCCGTGCAGGGCCAGAGTTGGAGTTTGATGATCCCTGTGTGTCCCTTCCAACCTAGAGTGTTCTGTGATTCTGTAATTCTGAAACTTATTAACAGAGCCCACGTTTTTAATCACAAGTCTGTTATGTAAAAGAAAGTCTGTTATGTAGAAATAAAGCACGATCTTGAAGCCAGCTTTTGTTTTCCTTATTTTGCTAATGCTGGGTATGAGGCCACTCAGACGTTTTAGGAAGTAACCAAAACTTTTACAATCTACAGAATTTTTTAAAACATAAATTAATTATTAATTCCCTAATAGTTAGGGGAATAAATAACAAAACCAGCATTTTTTTAAAAAATTGCATTTTTTCAATATTTCTTGCTTTCTAAAAGCAAGAAATCCTAAGGCTGTGAGGTTTTCTAAGGTTTCCGCTAGTCTTCTCCTCCTCCCTACTTGTTTCTTTTTATCTTTGTTATATCAAAAATGTCCATTTTAGCAGGCAGGAAGGTTTACCTTTCCCTAAAGCCTATTAACCAGGTGAAATTTTTAATCCTGGAGGTATAGGAGGTCCCTTCTTCAGTTTCAGTGTATCTGATGTCTTCTAGTGCCCCCCCTGAGGCCTTCTGCAAAGGCAAACTAAAAGTGTCCAAGTCAACAGGAAGCAAAAAAACCTGGGATAAAAAGGGTGCCGGCAGTACATTTGAACTTTTCTCTGTGAATTTTCAAGAGAGCTCTCTGAAAATGAAAAGGGCAAATCTCATAATAGCTGAAACAGAGCTTCAGAGCCTGAAGACATTTAATATCTCAGCATTAACTATTCATTATGAGGCCATATGGAACGGTTCAATAAATGATGAAATAAGTTACTGAGAAGCCAAACCAAGAACACTGGAAAGAAACATTCTCTTACCCAGATCAGCCGCAGACTTACACATTTTTTGTTGAAGACCAAAATGCTCTCAGCTCACTGAAGGCTCTATGTTATATCTAGAGTCTCATAACCATTTTTTCCCAGGTTGTGGGAAACGGCTTTCCAATTTTCTCTTTTTCATTCCTATTTTTGGCCCTTTCTCTGGTGATTGATCCACATCTCCTTTGTCAGCCTCAGAACGACAAAATCTGTACTAAAAATGACACTGAGAGTTAGATGATTGAGATGGTTCACTGATGATTCAGATCAAACCATGTCTGACATGGAACGTGGACACGAAATACTTGCATTTTATCACATTAAGGGATTACAGTTTTCACAGGTGAGTACAGCACAACAGATCATTTTTTTAGGAAGGCATATTTTATAGCAGTGATGCTGTGAGGTGTTGAAACAAGTGTTTTATGTGTTATCAGCTGACAAGCAAGGTGAGAAGATTCTTAAAATTAGGTACAGTTAAAAGCCCTGCAGAGTCAAAGATTTATCCTACTTCCAGATATTCTTAGAGATGTAATTATTGGGTTTTGTCTCTTGTAACTTAATAAAAACCTAGTAAGTGGAGAAGAAAAAGCGTGGATTTGTTTGCAACAACATAAAATTTAGAATTAACTGGTATTTCCTTGCAAGTACAGTTGAAGTCACCTTTCTGATTATTTACAGCTCCTTTCTCCCTAACAATGTAGGACTGGCTCAAGGAAGCCACTTTTATTGTTGATATGCTTTTATATCTTGGAGTCCTTTGAGGTTATGATATCTATTTGTAAGCAGTGTTATGATATTTATTTGTAAGCAATTTGGATTAAGCTTCCTATTGCATTAACTTGAAATGTTGCCTAAAATTCTGCATTTGGAGCAGTAGAAGAGCTAACATCTCTCTAACACAGAGTCTTATATTAGGTCATACAAGCACAGACACATGATCTAGTTCAGGGTTGGGTTTTTTTGCCCCTCCTTTTATTTTGCAACAGACTCTTATTTGCAAAGAAGGAAGGCCTGGTGTTAGGCAAGGCCTTCCCTTGGGCAGTGCTTTTGAGTAGCACCATTTATTTCCCATGGGGAGGTTTCAGGTGAAGGAAGCACTTTTCAAAGACACTGGTTTTTATATTGCCCCAAATGTGTCTCCTGTAGCCTGCTGGGGCTGTTGAAGTTCCCAGTGAGGGGCAGGATTTCCATCAGAGGTTTGTCCCAGTGACCTGAAGGAAGCCTCACCCACCTCTGCCTGGTCAGAGAGGCTGCACAGACCCCAGCCCTGCCCACGCTGGTCCCCAGGGTTGACCTGGAACAAGACTTTTGGGAAGAAATGGTACAAGCCCCCAGACAAATCTCTGGTCACTCTGCAGGATGGGCCAGGGGCTGTGGTTTGCCAAAGCCCCACTCAATGGCTGAGCTACAAAAACAGGCCACCTGTTATAAAATCTGCCCATGTGCAGCTGCAAAGTGCTACTTAAAGTCATTGTTAGGGTTGTTCCACCTGCAAAATGGACAACCTAGATCAAAAGTGGAGGCATATGTTTGACTGACTCACTGAGACTTGCAACATGCCGGCCCATTTACAAAGGATTGCTTGTCAGCTCTAGCAAGATTGTTCTTTAAATATCTGAGTGTAGCCTGCACTTGACTTGATAACCTGAAAGTACACCATCCTGCAGTTTCAGAAGAAAAAAAAAGGAAAATTAGGAATAATCTTAGGAAAAACTTTTTCCGTACGTATGAATTCAAACTGTTACTGAATGAAATATTAACACTCATGCAAAATGCAACATATAATCTGAATTATGGCATGGTTCTAAGGAACCTCAGGAGATCTAGTCCAACCTCCATGAGAATGTTTAAACTACAGCCCATGCAGATGCAGTTGTGATATCAGTGGACATATTTGGCCACTGAAGTTAATAAAGCAGATCTTGCCATACCAGACCTTTTCCTATTTTCCTCTGGTCTTTTTTCTCAGGGTGATATCTGGACTGATGGAAAGCATGGTTTTCCTACTGCAGCTGTGTTCACTCCTGAAGCATTTTTCTAGGATAGCACACTAGTGGTCTGGTAATGTAGACATGGCCTGCAGCTAAAATTATCATCTGGTCACACACTTGAAAAGCTCAAAGTTTGCACGAAGACCATGGTGCTTTCCTTTCATTTGCACATCATTTGCTACTTATAAAAAGACAATAATATCAGATTTGTACCTTAAGCACAATTGAATAACAGAAGATAAATTATCCTGAAATATTTTTCAAAACTCAGGGAATAGTAGTCTAATAGCAGAAAAGAAAAAGGCATTTACAATCCCAAATGTGTTTATTAAGGTGTAAAACCATACCCCAGGCCATGTTATCTCAAACTAATGGGGCCTTTTTATACACATTTCTTGATGCACCTTATTTGTATCTGCTGAAGTAATACAGAACTGTGAAACATGGCCAGAAGTGGTACTCTGCAGAGAAATCTCTGCGGCAGAAGCTGCAGAATTTTTATAATTTCAGTTAACTAACATGCATGGGGGAAATCTCCAAAGCTAGGTGGCAAATGGTTTGTTTTTTATAAATCCCATTTTCCTGGAAATAAAAATCCATTAATCAGGTTTACTACATCATGAAGGAAACTAAAACCTATAAAAAAACCAAAACCATCCTGCCTAGACTTGTAGACCTGTACAACTAGAGAAGCACAACCTTTGCACTGTGGATGCAGCTAAGTATGGCACGAGTGAAGAGAGGCCAGTGATAGCAGACATCGTATCTCAGTGGGAATGGAAATAAACTTTACTAGAAGCTGTTTTCACACTAGAGTACTAATACAGCCAGTGTGAACACACACACACATAAAGTATTACACTTTGAAATTAATTAATTACACCAGCATATAGCCTGTGCCTGTGTAAGGCAGCAGAACTGAACTTTGATCAATTGAACAGCTTTGTGTTTTTAACACTGTTCAACATCCAACATGGCTCTCAGAGCCATTTTTAAATATTTTTCAGGTGGCTTGCAATCTGTTTTTCACAGACTGAGCTGTCACAGTGACTCAGTAGGATTCTGCAGAGTAGTCAGTGTTAGAATCAATACAAACAGCTGCAGGGGATGTATCCTTGGAATGAAAGAAGAAAAAAACCAACCCCATCTTCAAGATTTTCTTTTTAAAATTCCAAGCCTTTGTGACTTTACTTTTTCCATAAGGTCTACACAGAAGTTGCCTTCAACAGGCACAATATCTGAAAACATCTGGAAGTATCCATAAAGTACACTGAATTACTCCATTTCAGAGGATCCTCACTGTAGTTTATACCCGTTTTTATCTCATCTGCCACAGTCATGGAGAAAGACAGCTCCCCTTCTTCTTTGCAAGAGTGTTTTACATATCAGAAGGTCTGTTATGGCATGTTTTCAGGACCTTTGATCATTCTTGCTGCTTTCCACTGCGTGAAGAGTGTTCAGAGTTTATCCTACTGAAACTGAGGACTTTTGATCTCTCAGAACTATTTGAAGTGGCAGCTGATGTCAAACATTAGCTTGCTATAAGCTTTTTACCTGCGTGCATTGTATCACAGAACAGACACCACTATTTGGCCAGGACTTCTGGACCCCACTATAAGGCCCTAAAGAGATTTAGTAGCAGCAAGCCCCAGAGGAACTGGAGTGAGAATTTGGAGACTGTGAATTTTCCTTCTATTTCTGTCCTTGACCACGGTGCTTTTATCTCCAAGTATCTGCTTCCTCTGTCAAACCTCCCACATGCAAATGGTGCGTAAGAACCAGGCATTGCTAATTTTATTTTTCAGCTGTTTGCCCATGCTATCATTGTAGTGGGGAACTCTAGCAAAGTTTATACATTTCCATTCCAAGTATTTCTTCAAATTCCACAGGACTGTGTACTGTGTTCACAGACTGATGATAATTGAAACACAAGACAGTCAGATGGCTTGGCGCAGGCTGTTTGAAGTGTCAGCCTGCTGGAAACCTTGGATTTTCAGTTGCAATGCATTTCTGGAACATATTGCAGAGATACAAGTTCGCTCCATTCCAGGGCCTGAAAAATTAATGATCTGTCCAAACTTAGTTTAGATGGAGATGAAGTCGTGCAATGAAGTTGCCTTAACAGCCACTGGTAATTTGTTGTTCGCTACAAGAGGCAGGGGCAGGGAATCAATTAATTCATTCAGGAAAGGAATCGATTGCTCCCCTAAGCATATGTTTACCCTTGTAAAGAGCAGTTTATAGAGTAGGATGCTTTGCAAGGACTTTGGGGAAAAGGAGAACTTTTAATTGCCTGACCATTTACACGTTTGGGATGCTCGCATTCTCTCCCTTCCTTTGAAATCAGAATGCAGAGCCCTCAAGGACTGTAAAGTTACACGATAATTACTGATTGTTAAGGAAAAGTGCTTTGTAAAATAATTGTCCATATTGTTTCTTCTCTATTGCCCCTCACCCCTGTTAGCTAATTGATTTTAAACACAGAAACTTCTAGACAGAAAATGTTTAAGCTTTCCAAAGGCTTTTGACAAAAAACAATCTCCCTTCACAAGAAGCTATTGAAGAAATCTGGCAATCAGCACGGATAAAAGTCGTGGCACAGCTTAAAACTGGAGACAGAAAGAATTGGACATCAGTAGCCATTTCTCACTGTTGACAGAGGTTAATACTGGAGTGACCTAGGGACCAGCCTCAGGACTGGACTGAGGACATTCAACCCACAAATTAATGAATTGAAGGGAAGGTGAACAGCAAGGTGACTATGTCCCCTTGATTATTCTCGATTCTTGTGGCCACTAAGGACTACAAGAAACTTTGGAAAGACCTAGCAAAGACCTGGGGAATGTGATGAATCCACAGACAGCTACAATTTTTGTCAGTACTGTAAATTAAGAAAGAAAAAGCTGCTTCTTCTCCCTAACAGCAGTTAAAATAGTCTCAGGGTTATCAGAGTTTTGCTGTTAGGCTGCATTTTCTGCTATTTCAGCTCTCTTTAGGACCAGGTGAGAAGTAGTGCTAACGCAGGAAAAGAGGTTGGGGCTCAAATCATGACGATAAGGGGGGAAATTCTGCTTTTTTCAGCAGCATTTGTTATTTTTACTGTTTCATCAAACTGCAGCCCAAATGACTTGTCTGAAGCTCAAACAAAATAACAAGGAATCAGCTCTCCTGAATCCAGAGATGGCCACTTCATCATTTGGATCATTCTTCTCAGCAGGGGAAAGCACTGAACAGCAATATTCTCCTTGCTGCCCACTGTGTCTTCCTGTGGATATCTGTAATTCTCCCACCACCTCTGCAATGACAGCAACACATTTGTAGAAGCCAGGACAGCTCATGTCACTGTACCTCACACCAGTTGCATAAGGGATCCTTCACACCAGACCCCAAAATGTTACCCTTTAGAGATTTTCCTCTCCCTCCAGTGTGGCTTGTGGAAGCTCATCAACCAAGGCCTGCAACACCAGAGACTACAAAAGGTGTTCAGCAGAGCTTAAAGCCATCCTGGAGGTGACAGCTGTGAAAAATGAAGTCATTTGCAGCCACCCCACACAGGCACTCCTGCCACTGCGAGGTGGCAGGCAGGGAGCTGCCTCAAGGACAGGAGAACTTTGTCACAGTGGATTAGCTCACCTTCAGCCAGACAGATTTGTACTTCCCAACCTCCACCGGGATTGCTTATTACAGAATGGGAAGAGTTCAGTGCTTGTTTGTTTCGTTGAAATACGCATTTATCTTTGTTATTTCTGTATTAAGGACTAATGGCTTGGGTGAGAGGTTCTCAAACTTTTCTGTATAATCGAACCAGAAGGTAGTTTCACAACTTCAAGCCAGTTATATATAAATTAATAGAATGTGGTCATTCTCAAAAAGACAACAGAGTCTGAAAGTGTAGAAAGGCTGTGGAAAGTAGTGCTCGGTAATTATTGTTCCCTTATATACTGCCAATTTTAAATAAGCTTTTGCATTTTAGAAGGGCTGCTGTGCTTGCCTGTTCCAGGAAGAAACATTACAACTGCTTTCCTGTGCATTTTGCAATACTATATTTCACAATGCTCTTTCAACTCAGCAGAATATAGTGGTTTTAGAGTTCAAGATTAAATTATAGCGCCATTTAGAAAGCAAATATTGAGCCAAAGAACTTCAAAGCTGCAACATTCACTAATTCAGCTTCCATGTATTAAAAACTGTAACTACAATAAAAGAAAAAAGCTAAATAAAAAAGCAAAATTAATTAATTTGAAAATATTATAACTAACATCTCAAGTTTGTACTTCTTTTGCTCTCTCCCAAACTGCAGCACAAAAAGTCCCCTGAACTTTATCAACTTTTGTCTTACTATACGGAGTCAAAGCCCTCTGTAGCAGAAACTACTGGACTGTGTACACTGAAATTTATTAGTGTATACATTGCAACAGACACTCCTTGCTTTCCTTTCCTGTAGGGTTAAAACTCTTTCTCTTGCCTCAGCCACAAAGACAGCTTTGCTGCCAAGAATAATTTAGCCTTTTTTTTTTTTTTTTACCAAAATTTTGCCATGTACACTCTGCCTTATTTTCCTTTTTATTATGTTACCTGATAATTTTCTGGTTTCCCTAATAACACTAAAAATATTCTGCTTTGCCCCTCTTATGTATTACCTCCTTATGTTTTCTGTAGCATCATCTTCCAATGCAATTTCCTCCACAACTCATCAAATCATAATCAAAAAGAAAGCGATGATTTGGGCCCAGCTGCTTTGACAGCACAGCCCCATGAATTGCACATGACCCTGCACACTTCAGCTTCTAGTTTTGTGTTTATTAAAAAGTCTTCCCCACTACTTTTTAACCACATTTTGTTTTCCAGCCAAGTATTGATGTGGAAGCAGGACAAATTCAGTGTTCTTCAACTTGGCAGTAATATCCTGGGCAACTGCACTGCACAGGTTAACAGTGCTTAAACTCATGAGCATTTCCTCCTTTGGATCATATCCTTCCAGAGGGAAATCTTAACTGGCAAAGTCAAATCAAATCTTTTCAAGGAGGGACTTGCCAAATAACTGTAAAACAGAGGGAGGCGCAGATATTCTGGGGCCTGAGTTTATTTATATGTTGGAGAACCAGAAATCAACAAAATTCTCCTTTTTCCTCTCTCTACATACTTCTTGTGTGAGTCTGAATTCCTTTGCTGCAAAAATAACTTGCTGCAGGAACTTTATCTTTGCAAGAGCTAAACACCACAGATTAAAACAGTGAGACAATTTATCAGCCTCCCTAATATTTTCCTCTACTATTTCTCAAGTTAGGGAAGCATTACATCTCACAGAAGTAGAAAATATCAAAGTTTTTGAGAAGAGCTGGCCTCCTGTAGACACCTGGTCTGGATATCAATGAAAACACCACCACACAGAAACATTTGCCTCCTGACATGGTGGGAAATAGGGCAGATTGCTAATACACAAACCTTCAAGGCTGAGTATCTCACATTACTCTGATGTAGTACACAGCCTTGGGGAGACCAGTTATAAGATGCTACCAGTACTGGCATGGGGATCAAAATGCCAACAAGAACTTGAGTAAGTGGCAATTTCTCAGGCAGAAACACAAAGTCATTTTTTCTGTCGTTTTTGTTAGTTTTTTCCTCTTTTTTTTTTTGTTTTTTTTTTTTTTTTTTCTTTTTTTTTTTTTTTTTTTTTTTTTTTTGAGAGGGAAGGGTAGGAGGTTGGTTGTTTTGCATTTGGAAAGGAAGTGGCAGAATACCAAGGTTATTTTCATACCAGCTTTTCATATTTCTTACCAGCTGCCTCTCAAACCCAAGTACGACCATTTAATTCCTCATTACAAAGAAAGTATTTGGATTAAATAGCCGTAAATTCTTCATTTCTCAAGAGGAAATCCTTGTATGTTAGGTACCAATTGTGATAACAATGATGTCTGATGTGATCCCTTTATGTAGCATTCAGCTGTTACAACAACTTCATCTGTTCCTTTTTCTTATACTAACCCTGCCAAAGATATAAAATATCAATTTTTAACCACAAAATTTGATCAAAGTCCAGGAATCCAGGAAATTCCTCCCTTTTATTACCTGGTGATCAATGGTCCATGAGTAAGATGAATTACCCGGTCTCTTTCTTCCTAAAGTGAAAGAACAGTAATTAAAGGAAAAAAAATCTACTTCTGTGCTAGATGTTACTCTGCCTATTTACACATACAGAAGTTTCCCTCAGGCAACAAGGGATTATTCTATTTTAATCAAAGAACATACACAACATAACTCTGAGCTTTAAAAAAACTAAAAGACACAGAACAATGAATTCATCTACCATTATAGGTAGATGAATTTTTGAATACAAGGGAAAAACTGACTGAATTCCTCATTATGACAAAAGAAACCCTGAAAAATAATCCCAACTGCTGATAACACATTAAAAAGTGACATTTCTTACTATTAACCTGTCAAAAAATAGATATAGTATAATTTCAAAGCCTCTGTAAGACAAGCTTTGTATTTCCTCTTAGTGAAATACGTTACGAAGTTGAATCCCTGACTAGATATTTGCCTTTATCACTGCTACACTTACACTAAATAAAACTTAAAATGAAACTTGCTACCCTCTCAGTATGCATCCACAGTGATTTCTTAATGGGACTGCTGGCAAGAGTGACAATGCTTTACACTGGGGAAAACTTTTGGCCATAAGCTTAACAGTGGGACACAGTCTTTGAACAAACACTCCAAATCTTCAGAAAATCAGACGTGACCCATCCATAGGTGCATCCTAGCACATGTACCTACTACTTGGCAAAGCTTTGATCCTTTGCTTGGGAGAGATTCCAGCAGGACATGCTTTTTTATCCTCAGGAAGTTTTCACCAGACAGGTCAAACACATGAAAGCGCTTTCAAATCAGCATTTCCTCACTTTGGTAGGTTGTCACTAGATAAAAGGAGCAACAATCTGATTGAAACTTTTCTTTAAAAGGTAACAGCTTTCTGCCTAGATGACCATGAAATTATTGATGGGTTTTCCCAGTCACCAGTTCATTTAGAGGTCTACAATGTGTTGCAGCTGCCCTCCAGAGTGAAAAGGCTTGTCTGTGCAGCAGGCAGCCCTGCACTGACACGGGCTCTGCTTCACAGCAAAACTCCAGTGCAATAAAAACAGCATTTTCCAGTCCAAACTGCTGAGGAGCAAGGGACATCTAACATCTTCCAAAAAAACCCCCAAACCCTACAAAGTAATAAAACCCAATTCACAGAGAACATGTTTCATCTATCATTTTGAAGCAGGAAGGCAATAAAAAACATGTTCAGCATGAACACACACAAGTATTACCAAGCACTTAAACTCAAAATATTTGTAACAAAAGGCAACAATTTTAATTAATTAGATTATATCTCTCAGATGCACAAAGAAATCTTACTCATTAAATTACCAGGTGCTCAGGGAAACAGGCTGTTTTTGTCAAACACAAAACCTGAATGCAATACACCTTTCTTTGCCTTGCCTCAACATGTACTGCCCTCCAACCCCTAGTCTGCAGCTCAGATTTTTATAAACTTGGCTTATAATTGTTACTGAAAAGCATTTAGTCTCCAATAGAAACTGAAGAAATCAGCCTGAAATAGAAACTGGTCTGTGAAAAACTACTCAGTCGCTATGGGATCTTGTTTTTTATTCTTCACTTGCCTGCCTTGTTCATTGGTGCAATATTTTAAAATCCTGCAAAGCCCAATACAAGCTCCTCTTGGTTTCCCGTGTTTGTCTTTTTACTCTTCTACACTGCAGATGGTCTTTTAAATCCTGAACGTTAATCAAAAATGTCTTTTTATGAGTCATCCTTCTATCAACAATGCCTAATCTTTGAGGTGTGTGCTTCCCCAGGTGAATTCTCAATTATGCTGTATCACAACTAACAAGAACATTAGGAATCATAAAGCCAACTACATTAACATGTGATGTCTCCTATTTCTGCCAGCAGTATGATGTATTAACCATCAGCAGTTCAGTATGATAAATTCAGTACCTTGAAGGTTTCAGAAAATCATCTTGATGCAAAAGTTGAAACAAAATACAGTCATTTACATTATTCCTAGAAACCTGTTGCAGTACCATAGAACATCTTGGGTTGGAAGGGACCTTAAAGATCTTCCAGTCCCAACCCCCTGCCAAGGGCAGGGACACCTTTCACTAGAAATTAGGAGTGACACAGTCAAAAGAGCCTCAAGCACTCAAACAACAGGCAAGTTAAACCTCTTGTCACATCCACATTACTTCAGGGTAGCACCAAGGATCTCTGTTGCACCACTGACATTACTGTATTTTGCAACCACTTTTTCTCCTAGTAGCTTTCAGGAAAACAAACAAACAAACAAACAAAAAACAACCAAATAACTCCCCCCAAAGAAACAAACAAGGATTAAGTAAATCATGGTATTCCAAATCTGCAACTACTCTGAGCACCCCTGATGTGAAAAAAAGGAGATAAAACATTTGGTCTTTTAAAAAGGATACCAACTACTGTAAGATTTAAAGAACTTGCCTGTAGTAGAAAGGAGGTAATATGGAGAAAACCTTTCATTTACTTAATTTCTCCTCAGTCCTTCCTCCTGTTTTCTGTTACAAATGACAGCCTTAGATGGAGGTTTTTGTTTTTTTTAATAACATCTACTAAAAGTTCTCTGCCTACTTTCAAGGCACCCATGAAAAAGTGAAAACATGCTTTTGGAAGTTGTGCACTCAGAAGGGGCAGGTAAGGATGAGAGAATAGGAACA
Source organism: Hylia prasina (assembly GCA_013397195.1). Classification (NCBI taxonomy): domain Eukaryota; kingdom Metazoa; phylum Chordata; class Aves; order Passeriformes; family Sylviidae; genus Hylia; species Hylia prasina. The sequence goes on from VYXD01005828.1 coordinate 165,726, forward strand.
GGTGTCACAGGCCAGCTCTAGCACATGGAGAACAAAGGCTTTTGACAGAATGTGATCTTCCAAAACCACTCAGGGAGGTTTGGGTAGTAATTTATAGCACAGTTCACTCTCTGTAGATCTCTCTCAACCTCACCGCTACCAATAAAACCAATTTCAATCTCAACCTCTGAGCTTTGTAAATTGGGAACAAGGGAATTCTTTTTTCCCCAAAGCAACTATCTGTTAAGTAACTGCCAGTTACTTTTTCATTTTTTAAAGCCTAAAGAAAGAATACCCAATATATATTCGGCTTTTTATAGCAAGAACACAACCTCAGAAGCACTTCCTTATTAAGTGTATAGGTTATGCAGCCTCATTGCTGTAGACTGGATCTATTTTCTTTCAAGTTACTGTTCAATATGGCTTTGTAAATATTTAAATGCATAGCTACCTTCAGCAATTTCATTAATTTATAATTGTAGGTTTGTTCTTATGTTTGAAGCCTCTGACACTAGAAATTTGTGTGTGATTCCTCCATCTTGTCTCACCTCTCTCTAAAAGTGCTCTTCTGTGCTTCTGAGAACATTAATGATAGTGACTGCAAAATACACTAAAAACCCCTTTAAGGTGTATCAAGACCTGAGAGATAATCTCCCCATCAGCTTACATCTTAAGTGAAGAAATGAGAAGGGAAGAAGTTGATAAGTGAAATAAAGAGAAGTTTGTGCATAGTCACAACAACAAAAATCTGCTGCTGCTGTATTGATCCCACTTCTAGTGGCATCTCACAGTATCTCAAAAACTGTTCCAGACTTATCTACATGAAGATACTGGTATGAGGTGCTACACTGCTTTCCATAGCAATTCATCAAAAGTATTGATGTGAGGTATCCTTCAGCACAAATGTTCTTGCATAACAGACACACACAAATACAAGCTAATTTTTTTTTTTGCCAAAATATTGTAGAAGATCGATTTCTGTTGTAAAAGGTCAAATTATTGCTTTATGCAAAAGAGCAATGAAAAAGCCCTACAAAAGTAGTGTTGCAACACAAAGCCCACCACAATATTTATAAGTAACAAGAATAAACTTTGAGAAAGACTTCTGGAATGTAAAATCAAAATTTATTTGCCACGGATCTGGTTTGGTGGCTGCACTGAGAAGTTGGTAATAACCAACCAACCAGCAAGATATTTTGTGTCAATCTAACAGAACTGTTGGTTTTCCACTGAAAATAAAACAAGAATAAATAGAAAGAATAATAAAAGAAGAAAAATGTAGTTGGACATGGTCACAAGATGCTGCTACTCAAATAAAAGGCTACAAATCTTAATTAAGTGTATTTCAAAAGGAAAGAGGAAGCATAATTTAACTTTCATGAAGAGTTACATACTTTTCAAGACTTCCCACCTCCAAATACTTTTCAGACAAAAGAAGTAAAACATTAATCCAAACTACCTCTTGTTTATTTTACTTTGAGACAAAAACTTTAGTTAAACAAACTGAATGTTCTTCTAAATGTAATGAGGAATTACTTTCATTTAGAGGAAAAATAATAAGAAACATATAGAAAAAAGTTTCTGAGGTGAATTATTTAATATATGCTCCAAAATTGAGATCATTGGCCAAGAAACTATTTTTGAGACCGAGTTTCAGACCCTTCAAATTTAGGTTCAGCTTGAGACAACTGAAATAAATTTTCCTTTAATGAATTTTGATAAATGGATTAAGACATGCAGCCTGTTGTGGTTTTGGGACGCTGTCCTGCCTCTTAACTTGAACGGCCACGAGATGAACCTCAGTGCATGAAAGCCTCTATTCTTAATTTTGAAATGTTGCAAAATGATGTAGTAAACAAGAACTGAGCAAAAAGCACAAAAAGAATTGTGTCCTGTGGAAGCCTGCAGTGCACCCAACCCAGAGATACTCAGGACATGGGAGAATGGAGAGGTGCACTCAGGTGCTCTCCAAACACCACTAGAAGGGCGAAGACCCAAGAGACTCCAGGATTTGCATTTGAAAAAGGGCTCTCCAAACCAGCATTAGATCACAATAGCAAGCAATGGTATTTAAAGGCAACACCTCCGAGTTTAAAATTAGAAACCCCTGTTTTGACTGCCAAGGTGGGGAGAGAGGAGCCCTGATCCTAGGAAAAAAGGTTTGTTCACTTCCCAAGCAGACAATTGAAAGGTTTGAAGACTCTGAAGGCACTGCATGAAACCAAGGGCTTTTGAAACACTCATCTAGGAAGTTTATGGCACAGCTCAGAGTTGAAAGCTGTTCCCAGATGTCAGATCATGAGTGAAACAAAAATATTTTGAGAAGAGCTCTGAGTATAGTTTTCTCCAAACTGAGAGAAACAATCAAGTGATGCAACCGAAAAAATTCTTTTCTTGGGCCAACATCCTTTTGGAAGGGGGCTGGGAAACAATTCTCTTTCAAAAGATCAACCATAGATACATAAATATTAGACACTCTTTACCTGCACAGATGAATTTGGTTTGCCAGTCACTGAGGAATGTGAGTGAAAGAAATCTGCATTTTTGAACTGAGACCATTTCTTCCTGTAGAAAATCTGCCCATTAAAAAAACCCACCAAAAATACTCACAAAACAAAGAATCAGTAACATGAACACAAGAACTGAAGCCCACACACATCAGTTGCCACTGACCATTACACCATTTGAACTGCTTTAGCATTTACAGTGAACACACATTTGTTCTCTCCAATATTTGACTGAAAGGTTGTGCATACAGCAAGAAAAGTTCTGTAAACTTTTCAAAATTTAGTAGAGAAAACCATGAAAATGTAATTTATTTTGAAATGTCTTTTTGATATTTATAGTTCTTCTACTTTGACACATCTTCCTGTACTTTTAAGTGTCTATTTTAAAATAAATCATAACACTTCAGGCAATTAGATTCAAATCTCTACTGACAAGCAAAGTTATAAAAGGAAGTTCTGATAAAGTCACTGTAAAGATGGCACAAGAATAATGAATAAGCATTTCTATACAATTTTATTTATACTTCAGCTGTGATTTGTGTTAATAACTGTTTTTTAGTTTCCTTGATGAAGTAAAGGAGAAAGCAAATTGCTTCAGTCTTCAGAGGTAATAGGAGAAACATTCCTCTCTCTACAATCTCTAAGACTGTCTCTTAGAATTTAACATGAATAGAAGGATCTTCAACATTGTGCATTACCATTTAAGCAGGAAGAGCAGACTACAAGACCACAAAAAAAAAAAAATCAAAACGCCTTTTAAATGGATGTAATTTAACCCCCCCCAAAAGAACCACAAAGAACATTATAAATTTTGTTTTCAAAGCAGCTTCCATTCCACATTTCAGTCTGATAAGCAGATAAACAGTTTAATCACTGTACATGTGAGCTGGAACTTAGATGCCTTCCAGCCAAATAAAAATTCGTAGCCTGAGTTCAGTAAAGCACGGGAGCAGAAAGGGAAATGAAACTCCAAATTCTCATTTCGCACAATTCAAGTTTATTCCATTCATTCTTGCAACACAAACTTAAAAATACAGTATCATTTAGCATTCTGATGTCTATGAACCATGATAATGATGAACCCAACTGTGTCAAAACAGTTAACAATGGTGAAAAGAGAAAGTCAAATATCAAAATGCACAGAGCACTAGTTTTTCTTCTGTCACTGCGTAGAAAGATGATTGTTTACCCATTTACAAAATATAATTAAGACAAGTTCATTTTGAAATTTTGCATGCAACACTGCAATTGCTTGACCTAGAACACTCTATTCTTGCCAGCCTCTTCTACAAATAATCAATGTTATGTTCAGTTCCATTTAACTATTGTACTCCTTTTCTCATTCGCTCCCTGTAAGAAAAAGGGAGCAGAGGGTACAAAATTCAAAATATACTTACGTTTTTAACTTATTCAGCACAAATTTCAAAGGAAAAAGTTTAAGAACAGAGTGGTTTCCAAGTATATGCAATTCCAGTCTGACAAAGTATTTAAATTCTATTTATAGAATGCAAAATAATTTACAGTTTGGTATTTTTATTCAGTTAGGACCTACTCAAAGATAGAGGAAGCCACCCATTATTTTTTCCACAAAATAGCTAACAAGAAAGAAACAAATGAACAAGCCCAGTCCCTAGACAATTACAAATTCATAAGCTTTTATTTTTACTTTTTTTTTTCTTTTAAATCCTGGGCAAAATGATTAAACACCAGTTATGTAGTGCAAAAAGCAGAAAAGTATTTCTTCTTTATAAGCCAAACATTAAATGCCATCTTTTTAACTATCTCAAAAGGCAGCTTGGGTATATATTACAGCCAAATTAACACCTGACTCACTGAAGTCTGTTTGCTTCCTTTTCCCCGCCCAGGGTGAAGTAAGAAAAAATAAGGTGTCCCCATAATTGTAGAAAAAGGGAGGCAAAATTGCCTCAGTGAATCTCCAGAAGAGTTAGTACAAAGATGATGTTTCTTTGCTCACTTAAATGCGAGTTAAAGGGAAGGGCAGGAAAGAATATAGAAGAAAAAAAAAACCCAACAAAAATACAATACCACTATGGCCAGACAACAGTAATCAACACAAAAAACTTGAATAATCAAGTTCTCAACGTAAAAACAGACTGCAGTTTTCTAGACTAGTATTTGAATAGCTAAGTATTTAATAGCATAATATGGAGGCAAATTCATGCCAAAGATTGTAACTTTCATAGCTGAATAAAGAGTTAAACCTATAGTCTGTGTTCACACTATTACAATGACATGACAATCCAGCACTGATCAGAAATAAGATTGAAGAGTCCTCTTATAAATAGTGACTAGAAGCACTGCTCACCAAATATTCTTTTTTTTATAAGCAGTTTACCAATTGAGTTATCACTGATTTCCAACCCTTCTGTTCTTCCTTGTCCATCTCCAAGAAGCAGAATAACTGCACTGTACAGTTTATGGCCAGAGTTGATTGTTTTCTCAATTGCTTTTCTTATGGTATGTGTAGATGTAAATAGTTCTGGCTCTCATTTTACAGTCTAAATGCAATGCTTTTCATAGCCGAGACATTCAATCCTAATATGCAACATTCTTCAAGTAAAACTAAGTCTCCATTAAATACAAGTGGTAGTCACCGGTCTACTTCTACATGTCCTCTCAATTTCAACAGTGATATCAAAATAATATCAGCTACTTTTGTTTAAGAACTCAGCATGAGACGTTATACACATTTGTTTTTCTCTATTGTGTTTGTTACCAGGCAGTTTGCAATCTGCATTCCAAAAGAGAGGAAGATGTGTAGTTTGTGGTATAGAACCTGTTACTCGGTTTTAGGTGAACCAAGAGTCTAATGAAAACTTTCAGGATGAAAGCCAGAAGTTCAGACATTCCTGAGGACCACAAGATGTGATGGGAGTGCCTAGAACGTCATTTAAAATACCTTCCCATGAACGATCAAAACTGTCATACTTACTGCTATAGTAAATCTTATCTAAAAGTCAATGGTTAATGTGGTATGGTCACACTGGGAACTTCCAGAACAAGCCTCATGCCTTAGTGGAATTTAAGAGGTTCATCCATTCAACAGTGAAACGCTGATTTGAAGATACGCACAATGAAAAAAATTCTGCAGTAGTTAGAGCAAGTTAAGACTTCTGCTTGTACATCTTCCTGCTTCTACATCTGAACTTAGAAAGGTTCCGTGTTTACCAGAAAAAATTAGCAACAATATTCACCTGATATGTCTAAATAACTACTGTTCATTTTCCACATTTGCCTTGATTATCCTTGTGTACCAAACAGTCTGGAGCTTCCACATATGTCTAGGAATTTTATGCTGATGTGGTGAGTAAAGAAATTTCATCTAACATTCCTTTTGGAAAAAAACTACAGTGAAATTTTGACCTCTCTCTCAAAAGCATATTTGTCCTGAACTAGAACAAATATGGGATAGAAAGACTTCAAATTCAAGCATCCAAAAGTACCTTGGCAGATATTATGGAGTGTAACACCACCATGCCTCAACCAGTCTTTCTTGGTTTGCTCAAGAGTCAGAAAACATTAGTGTGACATCCAATTAGTCAATACAAAGAACAGCTCCGATAACTAGTATCAAAAGTCCTCAAAACTGCAACAGAAGCTTTAGGCAGAAGAAGAATAAAACTACCCACTGAGAGAGAAGAGAGAAGAGCAACCCAGCCACCTACATTACTACACTTCATATTATGGCAGACACTAAGAGCATGGGACTATTGTCTCCTTCACAAGTAGTTCCAGGTACATAGTACTTAGTACTTCCATCTAAAGGAAGTACTTCCATCTATCTAAAAAATCTTAGTACTAATCTAGGAGGTTTACAAGCCAAAAATTCAACATGGTCTGTCTTCCTTCTTCCATTTTCACTAGAGATGGGAAGAGATTGTGCACTGGAAAGAAGTCCTACAGGGACACTGTTCATAGAGTTTCCAACCCTCTCCAACCAGATTATCTTCGATACAAGCCCCTAACTAGTCTGACTCATAAAGAATTTCCCTCCCCCCAAAGTATTTAGCTGAAGAAGCTGGAAGATGCAAAGAGTGACAGACAGGCAGCAGTGTGAGGCCACAGGAGAGACATTTAAGATATCAGTCCATCCGTCACTGAAGAAGAGTCTTGATTGCCTGGTTGTCAGTGGCTTCAAAGGCAGTTAGTCCATCTGGGCCTTTCACAGTCTTATCAGCACCCTGGAAAAACAATGAGAAGGACTGTCAATTCATAAAGCCAGGCTGCATCAGTACAAAAGTTACATACCTTGCATAATTATACTGATTACGTACAGCTTTTCACTGCAGTGCCTTGCTTTCACTCAGAAAACAACCTGGCAAGATTCACGTACAGAACATTTCAGCATGCAGCTGATCTGAGTTTCTAACTCTGTCATTTAAAAATAAGGAAAAAAGCCACGTAATTTTTGTTACACAAAAACTTGCAAGTCCAACGAATTATCAGTTAATCTTAGAAACAGATGGATTTTCTGTTTCTAGCAACTACTACACTTACAAAAGCAAAAATTCAGTGTTTGCACTTACACACTTCTACAAAATCTATGCTGCAAGAAGCTCTCACATGCTAAATTAGACAAGTAATGCCTGGAAGAGCTGATTTACTAACAAGTCATACTATATTCCTTCTATATCATAAAGCCACACTCCGCAAAGCTTGTGCTTCTCTTCCAGTCTGGGAAAAAAGTCCCTATTGATACATCAGAAAAACAATGCTACAAAATCATTCCAAGTCTAAAACTGTTCAGTTTTGAAAGAGTTATGCATACACCTAAAAGGCAACCAAACACAACAGGGAGGCAACAGGAAAATGAAGGACAATGTACCAACTGGATAAATTGGAGGATAATGCACCAACTGGATAAATCAAAGAATTAGAATGAACTGCTACAAGTAAGCACAAGCATGGTGCCAGATTTATGGGAGGAGAACAAAAGAACAGAGTGATTAACTAGTCATGTTTGCTTTGAGCACTGTGTAATCATATTCATGAAAGGGAAAACACAGACTACACTGTAAATGGGGTAGCTAAATAAGGGGACAAAAGTCATTAGAGATCACAGGACTGATTTCAGAACAACTCTGCAAGATGATATGCAAATCTCGCTTGAAAATGTGTGTTTGCTCTATCAAATGACAGGAAAAACACTTAGGGTACAAACATTTTGCCGAAAGTGTGTACAGCAGAGGGTTGTCTTCAGTTTATGCATAAGCTCTCCACAGAGTAGGTACAAATCCCTTCTCAATTACAGGGAAGATTGTTAGTTACTATTAAGGACACTGAATAGTTTAAGAACATAATGGACCTAGAATTTCCACAGCTTCTTTACTGATTGAACACACAAAGCCTCACTGAACTTCCACACATAATACCATGTCTTCTCACAATAACTCTCGCTTCCCTAAACTTTTTTAATAGACTAATAAACTGGATCTGATACTATTGTGATGTGCTACCAATACTACTTTTCACAATGCAGGATATTTCTCTCTCAAACTTGTACCATCTTTACTTGCATGTACTCAGCCTGTCACTCCAAAAAGATGGTTTTGCAGTGGTTTGCATTGCCAGTCTTGTGGTCCACTGACCAAACTGATCCTATTGGAGCTGCTCATTTTCCTTGTAGCCCCTGGAGACTCTCAGTGCAAGAGATGCATTGAGCTCACTATCACAGTAGGAGCAATTGCAGTATTTCCTCTCTCCTATCACTGTCTAACATGTTTGGCCCAAACAGTACAAGGATGTTGAAGTTCTTTGGGATATGAACATGAGCTGAATTAGCTCCTGTTCCCAACAAGTGACAATTTGGTTACTGCAAACACACACTTGGGCTGAAACCATGGGAACATTGCTTGTAAAACATTTATTTTTCTCCTAAAAAAACCTCCAAGAGATTTATCAGGTATTCAACACTTATAATCTTAGTTGTCCAGGGAAAGGAAAGGCAACTAACAGTACAAATAGCTTCTTTTGCAGGTGTTGATTATTTCTATTACTTAGACAGCACTCAGGTTAGAATCTATGTGGAAATCAAGAAGGCTTCAAAGCTGTTCCTTGATGTTAAGTTCAGAAAATCTTGAAGAAAAATGGAACTATGCAGTAACTGAACTGACAGAACTTAAAGAACTTTAATTCATAAAACTCTCCACCAATGTACCAGCATTTAGGGTACCAAAAATAAGAGTTAACTGAGGTAACTCTGAAATATAAAGAGAGGTTTTAACTTTAACATAGGACTGCTCTCCGCTCTCAGAATAATATTTGAGAAAAGGCACTGACATGCAAGACCTGGGTTTCTAAAACAGCTTTACTGAATGTAGGATAACAGGGTCATGACTACCTAAGGAGGACACCGTTTATTAAACTCAGCACTAATAAATTTAGTAAATGGCCCATTAGCTAGACAGAAAGATTCCTGCCAACATTCAATAAAAAGAGAAGGAAACAATAAAGGTCAGGTCAAGAGGACTTTAATTTGCAGAAGTACAAAACTGCCTGGAAGCAACTTTAATAAAAAACTCAAAAAGTACAATGATTCCATAGTATTCTTTACCTCCCCAAAGTAAAAAGTTACTAATATTTGTGCTATGTTCTACTCTGAAAATACACATACACCAATAAATATAAACCCTCTTTCCTTGGCAAGGTAATAACAAACAAGAATGTTTGCCCACTTAAGCCACCAGGAAAAGCACAAATGTTAAACAAGCTCTGAGAGCCACACAGGAGCTACTTGGCTCCAGCTGCAGTTCTGGAAAAAAACCAAAGCAACAAACAGAACCCATGACGGGAACTGAGCTCCCACCAAAGTGTGAAACCAGAACTGGGGGCACTTAACGAAGCTGGGAGAAGACTGGTTTACACAGCAAGCAGCAAACTGCTAGAAAGAGTTGCCAGATGACACAACAGAGGCAGATGTCTTCTTGTTGAAAAAGTACACGGATGAATTAATGGCCAACAGATCTGGCAACACTTCTGAACAGGGGACAGATGTGTGCGCCTCTGAAATCCCCAGTACAGCAGCCTTGAATGAAGGGAATGAGTGAGCAGATGTGGTCATAGTCACAGCTCTTCCTTTTGCCACTGTCAGAGAAGAAAAAAGGTGCTAAACTGCCCAACTTAACAGGGTATTTCTTGGAACACAAAGCATTACTATTTTGGGGGTTGAACAAATGGATGAAGCTTGTTGCATCCTATGCAACAACTCATCCTCCTTTTGAAGCTTTCAAACTGTTAATTGTCTATTTTAACCACAACTTTTTACATTACAAATGAAACACCAGATTATTAAAGAAAAACATGGATCAATGTTTGAAACATTTCTTGAAATACTCCTCCTTCTCTTCCCCCTCAATAGCTCAAGAGTCTCATGTAAAAGGTTTACACACATCCCCACAGTCCATCCACCACAGAAAGCAATGGAGAATGTCGGCTTAGTAACTGGGAAGAACATTAAAACAGTCAGGAATTTTTAGATTTTTCAGTAAGGGTTGAATCTTGATTCCCAGGTATCTGCTACCAAAACATATGACTATGGTACAAAAAACAAGGGTCATAAAATAACGGCATTGAGACAGAACAACCTCTACATATAAGCCCTGCCTAAAACAGACAGAGCTGATAAGCCAACTTCCAGTTTATAAATATTTCATCAGCTGGCCCATGAGAATGGAACCAATCAACATTCAACTCTGCATGAAGAAATCTGAAAGTAATTTATTATTTGAGCAACTTACCTAGGGTGGAAAACCCTCCAAATGAGAAACAGAAATAGATCAACATGGGATAAAGGATACCTCATTTTTTTGATGATCCTAAATGAACAGTCACTGCATTTGTTTACAAAAAAGCATAATATCAGACAGGATCAAGTAAGTGATCTTAAGTGAAATTCAAGCAACATTAAGGCAGTTTACCCTGGAAGTGGCACATGAAAGTATTACACAGCAAGAAATCATTTGGCCAAATGACGTAAGTGCAATCAAGGAGGAGTGCATATGAACAGAGATAAAGGATTGCTTGAGTTAACTACTGGCTTTGTAAAATTGATCACCTTTCTAATATAAATCAAAGTGCAAACACAGACAGATTAAGCTTATTCTCCCCAGGACAAAATTTACAAGCTGTAGGACAGAGAAAGTTTGGCTTCCTGCTTTTATTTCCCCTCCCTCTGCCAACCCAGATGGGCTCTCAGTCATCTGGCAAAAGTTGAGGGAAACCACACCTCTGAGCAACTTCACAGCAGAGATTCCATCACATGAAACACTTAAACAGCTGCCAAAGCCAAATCCACTGAAGGAATGCTTTTTTTCCTCCCCTTACTGATTTGCAGTTCTGCTCTCTAGCTGGAGCCCACAATACTCTTACGGTCACTGTTACTTTTGCCACGCCACGGAAGTCCTGCAACTTTGTCCTTCAGCTATCTTTCACCATGATCAGAGTATCCTCTCTGTTTTAGCAACACAAATAGCATTTGTTTGATGTTCTGAACATATCATCTGGAGCATCATAATCTTATTGAAAAAAAAAATCACAGTAATATGCTTTGCTAATGGATAATTTGTTCAAACCATTTGTATCTCACCTTTGACAGAAGCAATTTCACACAGGAAACGTGGCCCTCATAGACTGCTGATAGCAGTGGTGTGATATTGTGTTTGTCTGGAGCCTGTAAATTGAGATACAATTACTTGAAGGACAATTTCACACAGCATTATAAGGTTTCACAGAACTTTTAAATTTTAATCAATGGTAGAGGAAGTAAAAATTTAAGAATATTAGCCAGAAATGCATCCCACTGCAATTTTTTATATCTCTTTTTTAAAAAAGAAAAGTTATCATTTTAAAAATAGGCAATAGCAAGATATTTTTTCCACAAGACTTCTAGGTATCCCAAAGCCTGTCCACAATTTTAGGCCAATGATGGAAATCGTGCAGTTTCAGCTAACAAATTTTGCCCAATTTAAAAACACTACTCTTAATTCTCCCATTTCACAGCCCTCATCGCTTCAGCAAAGAGTTTTGGCTGAAACATTCTTCTGGCTGTCTTCTCTCTAAACTACAGTCCTGGAAAGAATAAGAAATGGAGTAACTGAAATGCTATTTTTAACTCTTCCTCAGCTAGGAAAATTCCCAAGGAAGACATAATTTTTCCAGACACCCAGGAGAAAAATGTAAGCATTTTTGTTATGAACTAAAGCTAACATTCTTACATGTTGACTTTTGGAAGCATTCTAAGGCATATTTGGGGCGTGTGGTTAAAGTATTTAGGAACTTCCAAGAGCTGATATAGCTTAGTCAAGTCTTTTCAAAACAAGAAGCCATGCATGTCAAGCTGCAGCAAAATGACTTAAACAAGAAAGAATGTCTCCAAAGAAATAAAAAAGCATACTAATTTAAACAGCTGATCCTGCCCTAGCTCAGGATGTCTTCTGAAACCCCTTCCAAGAAACGCAACTATGCATTGCAAACCTTATTCTGATGTGCTTACTCGAATAATTTTTCTAATTGCAGTCAAATTAAATTTTAACTTTTTATAGCTACACACAACTTTTTCCAGCGTGTCCAAAGAGAACTAAAACATTTAATAAACATAACTGCAAGCTTCTAACCTCTAGAATCCCACCTCTCAAATATTTTTATATGCATCAAATTGTTTAGTTTGATATATATCTTTCAGCGACCATTTAGGCACTTACACCAATCCCTCAGCTGTCTGTGGGATGACTTTAAGACCCGTTTGCAACTCCATTAATACCTACATTAATGTCAGCTCCTTTCAAGAGCAGAAATTCCAGAATCTCAAGCTGTCCACAGTCTGCTGCATAGTGAAGAGGCTTCCTCCCACCTTCAAGTGTCCGGTTGACATCTTCACCCTTCAATAGAAACATAATCTAATCAGCAAAATTTTAGAGCTAACACACGAGGAAGAGCTTGAAAGAAATCCAACACCTGCAAACATGTTGAAGAATGTTCCACCCAAGTATTTCAGTCACTACCCAAGGAAAATAAAAATTAAATCGCTCAATTTCTACTCCCTCACATCTGCATTTATGACTGTAAGACAACCTTGATCCCTGGTACTGTACAGCATCTCAGGTGTAACAAGTACCAAGTACACAAGCTAACTCATGATTTTAAAAAAAGCCAAACCAAACCAATAAAAAATCATTAAAGATTGTACAAAATGCTCCCTCCCTCCCCTTGGCTCATTTTGAGTCTCTTGCCCCACAACTAGAAACATAATTATTTGGCTAAGTTCCTTTATGTGTTTCTATGAATACTGAAATATTGCATAATGACAAACCAGCTACATAGAAGTAAGTCAGCATCATAACTACCAGCAAGTGAGTCCAGACCATCCATAATTTACAACCCAATTATGAAACTGTCCACCCTGTTTTATAAATAGCACTTGACAATTCTACATGATATAAACAAGTCTGAAGAGTCAACCAAATCAGGCCACAGGAAGTTGTACTCTAATGCCTCCCCTACAAGTGGATTGAGACCTCTCTTAAGGCGTAAACAAAACTTAATTTACTGAGTACCTAATCAGCTTTGTTTCCTCACCTTGGGTTGTGCAACTAAGGATAAACTGATTTACTGCCCTTCATTAGTGACAAGAAGTTACTGGAAAACAACTAGAGACAAGCTCTGTGGTAAGTGGCATCTTGTTCTTGTGTGCAAGGAATCTCAGTATTTTAGGAAGTGGCTAAATTTAGCATCATACCTCAAACCCTGTATATCCACAGAAAAACAAACAGAGGAATTTCGACTGCAGCACCAATTCACACTTCTCTACAGAGCCCTAGAGCTCCCTCACTCCTCCCAGATTTCTAGAAAGTGCACAGAATTGTGGGATTGACATATATCTTCCAGACATTACTTCGCTTCTATGGAAGAGAAGATTGCCAGAAGGAAATCTTATTCTGCTTTTGAAGTTCTATATAATCAGTTTTACACTATAGTCAAATAACAAGATGACCTCGTTATTCTCCTCTCTTCTCAATAGTATATTCAATTATTCATCATATACCCTTGTAGCAAGATAGCATTGTGATGTATCATCTCATCTGCTGAATTTCATTGACAATTAAGTTCCAATTAAAAAAAAATCACCCAGATCAAAGTATGCTAATAGTACATAAATAGTCTGGGAAAGCATATAAAGAAGCAGCATCTACTTACGTTGAACATTAAACTCTACCCATACTTTTATTTGCACAGGGACTCTTCCCATCAGTTTTAAAGCAACTGGCACTTACATAACACATCGTGTTTGCTGATCCATTAGGGATTGGGTGCACAAGTTTGAGAAGTCAGCTACATGAAAGCACCATAATAACCAACCCCAAACAGCCTCCAACAACCCTTGTAAAGTCTGACACATGCCAAGACATGGTAAGTGAAGGAGCATGGGAGAAGGGCAAGCTAAGGCCTGGGACAGCACACAGTCAAGCCACAAAGTTCACAGTCCAAAGGAAAGTCAGAGTCATCACTTCTCAGGATTACAACAGTCCAGCAAAGCTCTCACTTCCTTAAGCTTATAAATATTAGTTGGTTCACTGGCTTATACTATAGTAATTTTTCTTTGTTTTTAAAGAATAAAACAAAGGTCCTCTGTTCTCTCCTAAGCTGGCTGTGGAATAAATTCCTGCTGGACGATGAACTTTCAGAGGGAAAAAAACCCCACACAAACTCCTAGTTTTTTAAGATCCCTGTAAAGATAATGAAAACTTATTTATAAGGGAGGACCTAGCAAAAGGTTTGTAAATAAAGATATCCAAAACACAGATTACATGGTACTGAATACTGGCACTGAGAGCACATATCATTAACATTCAAAGTTAAACATTAGAACATTTTAGTCTGAGTTAATAAAACAAAGGCATCATGTAAGTTACAAAAATTAAAAAAAACCCAAACAACCAAAAGACAAGTACTCCTATATTCTGCAATAAACCAAGTCAAATATCCATCCAGTTCTTTCATTTGTGTGAAAAGTCACTGTAAAATAGACCACTGAATGTTATGAAGCTTTACATGGCCTTTCCTGTTGCCAGTCCAAGAAATATAGAAGTAGGAAGGGAAGATAAACCAATGTATTTAATATACAGGGATCAAACTCCGGCAAAACCACTTGTTTCAAATGCAGTCACTAACACATATACATTAAAAAACTTGCAGGACTCTTCACAGATAATTTCTCTCTGGCCTTTAGATCTCCTATTTACATTGCCTAGGGCATCTCTCCATAGGACAAGCAGTGGTTTCCAAAGTGAGGTGTGAAAATCCAGAGAGGGGTGCAAGACAATCCACAGGGGTGTGAAAAGAGAATATATATTGCACTGTTAATAAAATATAAAAATAGCATTTATTTCATCTTTGGTTCACCTTTAATTTGCATTTTGGGGGTATATTTTATAATGTGCACATTATACAGCGCAGAAGTACATACTGAAGTTGCCTTAAATATCATGTCCCAATACCCCTGCTCAGGGCCAGGCTGGATGGGGCTTTGTGCAGCCTGGTCTAGTGGAAGGTGCCCCTGCCCATGCAGGGGGGTTGGAACTAAATCTTTAAGCATAAGATAAAGACTTGAGCCCCTGCCTCATAAACGGGACAGCTCTGGTGAAGGTGTGGCTAATTATGCCAACACAGTGAGACAAAGTGGTGTTTGGTGTCCTGTCACAGGTTGGTGCAGGAAACAGCACACAAGTAAAGAATCAAAGAAAAATATTATCTCTGCATAAAGTTTTCCAGATGTACTGTGGTTCCGAATAATACTGGCTAAACATGACATAACAAATGTTATGAACATGGGTATATCAGCACTCTTATGAGGTGATGATTCTCAATACAGAACTCTGAGACAGCAAAGTAATCAACAGATTTGGGGGCTCAAATCAAGCTGCTTAAGGTCTGCATTAAAAATCACCACCCCTGCAGAGGCACACGGTCAGAATCCACATGAACTGACAAAACGGAGCATAATTTTTCCTTTACACCCACAGGAGCAAAATCTGCTGTGCACTAGACCAAAAGTGACAGAACAATTCTTCAAGGAAGTTTTATGGGACTTCTGCCATGTTCTAGAGTCTAACAGAGCAGTAAGGAGGTTAACTCGTGTATTTGGAGGAGATACAATTAGGCCAGGATCAAGGAATTGCATCACCCTCAAAATAAAATGCACCTTCAGTCAAAGGTCACACTTCTAAAAGAAGATTTGTTTTCACTTTCTAGAGTAGATGCACAAATTTACTAACAATGGTGCAAATATTTGTGCACAGCTTCAAAAAGTAATTTGCCCATGCAAAAGAAAACGCGTGATCACCTCTTTAATGACCTTCCAGAATACATTGAGTTTACTCAGTCAGCCATTTAAGGCCAAGTCCGGCATAAACCACATTACTAACATTTTTCTTTTCAGATCAAAGACCCAGGGCACCAGCTATGCAATAGCATTAAAAACCCATTCAACCCATGAAACATCAGAAACAGCAGTTCCCAGGTATCTGCTTTAATCCTCTCTATTAAAATCTGATTATGGGTAAAGAAAAGCCTCTGTGAATCTCCAATTACTAAACAAGATAACATAAAAGAAGACTTTTAGACCCTATTTCAAAAAGTCACATAAAATGACTAACACAAGAACATTTAATTAGCAGGTCTTTATCAATGTCAGTTGAAATGTGGCTATCAACTTTTCACTGAAGCATAGGAAAATAAAAACTGGAAATTAACTTCCAAATACTTTTAAGAACTTTGCTTTTTCAGTAGCTAAGAGTAGGATTCATTACAGCATCCTGTGAATGCAACTATCACCCACTTTCTGTAATGGAACAATTTAATCCATAAAAAGATCTGTTCTAACTAATTTCTTAAGTGAATACTGTCAAAAGTAGCTACTCTTGAACTTATTTCTTTCATTACCCTTTCTGTCACGCATTTTCCTTGCTTTACCTTCTCTTGCCAATATACCTACACAAAATCCCTCGTTATAGCTCATGTCCTTTTCCTGTTTAGCTCTAGTCAAGGCTTTGGCTTCTTTAGTTCCATCCTTGCACACCCTAGGCAAGTGCCTATGTTCTTCTTGGCTACCCACCCTCAATTCCAATTTTTATGCTCCCCCTCTTTCTTCCTGAGTTTAGAGAGTAGATCCTGACAGCCAAGCTCCCCTTCTGTACACCTGATGGATGTCCCAGAATAATCTGGAAGGATCTGCACCTTAACAGCTGCCCTGAATAAGTTGTTCCAAATTTAATTCCTTTTTCTTTTGCAGCCCTTGTTAAAAGAATGAACCAGAGTTTGCTGACTTTGTCCCTAATGCACATTATGACATCAGCTCCTTGAAAATGTTGGACGAACAAGTTTAGTCATAAAGTACAAGTTCTAAAGCTCATTATTTTCCAGGGAGATTATTTAACCACACCAAACTAACTCCATCCTTCAACAGCCCCTGCCTTTCTTTAGCCTTTATTACACAAGGCTGTATTCCATGCCTGCCTTGGTCTCCCTTTATCTGCTAAATCCCTTTTTCCAGCTCCTGCCAGTTTCAGAATCATCAACACTTAAAGCCAAATGAGCTAAACTCAAGTTTAACCTCACCTAGTGCCACTCTAGCACCCCTACAGCACACTCCAGGTGCTTCAAGCACAGGCTTATTCTGCAGTGGCACAGGAACTGAAACCAAACCTGAGCCAGGTGTTCATGTGAGCACTGTGGTTTGACAGAAGTGCTGTTCTAGAACATTACTGACAGGCTACAAATGTCACAGCTCACCTTTCACTTCCACACCAACTTTTCTCCTGTGTGGCAGCAACAGCTTTGCTACTTCCAGCCCAAGTTTGACCCTTCCCACCCCTGCACCAGAATTAGTGATTGAATGATGAATCCAATGAGGGAATTCAGTGTGAGAATTTATTTGATCACTTCCTTCATCTGTTCCATGACTTGGCACCTGAACACACCAGCAATCAGTAGCTGGGATTTACACTGCAGTTCTACCACAGGAATAGAATTGTGGCCTCATTAAATCCTATTGCATAGGTTAACTGTATTAGTAGAGCAGTGCCTGTAATACTTGTGGCATTAAAATGCTCTTTCAGATTTGGAAACAACTCCACTTCCCTATCTGTATTTATCTGTTATGCAAAAATAACTGCATCTCCCCTTTTCATGCATTCCTTTAATTTCAGTTTTAATGAAGGAAATCAGATGCCATCCAGTCAGATGCCCTTAGAGTGCAGGGAAGCATCTTGCAGGAGCTACCATGTAATTCCTGTCTTCATTATTCTAGGAAAGAAAATAACTCATTGTACAGTCTGCTGCATTATTTCCATCTCTGCATACCAGGGATGCAGGGATGGCCACCCTTACAGTGTATTAGGTAACTTTGACATTTTAAATAGAGCAACAACTTAATCATTGCTGTCTCAGTGGGAAAGAGGAAGAGTAAAAAATTCTCTTTCTATAAAGAAAAGTTTAAGTCCTATGGATGAGATATTTTGACTATTTTGCTGCATATTGAAAATACTACTTCTAAAAACTTCATATTTACTGTTTTCCCCACAGGCTTTGTTTATGCTAGTTGTATCATTTGTTTTTAAAAATTCAAAGAGATTAAATGAGATAGCAGAAGTAAACTGTAATTTATAGTGTTGGGTACAATCTCAAGACATGTTTTGCTATAACAGGAATGATATTGGTATCCACTGAATGAAATCTTTCCCTCCAGTGTAACTAAGTTTTAGTTTAGTTTTTAAATCAAACTAAATGTCTAAAATGTTAAGTTCTATGTTTTGAAGTGGAACATATATAAACTGAGCTTTGAAATCACTTAAGAACAATATATTTTTTAGTCTTCTGAAGAAAGAGCATGTTTGGATAAATCACACCTGCAGAAAAGATTATTAGCCATATACTCAAACACTTGAGAAAACAATCTTGCACTTCCACAGTGGGTATGTGGAGGGCATGGATGAACTGATTATGCCTTAATCTTCCCCAAGCACTCTATTTCGTTTTCCTTGAGTTTGAGTCCGCTCACACCCCTTCAGTCATTATCCATTACAACTTTCTCTGGATTCATTCATCACTGGAAAAACTTTAAAAAAACCACAACCCCACCCCTCAAAAATCCCCGAACACCAGGTAAGTACTCCAAAAATACATTAAGTTATTTTTGCCATTCTACCTAACTTTTTAAAATGGTTGTATTTAAGTACTTAAGCCAAAGTACTTTAGTGCTTGTTGGTTTCAGTTGTAAGTTCACAGAGTTTTCAAGTGTTTACTGCTGCCACATGTCAGCTCTGGGGTTCATCTAACTAAAAGTAACCTCTCTAGCACTGAAGATGTAAACACCTTGACTGAGAATCCGTAAAAACAGTGCAGCAGAAACAACTGAAAAAATCACCCATCTTCTACAAACAAGGTCAATCATTCTACAACTTCTAAAATAACCGTGAGCTTAAAAATATTGGAAGCCAAGCACAAACTTCAGTCCTTTCTCAAACAGTAAAAACAAGATGATGTTTTTTATATAGCTAATCCATGGGTCATAAACACTCGTGGTAATGAGGGAAAACTCAAATACCACACTTCCTGAAATCTGACTAATAATCTAAAAATATAAGAAGAATTTAATTCTACAAGCTTGTCAGTCTAGTGACTCATGCCATTACAGACTATTTAAGGCTGAAAGGGAACTCTTGAGGTTATGCAGTCTAACATTTGCTCAAAGTAGGCCCAATCAGACCATGCTGCTCAGCTGAGTTCCATAGACCTCCAAGGACTGAAGGTTACAAAAGTTCTCCAGGCATAAGGCCTGCCCAGGGTTTGATCATCCTCACAGGGAAGTATTTTTTCTCTGACACCTAATCAGAATTTCTTGCATTTCAACTGGAACTTTTGTCTCGTACACTTTCACTGTGCACAACTAAGCAAACTTCTCCATATCCTGCCCTTTGTACAGAAAGATAATTACAAAATCCTCCCTTTATCTTCCTAAACGGAAAAAACCCCAAAAAACTAACAACAACCCCCCAAAACCAAGCTACCACAATTCTAAACCAGCATCAACTTGTACATCCTTCACCTACTGATAAAAACTGAGGTAAAAAAGCTTTTATAGTTTTTTCAATAGGTCCTTTCTTCCATAAAGCAGTTTGACCAGATCTTCCTATGCCTTTCCAGATTCCTAACTTCAACTGAACTCCATCTGCCATACCTCCATCTCTGAACTTTTGTACAATGTTTCCAGATTGCTTCCAGGGGACCATATTGCTTTCCCTTTCTCAGTAACTGAGTATTTGTTATAGATTCCTCAAAATACCTGACCCAAGGTGCGAGCTGCAGCACTGAAAACCACTCAGCATTCCTCCTGCTCTCATGTAAGAAAGTTCAAAGTTCTAAAGAAAGGCCCCTGAAGGATCTTGCGCTTCCTTCACTTTAGAAAGGCTGCAGTAACATTTTATTTGTACTCAAACAGCACCAGTACAGCTAAGCACAGTACAGTCTGGGCAGAGAATGGCTCGAGAGCTGCCCCGGGAGAAGGACTTGGGGGTGTTGGATGAGAAGCTTTGACACGTCTCAGCAAAGGGTGTGCTGGCAGCCCTGAGAGCCAAATGTTCCATGGCCTGGACCCAAAGCCATGGGGCCAGCAGGTCAATTCTACCCATCTTCACTCACCTGCTGTGCTGTGTTCAGCTCTGGGAAACATTTAGATAAGATATGTGGATGAGAGGGTGGTGAGGCACTGGAACAGCTTGCCCAGAAAGGCTGTGGACGTCCCATCCCTGGAAGTTTTCAGGGTCACGGAGGATGGAGCTATGAGCAACCTGGTCTAGTGGAAGGTATTTGTGTCCATGGCAGTGAGGTTAGACCTAGATAATGTTTAAAGTTCTTTCCAACCCAAACCATTCTATGGTTCTATAAAATAACACAAAAAAGGGCAATCTGATCTTTTGTCATAGAAACAGAACTTTATGGATTGTCCTCCTCTGAATTCTTCTTCCACAAATCAGTTGTTCAAGCACAGAACTGGAACCTCAAATACTCTGTTTTTCAATTACCTTTGAAGATTTGAGAAGAACTAAAATTGAATATTACGAGTTCAGACACAAAAAACCAACACAGTAGGCTGAGTTTTACCAATGAGAACTCAACTGCTACTATCCTAGTTTTCTTACTATTGGAATTCTATCACTACTGAAACAATCCTTGGGCCTATGTGCAAAAGTACTAGATATTTCCCATTTGGCCTGAACATGGGTGCTTTCCTAGTCTGCCTCTGGAGTGCTTCTGTATGGATTCCATTCTGAAAAACTTGTTCTCACCTAAAGCACTGTTTCACATACTGTTTCACTTAACTGCACACTGGAATGAAAGACACCTACAAACCCAAGAGATGTATTGTTATAAAATATGTTGAAGAAATCTGACAGCATTGTAGAATGCCAGGTCTTAGCAACACAGCTTGCTACACAAAAACAGTCACTAGGTCTGCCCTTTAGGCCTTCACCTCAAAAGGTGAAGGCCTAAAGGGCCTTCCATCTGGCTGCAGGGAAAAAGTTCAACTTTTGCCCCCACCCCACTGAACAGTCTCAGAGTCTGAAAAGCAACACTGACTTTGATGAAGCAGTTTTCATTCTTGCCAAGACAAACTGATTTAGCCAACCAAAAGCCATGATAGCACTTTCATAGGTCCCTGGAGATTACCAATAGGAAAACACATTAGGTATGAATTACCAAATCCATTTTACGGTGTTTAAAAAAAAAAAATAAAAAAAAAAATGTTGTTTTCAAGTGTAAAAGTAACACTAGTCTAAACACCTTTGGCTAGCAGAGAAAATGAATTCATTTCTTTTTCCAAGCTGGTTATAAAATTTCCTTTAAATACTTTGTTATGGCAACTGAAATGAGCACCAGCCTGAAGCAGTATTTGCTGGGTAGAGAGGTTAAATATCTGCATCTAGGACAGGAACTGACACAGCCTTACACTGACACAGCAGACAGACCCCCACATCATCTGCCTTAATACAAATCTGAAGGTAACTGAACCACCAGTCCAGTACTTTAAAAAAGGAAATAATTTATGTAAGCTTTTGTGTATTTCATCACGCTAGTCCAATGCGCTGTTTTCACATTCCCATCTGTTTTAACTAAGAGCAAGGCCAATTCAAATGATCAGCTCAAAACAAGTCAGTGCAACATATCATTTAAACTTCTGTACTTCTTTTTCCTATAAATGGAAAAAACTCTTGACATACGATGTCTCAGGGACTGCAGACCTAAGAACTGGGCAGAGCAGATGGAAAAGATAAATTTCACATTTCCACTCGACCTGTTTTATTGAAACAATGCAGCAGGCCTAACAAGAAACAACAGTATTTTTTCATTTCTGCTTAGCAAGTTTAGTGAGCCTCAAGTTTTCCTGTCTCTATTTTCTCATTCACAAGAAAAATGACCATGTCTCACTAACAGTCACTAATATTTAAACCAAGAGCAAGAGTGGAACTTGGTGAAATAACTATTAACTCAAGGTCTGAGTTAAGCCCAAAGAGCAGAAAGGGAAGTAAAAAGATTAATGTTGTAAGCTGTGAATTGTTTATGATTTTAAAGCTGATTTCTTCAGTTAAAAACTTGCAATAAGATCCTGCCAGAGCTGAGGAAATCAACTCACTGTAACTGCAAGCAGGCAGTTTCCAGTGGCAACTGCAAAAACTTTGTGCCAGATCAAAAGTTTCATGTGAATCCCCTATATTTTCAAAAATTGCTTACTTCCAGTCACCCCCCAAAAATCAGTGCAACCCGGCCTCATTGAGCCTGCACAGAACATCTGCTGTTGCTGCTCAGTGGTTCAACATATTCCAACCATTCCAGGAGTTTTCCAACTGCAGCCTGAATGGACTACAGCTGTCTGCAGACAACTGAACTGAAGCAAATGACCTAGATTTATTGTATGAGACAACCACTTTCCACTTGGAGAATTTCAGGAAACCTAGAAATTTGTTGGTTTTTAACAGCTGAGAGTGACTGCATTAACTAAGCCTTCCTATCAATTATTTCTGTGTTTACCCTCAGAGATATTAAATAACATGTTTTCAACTCTTCTGGGTGTGTTATTCTTTGCCCTCTTAATTTTATAACTTGAAGCAAAAAAAAGAATTTTCTCCCAGGTGTCTTCTTCCTACCCTGTATGCCTTAGGAAATATATGGGACAAGCTGATTTTACACCTCCCCCCTTGTCACATCTTACCGAAACAAACAGAAATAGCAAAAACATCCACAAGAAATCCTGTAGAGATAGCGATCAAAACCCAAATCCAAGTTAACAGATGTTGAAAAGGGAACTTGAATAGAGAAAGTTAAACCCCTGTGGAAGAGGCTGCAGACATGAGTATCAAATTTTCATTATTTTTCTGGAATCACGTCTAGTATTTGCTATTAGTTTAGCCTGCAACATCCAACTGAGCTTCTGTTTTTAAAAATATGAAAAAAAATAAAGGCTACTTGAAGAATTTCAGCACAGCATTCCCCCTAAAAGACCCTCATCAGATTACCAAAAAGGGGTTTCTGTTCCGAGGACAGTGTGTGTCTCTCCAGGTGGCATTTTGCATCGACTTCTACAACCAGAGCAGACAGATGTAGTGTCCATGTAAAAAATGGATTTCTACTTGCAATTCTCTACTTTAGGAGAAGCCTTAATTGCTAATAATAACACCAATACTTGGTCTATAAAAATTAAGAAAATGAATTATGAACCTGATGATGAATTTTGCCTATATTGATATGGTATCTAAAGTACTCTGAAAAGCTTTTAAAGCACTGCTGCACTTATTCTGGCTTATGCCAACAAAAAGGTGCTTAACAAGCATATTTTTCAGGTTTTGTTGGTAGTAAACAAGTATCTAGCTTATCCACTATAATCAAATGCAATCTGAAGTCCTTTGTCTCAGCCAAACAAATACAATTCCAGAAACAACTGCTAAATAAACTGAACTACTGAGCCATCTGTGCTTCAATTGTATCAGCATTTTGGGAGACAAACAAACCTGATACAGGAGTTGTTCCGTAGAACAGTAATGAACCAACTGTTTCCTAGCTACAGCTTCTAGAAGCTCCTGCTACAAGCCCAGCTTCAAAGATGTGCCAAACACATGTTATTGAAAACAGTTGTTCTCCCCTCCCCCAAATCCTTCACCTGTGCAAGACTTGAGTGAGAAATTATGCAACCCACTCACTACTTGCACTAGTAAGGGATGAAACAGGAATGAAGGGCCCAGTTGTGTAGCTTCTCTTAGCTCCTATGAGTTTACATTTATAAGTTTGGTCCAAGATTTTCATTTATAAGTTTGTTTCTTAGTTAAGCAACAGCTCAGAGTAATGGCAGCAACTAGTTCTGACAGAATGAGCTGTTGCAGACAAAGGTATCATTACTCTCTGTTCAGATTACCTCTTTAACTGATGAATGTTAGTGCACGAAACATTCTGGATCATGAAACAGCCAATGATCAGACACTTTCCAAACTGTCTCTGCTTAGAAAGATTGTTAGAATTCTAAAGTTAAAATGCTTTAGTTATAGCATCAGGACTCACCTGTCAGCCCTGATACGGGGGGCACAAACATCAATAAAAGCCTTTAACCAATAATTCTAAAGAACTACAGTTCAATCTAACAAATTGATACTTTAAGTTGCCATAAACCAAATGTTCACTCTAAAGAGGTCTGTTAAGCACTGCATTTATTGAACACAGTGCAGTGCCCATTTTCATAGGCAACACTGAGCTGGCCTGAAAGGGCTGGATTTTTTATTTCAGAAGTGATTGGCCAGACTGCGTGTTTTCCCACTGCACTTTGGATGATACCTACTCTAAGGGTGTACTAAGCAGAAGAGATTCCAGCTCACAGGGGTGCCAGATGACTGCTAAACAGGAGCCATCAACCATACATAAACCAGGAATCAGAGCAGTCATTCTGTCTCAGGAATTCAGTACTATACCATCAGCAAACTGACAATAGATGACACGAAAACAGAAAAATCTACAAAACAACACCTGTTCCTGCAAAAGGATTTTTTTTTTTTTCCCCTCAAGCTTATCATGTCAGAAATTGCTGCAAAAGTTAAGCAGTTGAGCAAAGGATCCCAGCCATTACCATGCATTCTGCATTGAGTTAACTCCCAATTAAAAACTTTCAGTTTCTGGAAGAAATCCACCTCAAGTTCTGTACTAAACTGCTCAGTACATGTTTGTCCAAGGAATGAACAGGAAGTGGATGTTTTCCTTTGAGGCAAACACACGGCGCCAGCTACTGGGTTTCAGTTTCAGTAGACAATATTTTGAATTCTCTGCAGGACCTAAAGACACAATAATTAAAAAAACCCCCACAGCAATAAAAAATGTGAATTCTCACAGCTCAAGTTGTACTGTATCAGGAAGATATGAGAGAATAAACAGGAAGATGAGTGTATCTCCCAAAGATTAATGCTATGGTTAGAACCCCGCTGAATTTAAGTGCTTTAATTGAAGCTTAGCACCATAAGCAGGAATTACTTCTCCAGAAACTGAACAAAAGATATGACCAAGGCAAAATCAAGTGTTCTATGAAATCCAAAGCAATGAAGCTTAGCTTCTAAATAGGTTCTCCTGGAAGATTAACAGGCATTATTTTCCTGTGCACACTGAATTTACATTTTCTTCATTCAGCAATACGTAAAAAGATATGAAATGTCAAAAGCAGCATTAATGAGTTCTCAAAGTTTTGTGCCTTAATATAGAGTTTTGTTGACACAATGAAGCAGTTGGTGACTGGAATCATGCAAAAATGAAACATGGAAGCAAAAAAACTTGATCAGAAAAGCTATTTTTACATCCATAAAATAAAAACTGCTTTCTAAGTAGTATATACTTAAAAGCATATGCATTAACAACTACAGAATGGCTCCCTTAACCAATTATACATACTTGGAATATTCAGTTTCACTGCAATACTTTCATCAAAACTTATAAATATTGGTATTGCACTTGTAAGTTTGAAATAATCCACCTAGTAAATACGGTCTACTAACCTGTCACAGAAATGGAACTAAAGACTGTATTTCATATTACACTCTAATTAGAGGACCCTGTTTTGAAAGTAATTGTATGTACTGTCATTATGCCCAAGATAAATTTAAATTACAGACAATTACTGTTTTATCACAAGCCAAATTCAAGTTTTTTAAACCATGCTAAATATCCATGACTTTAGCCAAGAAACAGTTAACAGCATTACTGAAGTTATTGAGAAGTCAGCAACCCAAGAAATAAAGATTCTCACAAATATCTCATTTGAGTACGAAGGATTCTGTGGGGTTTTTGTGGGTTTGTTTGGTTTTTCTTAATACAGGGCATACACAGAAATGCAGATCTCACCTCACAGGAATTCTGACCTCTTTCTTACTTGACTTGAACTCTTCTACTTTCAATTGCATTACCTGAATCAAACGCTGGAACTATTTTTGAACAAACAGAAAAATACTTTTTAAACATTTATTGCCTATGGTATTTGCTTTCATAGTGTCATTAACAAATCAGTTTAAATGAGAGATGCTGATGGTAACTGCTCTATGGACAGCTCTCTCTCTATAGTCTCAGATGGCTTAACAGCTCATCTTTCCTGCTTGAAGTTAATCACTAATTTATAGGTCACAAGTGTGTTAAAAAAAGCAAGTTCATAAATGAACAGAGTTTGGGAAACACAAGTATCAGTCATTCAACAATAATTATCATAACTTGATCTTAGGCTCATCAGAAACTTTGAGTACACAGTTTTGTTGTATAAACTGACTCAGAACATTCCCTGAACTTTAGCTGCAAGTGTGACAGGGCAGTCTCCAGAACACCCATCTAGGGATGTTTTGGTTTGCTCAGCTTATTAGCCACTGCATGCAACTGCTCTCTTGGATTTCCAAAGTGCACCTGAAAGCTAAGTAAAAGGATTTCACCATTTCCCTTCTGGGCTGTAACCACTGAGGGAGGCAGCAATGTCTGCAAGCAAAGACAAAACTGCAGACCATATTCTAATTCTTAGTGCAGCAAGAAAGAATTTTTCTGTCTTTCTCTGAAGAAATGCAATGCCCTTGGCAGACAATGTACCTGAACTGAGCTACAGAATTACACTGCATAAGAAATACTAATAAAGACTGTAAAAATGGGCAAAGTGCTAAAACCACCAAATCCCAAGTCTCCCAAGCTACTTCAAAGCCGCATTCATGTGCATTACGAGTTTTCAAGACCATATTTTTCTTTCCCTTCCTACTTCCCTCATCAGGATTTCAGTTGCTTTTGGGAAAACAAATTATTTGCTACCCTAGTCTTTATTAAAAAGAGAAAAAAAACCCCAAAAAACAAAAACCACAACAAAAAAACCTCACAAAACACACACAAGTACATTTCAACCTAACGGAGAATTAGGACAAGAACTGTAGCTTGTTCAATAGGACTTATTAGTACTGATTGCATTCCAAGTCAAAATGGCAACAGTACAGATACCAGTTCCTTAACCCTTTAAATAAAAATATTGTTTCCCTCCCCATCTGTGGCCTGTAATTGTAGAATTTGCCATCACTAGTCACAATCAACATAGGCTTTAACACCAGTATACTATAAAAAGAAGTTAATCTCATAACCAGCATCCAATAAAGGTTTTAAATTCACTTTAATATGAGCTGTGCTGATTTGTACCTACCCCTCCTCATAATGAGCTAAAGCAAAAAAACATCTAATTGTTCAAAACTGCTGAAACTGCAACTTGTAAGAAAAACAACTGTTGTATAACCAACTGGTCAGTTATTGGCACTTATTAATTCCAATTCATGCTTTTGCCCTAGCAACAGATCTGTCTATGAAAATGACAACTGCTTCTTTCCACAGAACTGTACTGGGAAATTCAACATGCATTTTGCTATCGAGGGGATAAAAATTAGGAATAATTTAGCACAAACCTTCAACTTCAGAAGTGGGCAAATTAGGTAGAATGAAGTAACTTTGCTCACACTTCTGTGTGGACATATTCAGAAGTTCAAACAAGCATAAACATAAAGCCATAAAAACCATGCTAAACTCAACAGATGCTTCACATAAAACTGTATCCATGGCTTCAGCAATAGTTGTATACATCTCCTGGTTTCCTGTATCTTTCCTAAATTTTCTCTTCTGACCTTTGATCAGACATAAAAAATTCTTGGACATGAGAACCCTGAGTCCACAATGTTCTCCCTGAACTGAAGTAGAATATTTGACCTTCATAGCCTGTTATCTTACCAGCTAAGCCTATGGTCCTTCAGCAAAAGCACAGAGAAGTTGTTTGGTCTACTGAGAACTACCCAAAGGAACCCTCATTTATGCATTTTGACACTGCTGCAAGACCCACTCATTCACTATTTTTTACTTATGTGGCCTGCATGAGTCATGTTGACTTGAGTACCCACTGCAGAACTGTTCTCTTGGAGTTTTAGAAAGCTTAGCTCATCTCCTGTAAGCCTTCTTGTTGGAGTCAAAATTACCTAACTGAGCTAGGCTTGCAAAACAAGGATTTATTGAAGATAAAATTGATACAAGAGGGAAAACTCTGGTAAAAATAAGGGAGGGAAGAAAGAAGAGCAGTAGCAGAAGTAAATGTTTTCCTCACACCACTGAATTCTCTGCTTGTTATTCATAACCTATTCCCAACTTTGACTGTCATACTTAGGAATGCATATGCTGTATAAACTTGGACAAAACAGGGCATATTTCAGAGAAAAAATTTGCTTTCATTTTAGGGAATGGAATACATGAGCACATCAGCAAAAAAAAATTAAATTCAATATTTTATTAAAATCTGGTCTTAATTACTCTCTCTACTTTTCACAGCAAACACCCATCAGGTACAGGACAAGTCAGCACGGTAAGAACAGCCCAGACAAAATCACGTAAGGGGGGGTTTAACATAGAAAGGTCAATTATGAATCACTTAGGCAATATATTATTACAGCCACCAAGATTTTCAGAGCACAGAAGCAAACTCAATGAACAAAAATCACCATAGCCTGACATCAACAGCTCAAAGAAAACATCACATTTAGCAGTTCCAGATTCATGATCATTCAAATGATCACAGCTGGAATGAGCTCTATTTACATTTCAAATTGAAATGGCTGAAGAATCAGTTCTATCTGTACCTTCACAAAAAAAAAAAAAAAA
>VYXD01005828.1:194463-221386 GCA_013397195.1 Hylia prasina
AAAAAAAAAAAAAAAAAAAAAGATTTGAGAATCCTGGGATGTTCATTCAGTCAGTGAGTCACACATTCCTCTGTAATGCCAGGTTTGCAGGCAAGTTTGTTACTCCATGCTGCTCCTATAAACTACTTAAGAATTGATGCACAAACTATTATTATCTGTGAATAATTCTTTGCCACATGTCCTCAGACTCTCTTGGATCAGACTGGAGAAATTAATTAGCCATTCTGAAGAGGTGGTTTTCAACAACCTCATTAATTTTATTGTACACATTACTAAGTGGCAGTCATGCTGTGTTTTTCTGAAAGTTTTTCTAGTACATTCCTGGGATTTTGGTTAAGAGTAACTTCACCATGAATATGGAACTTGCTAACAGCAGGTTACAGTAGCAAACAATTCTCTTGTTCCATAAAAGAAAGATTTAGGTCATCATGTTCAAATTTGCAAAATGTAAATTGAGCACCAAGTTTAATTAGAACTACAGAGTAAAACAAAATTCTCTTTAGCAATCACACTTCAGCAGACTCAACAGTAATCAAGTGGAAAATAACAGGACTCCTAAAATCTTCAGATAAAGACAAACCCACATAGAAGTGCTGGCATGACACTGGGGAGTTACAATACAGAGATATCCAAGAGGTCCCACAGGGAATAAGCTCAGTCCAGCAGCTCCCAGGTCAAGGATAGCTCTGATATGCTCCCAGACAAACTAGTGAGGTATAGCTACCCTGCACTGTAATCCAGACAGGCTTCCAGGCTGTCACTCAAGAGCAGGAAACCTGTTACCTGACCAGAGGCAATTCAGGTATCAATGCAGCCATAAAATAATGTGCATTCCAGCATCCAGCATGATGAGACAAGGGGAATTTCAATGTATCCATGGTATACAGATAATTATCTGTAAATCAAGTAGTCCACTCATATATAGCAACCATTTAAGCACTCCTTTTCATTTAATTTGTAAATGAAAGTGTAGAAGTTATTTGAACTGATACTGAAAAGAGCAGGTTACCCTCAAGAATTAAAAGCTATTTATTACTCCACTTTAATCTTCTTGCAGATACATTATTTAAGTCTCTTCTCTTTTTCACAACACTTGTACCCTTGACTGCTGCCTCTTTTTCAAAAAGGTACTTCTAAACATTTTTTTTTATTTTAGCCTCTGTAGTTAGTTTAGCAGTAGTCAAGTTTTATGCTTTTCTCAAGACACGTATTCAAACTCCGCAATATCCCAAAGAACTGCAAGACTGCAGCATCACAGTTTTGTCAAGAACACATAGGTGGTCACTGCTGTCTAGATGAGTTATTGGAGGTCCTCCAGGAATTTGGTTTTGTTTGGTTTGTTATTTAAAAAAACAAAGACCCCACCAGAAATGCCTACTAAGCCACTTTCTACAAACATCCATTTCACAGCCGACCATCACTTCACCCTCCCAGTCCTCTGAGCAGTAAAAATCTGGTGCTTCCAGTTTGGTTGCCTGTCCTATCTTCTTATGGTATTTACCAAACTTAACTGTAAGCAGTGGTAGGTTTAGGAAACCATGTAAGGCATTAAAGCAGCTCATGGAAGTGGGGAATTCTCAGTTAAGCTATGGGAGATGAAATTACCTCAGAACAAACATTTATTGAAGCCTCTCCTACAAATCCAAGTTTATCTTGCAAAAAATTTATGCCTAGTGAATAAAAGAAATTGTACTCTGCCTCAGGAATCTACTGCTGATTGGAAACACTATGTGCACATGCTGATTGAGAAGTCCTTTCTAAGTAACTGCACAGTTGATCTAATTCCACTGGGGAAGAAGGCTAAAGAAAAGGAAAACGAGCAAACACCATTCGTGTTAAGAAACTCTGTAGGCTTAATATAACTTGCTCTTCTTCTAACTAGTACTTTTTAACCCACTCCCTACCTTGAGGGAGGTAAATTTCTTTCAGCTGCGTGGGTCCTCCTCACCCATTAAACTGCAGATTTGATTCAGCTGTTCCCATGCAATTTTCTGCTTTCTTGAGGAATTTTAAAGATTTGAGTGGATGTACGTGGGAAGAGTGCAGAATTCCTTCAATCCCTTAGATTCTTGTAAGCATCTCTGAAGCCAACATATGCTGGCTATAAAGCAAACAGTAAAAACTACTTTTTAATCTAGTCATCATAAAAATAGCTGACACTGTACTTAAAAGCTGGCATAACACACTACAGTATTCCACAAGAAATTTACATTTACCATAAAGAAAAAGTTGACACTGTTGCAAGTTGAGAAATGTGGATGCTAATATGATGTCTCTTACAAAAACAGAAAGAAGTCTTACAAGACTATTCAAACTATAAAAATAGTATTTCATATTTTCATATGAAAGCCATCAGTATCTTCCAAATGCAGACTGGCAACACTAAGATCTCTTTTACTAAGCAACAAAGCAGCATCATTTGGCACTGCCTGTTTCATTGCCACCCCTCAGAACTACTCTTTCTGTGAAAAGTCTTTTTTCCTGAAGAAGGTACCTTCAGGAGAATGCAAGATTCCTGTGAAGAAAAACATGTAACACAAATTGAGACCCTTGCTTCTGTTTCTGTATCCCTTCTTCGTCTGGGAACTGTTGAAGGAGCAGAAGCATTCTCTTTTTTCTTCGTACTTACTAGCCAAACCTCAGATAAATAATAAAATAAAATAAAAGAGATAGGTCTGGCTCCAAAGACAGAACCTCCACAGCTCATTACACACAGGTGAGGAAAAGTCCTGTCTGATTAAGAGAGAGTTCAACTCCTACAGTTCCAGTGATAATATCCATTTATATTATTATTTTTAAAGCACCCAGGGTCACCTCGTTAGCATTTCAAGCACTGTCATTCAGATATGAAACAGTATCAGAGATCAAAGCCTTCATGTGATAATTGGTGGCAAAACTGCAAGATCATACTTAAAGGCTGTATTGTTTCCAAATGAATAATGAGGAAACAAGACTAGAACAAGAAACAAAACAAATAAGAAGTTAGGAAATAAAAGTTTCAGGAAGACAGACAAGGAAGAATTCTATGAAGATTCAGACTGTAAGATATATGACTGCCTCCCCCATTACCGGGAGAGGAAGTTTCTGCCACTGCAAAGTTTATATAAGTAAAATTCCTGAACATTAAATCATACTTACATCAGGAAAGCAGCAGAGAGCAGACGCCATATAACTGATAAGGAAGAAAGTCAGAAAGACCATACAGCACAAAACAGATACTTTCCTGAGAACTCTAACTACCAAAGTATGATTTGCCTTCACATATTTCATTAATCTCAGAACTGAGAATGTGAAGTTCCAGCTGAGGCTTCTCCTACAATTCAGATGATTTACAGAATTCTCTTGCCGCTCCTCAATGTACATTTCCTGTTGAACAGTAAAACAAACTTATTCTTTTACTATTTTCTTCCCTGAAGGCACCCCCTCTATTTCATTTACCTTCCCAAAACCCACCTACATGCGCCTCTGTAAAACTGACAAAAAATTAGACCAAAAGAATTTACAAACCACTAGGAAGGATGAGTATCAGTCAAAACTTGCTTACATAAGCTTTGTTTCCACAGGAAGCCAGGCTAAGAGTTACTAGCCCACAGTCTGTCAAGGAAGCAAAAATATTTGACTTGTAGGTTGTTTAATAACTGAAGACACAACACACACTTCCAAGTGGGAGAAAGGTATGAATAAGACTGGATCACAAACCAACAGAAAACACCCAGAGTTTATTCAACCTCTACATTAGAAGCAGTTCTACAATGTAAGAGTGCTCAAGGATTGCAGGCTCCTTTTACATTAATCATCTAACCCCTCTGAGTATCCCTCTTTTACGGATTTCTGCCTCATTAGTGCAGTTAGATGATAGCCTTCAGCCTCTTTACTCCAGCAGCATCCAGGCTGGCTCAAGCCTCTTTCAGTAGCAGATGGAACCAAGTATTTGACTCTGCACTGAAGCAGATGAGGAGTGATCACACAAATCCATTTGCTACATGAGTTGCAGTGCCACTCAGGAGGAGTGGGAACACAAAAAAAGCTTTCTAATTAGTACTGCAGTGAACTTGTAGATATAAACTGAACCAAGACAGTTACTGCCAAACCTTTAAAGATTTTGCCTCAGCAAAAGATGCACAAGGATCAAATAATTACCAGCGTGCAGTGAATTTTCTAGACATGGAAATCCTTTAAAAGTTGTAGGAAACATTCAAATATGCTGTTGACATGCTCTGCAAGTCCCCAGATCTGAGATGTTAGACATAGCAATGTATTACCCAACTTTATTACACAGACACAGGTACACAACCTTTAGCAAACAGCTGAAGTGGGATTATTACATTATTCCCAGATAATTTCCTCTTGAACTTTATAGGCAGAGCACGTGAGTGGCACAGCCACTTTGATGCAAAGTCCAGCAGCTTAGCTGGAACTGTCAGAGAAGACTATTCAGGCTAAGCTGTTGGACTTTGTACTAAAGCAGTTGGAAGTACTTGCACACTTTTCTTTTTGCCAGGAGAGCTACAAGTTTGAAAGTTGGCAGCTGGAGTAGAAAGAACTTAAATCATCACGGCAAGTTGTGTCAGCATGTGTCAAGCTCCCAAAGACAATCATTAACTTGTTCGGAGATCTAAATAATTACAGGTAAATTACATGCACACCTCTGCTCTGATGTAACAGTCCCCAGACAATATTCCTGAACAGTTAGAATTCACTGAAGCAGAGTGCTGCCCTTACGTACCTTTCCCACAAACCTCAGTGACGACAGAAGGCAAATGAGGACAGAATGCAGCTTTCAAATACTGCCATGTACCTGAGGACTGTTCAGCCATCACACAGGTGCCTGCTGTTCCTGCAGCACTCGCCCTAACTAGGTATCAACACACTCCCCAGAAGGTTAATGGATTAAGCCTCAGTACACCCGCTAGCTTAGCATCATCACCCTATTAAGGATGAGCCCTGAGGCACAGTGTGGAAGGATAACCAAACCGAAGCTACAAATCCACACAAGATCAGCGAGGCCGGACCGGGATCTTGGCTGTCAATCCATTAAGTTTCCCGTACTGACACGGAGTAGCTCCACCGGTACGCGCGAGGGGCGGGCGGGGGCAGGAGGGAAGGAGGAAGCCGAGGAACCGAGAGGCCCCGAGGAGGGGGAGGAGGCCCTCGGCTCCGCACAGAGCCCATGCCCACGGAGCGCCCGTGGCCGCCCAGGCCGCGGCTCCCGCCGCCCCGGCCCCATCCCAGGGGCTGCGCGCACATCCCTCCCTCCCCCCTCCGCCCGCGCCACCGCCTCGCCCACCCGCGCCGCCGCCTCCTCCTACCTTGGCCACGTAGTCCTTCACCTCATCCAAGTCTCCATTCTTGAGGGCCCACATGAACTCCTTGTCGGACATCGCGGCCGCCGGGCGGAGGGACGCGGGCGGACGAGGCGGCGAGGGGCCGGCGGCAGCTGCCGGGAGCGCGGGCNGACACGGGCGGGACGCGGGATCCGGCCTCAGAGTCTGTTCCCGCTGAGGGAACCACGTGTCTGAATAGCTGTTCTGCACCCCGAGGCTCTGAGCTGCGGATAATTATCATAATGCTTCCAAAGCAGCAGCGGGGAGACATGAAAGGAAGGATGTGGTGGTTAATTAATATGTTGGCACTCAGCGGTTGCATCTGTTTTCCGAAGCCACATGTTTTGCGTATGGAACATGCAGCCTGTTGTGTGACTCAGGCTTGTCTGCCGGTAGGCAGCGGCTCTTCCTAATCCCCCCTGGCAAAAAGCATCCCAAACACCCTTGCAGCTGGAGCTGCTCTGCAGTGACTGTAGCCAGTCAGAATAATTTGGTTGGAAAAGACCTCTGAGATCATCCAGTCTGACCTGTGACCCAGCACCACCATATCTGCCAGACCATGATGCTGAGTGCCACATCCAGTCTTTCTTTGAACACCTCCAGGTGGCTGGAGACATGAAAATGCACAGATTAGGAAGAATTTCCTTACTGTGAGGGTCCTGAGGCGCTGGAACAGGTTGCCCAAAGAAGTTAACAGATGCCCCATCCCTGAAAGGGTCAAGACCAAATTGGGTGGGGCTTGGAGCAGTGTGGTCTAATGTAAATTGTCCCTGTTTATGGCACAGGGCTTGGAGCTAGATATATCTTTAAGGTCCTTCCAGCCCAAACCATTCTATGATTCTGGGAACCTGTCATTCTGTGATAATGAGTTAAAGTGTAGGAAGACTGCTAGAGCAATGAACTGTGCCTTTCCTAGCCCAATTATTACCTTTGAGATAAAATGCAACTTTCTGCTCACTGGCTAAGCTCGGTTTTGAAGTCCTACATTACTGCGAAAGTGTCCCAGTCTGTTTCAATAAATAAATTGGAATTCATTGTTGCAGTCAGTTATACACTATTGGTATTCTATAATGTATCCATTTGTGTAAATCATAAATACAGTACACAGTCAAGAATAAAAAATAATCTAATTAATTCAGCTATCCAAATAAAAAAACAAACCAACAAAACCCAAAGAACAAACACAACATAAAAATCCAAGAAAGAGACTTGAATACATATTGATCCCGTTGCAAGTTTTATTTAAAATCACGAGTTTGATCTCATACTTGCTATATTCCCTTTGTGTAATCCTGAACAATTCATACACAACAGCTGTTAGTTCAGCAACAACAGCCAAACAGTAACATAAAATAGAACTCAGTCTACTGAGGAGAAAATAATAAAGGTGATGGATAGCAGCCTAGGTTATAGGACTGACACAAGAGGTCTGGGAGTTACAGGTGAAAATTGGACAACTGATTTTCTTTCTGTTTATTAGTTTGTTGTATTTATACTGAAGGAAGAGGGAGTGGAAAGGAAAAGGAAAGAAGTGTTATTTTTTCTTTCCCAAGGTCAAACAAGGCTTGCAGACAGGGAAACCCAACAATCATTGACTATATTCATTGTTGGACTTGAAGCAGGAGGCGAAGCAAAGTCAGACACACATCACCAGTTCTTTGGTGCTTGTTCATGAATCCCAATGAGGCTGGACCTCGGAAAGTCACTTGGGGGCCAGCCTTTGGTGGTGAGGAAGGCTGTAATTCTGTGGAAATGCATCTTCCCACGGAGTGGAAATGCCTTTTCCTTGGACACTGTGTAGTAAACACAATTAGAAATTGCTAAACAAGGGGCTGGCTCTGAAACTTGAACCAAAGGATGATTCAGTGCTGACAAAATACTCTCAGTCAAATCAGAAGGTGAATAATGGTTTGGAAGTTTGACCCATAATATGTAACCAGGCTGGACTTATTAACACAGTGTACAAATCTGCTTTTGGCTGTAGGTTTCCTCTCTTTCATTATTATAGTTTTCATTGTTTATTTCACATCTAAGTACTGCACGTTCTTTTATTTACAAGAGTATGCATGTAAGTCACTGATACATTATTCTCCATGACTAAAGCAAACTAAAATCTTTGTGACTTCACATGGGACAGGTTACCTTTTTTTTTCTATAACCTTATCTCTATCCAGGAGCAGGTCATAGGAAATGGAAGTTCAAGGAATTATCTTTTGATAATCTCTGTTATTTCTTTAAATCAAAGTCATAAAATTCTAGAAACAGAATAATTTAGATTGGAAGGAACCTCTGGTGGTTATATCTGATATAATCCCTGCTCAAAGCAGGGATAATTTAGGCTGCTCAGGGCAACCTGTCAAGTTCTGAGTACCTCAAAGTGTGAAGAAACCACAACTTTTTCTGGCAGTTTATTCTGATGTTTGACTGCTTTCACAAAACAAACAGAAAGTCCTTCTTCCTAATCAAAATTTCACTGCTGTAGCTTTCTGTTTGTTACTTCTTGTCCTACACCTACCTCTTCAAGAATATTTGGCTCTATCCTATCTATTCTCATGAGACAGGTGAAGATAACAGTAAGAACTCCCTACCTTAACCTTGTCATCTCAGGGCTGAACAAGCCAATTCCTTTGAGTTTTTTGTCACATGTCGATCGTTTAAATCAGCTTATCATCTTGGTCATCTTCCAATGGACTCAATCCAATATGTCCCTGTCTTTTTTACCCTGGGAAGTGCAAACCTGGAAGCAGTACTCCATCTGCAGCCTCATAAGGGACGACTGAAAAGGGTCAGTCGATCCCTGATTTTCCTTTGGAGGCTGGAATTGCCTTCAAGCAAACCTCTGCAGTGAAGGGTTAAGCATCAAGGTATTTAACTGTGCCACTCTGGCAGTGAGTGTCAGCACATCTGTGTGCCAGAGCAGGGGGCTGTTCAGGACAGCTGAGCATCACAGTCCAGAGAATTTAGCCCAAAGCTTTGCTGATGGGGCCAGAGGCTGAATAGGTTGCAGGTTGGGGTTTTTCCACAACAGCTCGGGCTTTGCAGTGCTGACAAAGGTGAAATCTTCTGCTAGTAAGCAAATGAGAGTTGGATGCATTAGGGGCTGATACTAACAAAGAGGAAATGTAACGACATCATTTCCCTCACAGTACTCATTGTTAAAGCAATAAACAACTGACTACTAAAAGTGATACTAACATGATATTTTTTTAGCTAAATGAAAATTAATTTTTCTTATTATTGCATTTTCTCCGCTGCCTAGAGTAATACCATAAGGGAATTTCTAGAATTTTACAAGCACTTAGGAAACTGAAAATTTCCAGCTTTTTATGGAAGAATTGGATACCAAAAATCTGCCTTTTGTGGAAATGATGGCCATTGAGGAAAAAAAAAAATACACCTATGCATATATTTTAGCCTAATTCAAAAAGGCGTTTGTTTGAAAGTTGCATTTGGAAATAGAGCATAAGTATGTCTAATTTATATGTTGGGTGGAAGAAGGACTGGAGAGGCTGGGTAATACCAGAAGTTGGACAAACAAACAAGAAAATGTATGAAAGTTTCAAGGAAGCTGCCTCAGGATCTCCTGCTTGCTAGATCTGCAATTTTCCACTCTTGGACTACGTACTTCATCATGTATTATGGTTTCCTTATCCTTAATAGGAATTTCCTTATCCTTAATAAGAATTTCCTGAGACCCTCTTTTTCCTGGTGGCAAGATTTTGCAAGTGGGAGAGACATTGACTGCTGGCTTCCAAATCGTGTTACTTTTGAAAGAGTTTCATATTTTAAGTGTACTAGGCACTTTCTGAAACTCTACAGTGTGTATAGTCTGCATGTGTACTGTAAGCTGTCTTTGTTCTAGAAAACACAGAGGTTTTGATTACAGGATATGGAATAAATCTGCCTCAGTCAAACCAACAGTTTTCAAGTTTGGAATGTCCAAATTAATCATATGGATTATACACAGGGGATTTAATATTTGAGCTTTTGAAAAGAGTGATGAAAATTTTCTGTTCATAGTCTGCTCAGTATCATAATCAAATGGGGACCACTGAGGTACTACTCAGGGTTCCACCCTGAGATGAACATTTTCAGAGCAGTATGGTCCTGGCTTTGTGTAGGCTGCTCACAGCTATACTGGTGATCCTATAAACATCAGAAGATGAAAAACCAAACCAATCCAAAATCCACCCCCCCCAACCAAACAATTAAAAAAATCCCCAAAACCTCAACCCCCCCCTCATTTGGTTATGCGTGATTGTGCTAATTTATATAGTCTAATACTTTGAGGAATATTTTGGATATACCAATGTGTTTGATAAGCCAAGTATCTCCTTATAACTATAAGGGTAAGGGCAGTAAATTCCTTACTTTCTTGGGTTTTGCCTTATTCACTAATGGTGTTTAACAAACAACAAGCAATAACAGTCACACTCACGGTGCCACAGGGAGACTCCATTGTCCCAACCATCATTTTCTATGCCTTTATTTTCCCATTCATAATCTAATACTTTCCTACAATTGTGGAGAGCCTTGAGAATCTCAGATGAAGAATGAAGAATTATATCAGTTAAAAATATTGCAAAGATTGAGGTGATTTTTCCTGACAATCATATGCAGAATAGATGCAGAATAGACAAATGTAAGGAATCAGTTGTGGTTGTTATTATTTGTCTTTGGAGAAGAATTGGGGAAAAAAAAAAGAAAAAAAAAGACTTAGGATACTTTGTTGACAAGTACCTTTCTTCACAAATTGGAAGTATCCTGTTTTTTGAGACTCTTTGTTTCAAAAAATAAGTATGTTTGGAAACTGATGCAAGAAAGACCATAGCCACACTACTAATTCTATTTTTTGGTACAGCATTCTTTAGTTTTCTACATTAATGAAAATGTTCTTATTTCACGGTAACTAACCATATTCTTACATCATTCATATTTCAGTTGTGTCTCCAGTTGTGTTTTTTCTTGTAAAAATCAGGTTATATAAACTGAAAATACTGTGCTTGAGAACTCCCTAGTGTTTTTCAACTAATCATAATGACTTAGTGTCCATTTTTAATCAGCCACCTTTTCCTTTCTTTGAAGCAACAGCTGGGATTTTTTTATCTTTTGCCTTTTCATTCTTGATTTCTCTTTCCTTCCTTGCTGCCTTTCTTTCTGCCTCTCTTTCTTTCTTCCTGCCTTCCTTCCTCTGTCTTTTTCTTTCTCTCTTTCCATATTTTTCTCTTTCTCTTTTCCATTTGCTATTTATTACGTGGTCTATCCCTTTATATTAACAGAGGCAGAACTGTGGTAAGGCTGTTACCATAATCTATTTATGTAAGAGTTTGTGCCTTCTTTTGCAGAAGGGAATAGCTTCCTGGAGTGGGTGTACATTTCATCTTGCTACATTGATTGTATGGATTATGAAACATTTTGCTCTCAGTTTGGAGCACATCTCTGGCACAGTACAGTCTGGAGCAATGTTGTGTCGCAATGCTGTCCCTTCTATCCTCCCAAGGAATGTTTTTGCTGCATTCTCCACGGTCCTAGCAGGCGGTGGAAGGACTAAATGCCATCCTAAATTGAAATGGCTTAAAATTTTATCTTTCACCTTAATAGCGCAGTTACTGAAGGCCCCAGCAAACCTCTAACATTCATTATTCCAACACTGTATGTGAGAATACTGCAGGAGTATCTCAAGAGAACAGCTCTGTAATGCTGTGTGTTCTGTCAGATTGCTGCTGTTGTGTGTGTGTCACACTCCAGAAGCACAGCCACGGATGTTTGTGGTGATGGGCACAGTGACAGGGTACAGCCATCACCACTGTTAACAGACTGCAGCTCTCCATCACCATGTGCCCTTTGCACAAACACATCTGCATTGCTCACTCTTGTCCTGGGAGATGCCTGGCTGGAGCAGTGGAGCCTCTGCACTGTGCTATCCCATGCCTCCCAAGGTGCCTGCAGTACCCTCAGTAATGGAAAACACTGGCTATGCCAGCCCCTCCTGATTCTCACAGTTTATTTGTACTTTGAGTTAACCAGCCATGTGCTAATAGATACTTCTGTTTCTTTCCTTAGGAGATTAATGAAGTTATAAAGTCTCAACATGGAAAAGGAGAGGGAGAGTCCTATGCCCAGAATATTTCTGCAGCTACAGATAATTTTAAAGCTTTGTGCTTTTAATTCATCCCCCATGAATTGGCAGAGCCACTTTTTATCCATGCTTTGCTTCATCCATCAATATGCTCAGGAGCTCTGTCACTATTCTTGTGGAGGTACCTGCTCTGTCTCTGCCAGAGGGGTTGGAGTGTAGGAGCAGTTTGTTGATACAGCCTCTCTGGATAAACCAACACATGCTGTGGATGTCTCATCCCATATCTGTTCCCTCTTTCTGGCATGGTCTTCCTTATCTTGCTGAATCACTAATGGCACATGATTGAGTGTTTTCTCACAGTTCCCATTTGAAAGGCAGTATCAAATTATGTTATGTACATGGTAATAATAAAGCCTCTGTACAGAGATGTGACATTTTTTTCTCTATCCATCCACCAGGTGTTACTCTCCAATTTCCAGCTGCTATGCAATGTGAAATTTAGGACCTAGCAGTGAAGGTGAAATACAAACAAGAGAAAAACAATGATTTTTCCTAGTCTGTGTATTTTCTTGTTCCTCTTCTCTATGGAAACTGATGGACAGTTGGCCCTCTGTTTCATTTGGTTGGGGTTTTTTGTTTGTTTGTTTGGGTTGGTTTTTTTTTGTTTGTTTGTTTTGTTTTGTTTTGTTTTTGAGGGGTGCTGGGGTGCTTTTTTTTAATTTGAATCTAAGGAAACTGAAGTATACATGGATTTTGGCTATGCACATGGCTTAGAAGTATTAAAACAATGCCACGTATGTATAATGTATGGGGACACAGGAACCAGAGCCGACTTCAGCAGCACTTTTCAGTTTGCCTCTGTAGACCCTGTTCGTAGTGGTAGGAGGCAAATAGTCAAGCCACTATAGCCACAGTTTCATAAACAAGTTTACATTGTTACAGGCAGAAATTAGACATTAATTTTTGTGTGTCTATTCAAACATAAATCATAACAGAAGGGTTCCCAGCTCTTCCTACTTTGTGTAATGTTGGTTGTGACATTGAAGCAGCTAAATAGAAGATTAAGACTTGCTTTTTAATATCTGTTAAAGATGACATAAGCTGTCAGGAATCAGTAACTATTAAAAGATTAGCAGATTCTCTTTTAATGAGTAACATATGTTTGCATCTTTTCCCTTTTTTTAAATTTCCCATCATATTGTGGCAAGTAGGTGTAAATTGTTTGTGTTTCTTTTTTTGCCTAATACCGTAAAGAATTTACACACTTCAGACAGATATCTCACAGTCTAGGAGATGGCAAGTAGCTATACAGATTTTGGCTAACTTGAATTAAGTGATATTTCTGCTGGATGTGCTGTTTTTGACAGAGCTATCAGAGACAGGTATCCCTAAATATAGATTTACAGATCTATACTGAATTAGGAAAGTAGGAGATACAGTTAGATGTGAAGCTCAGTAAATGTTACTGAGTTTTCAGTCATTTCTTCTGTTCACTGAGGGTATGGTAGCTGATAAATATGGCTATTTGCAAGTGAGTAAACAAACCAAAGCTATTGTAGCCTTCTTTTTGATAACTCAGCATACCTTATTGTCAGTGATGGTGGAATTATTTTAAATGCTTCCTGGGAAATGAACTTCCAGGAAATATAGAACTGCTGTTAGAGCACTCAGATGGCAATCAGGCAGGGTGCTGAGTGCACCACGTGGTGAAGTGGCGCAGGGGAAAAAGAAACATGATTATTTGAGGAAATTCTCTGAATCATACTCTGAAGTACAAAATGCCACTTAGTCTTTGAGCTTACAGCCCTGGAGTGGGTGTAGGAGCATATGAGTATCTATATCAGAGGGGAGGGATATTTTCCTCAGAAGCAGCACTTTTCCTGTGGCCAGGAAAACCTGTGAGGCTAAAGGAGGCTGTGGCAGCTGCAGATCAGCTCTCCCACTGGGTGGTGCCACCGGTTTTGTGACAGGGAGCGGACACCCGTGAGCCCCTGAGCTTGACTCTTCCATTTCCATGGAAGGAATAGATGTCCCTGAGAAGATCACCAGAACAGTTGCAACTGAGTGGGAGATTCAGGGAAGCAGCTGCTGAATAATTGTGCTCATTTCAGTATGATATTCTACATGTATTCTAAGACTGGGACTGCATTTCTCATTCAGAGGAGAAAAAAAGAGTGTTATGGTGTTTTTCTACATATTGTCCTGAGCAGACAAACCTTTGTATAATGAAATCAATGTGGAAAACCTGTTTCAGGTGGCAGCCGAAGATACAGTAAACAAGTAAACTTTGAGTAGATTTGAGCACTTTCTGAGAGTTTGTTCAGCAACTGTGTTTGCTGTAAAAAACTTCAGTTTGTATAGAATGCCCATATTTACCTGCACACCTGTTTTCTATCTAAGAAAAATGTTTCCTCTCTGATAATTTCATACCCATACATGAGATATCTCTTGAATATATAAGTTTCCAAGAGGCATGCTTCTTGACATGAAAAGTAGGCAATTTTATTTTATTTTTTTTTTTTTAAGTGTCATTCTGGTCCCTCATTTCTCTTGCTAATGGCACTCTGAACAATCTCCGTTCTTATTGTGGCCATGATTATATCCCGCCTGACCTCTAGTGGTTTCTTCCCGAAGTGAATCTCCTGCGTGCAGAGAATGCAACACGAAGAGAAGCTAAATGGGATTTCAGGAGCATGACAACAGCATCCCGGCATGTATCAGCAGGGATGTGGCCAGCAGGACCAGGGAGCTGATTGTCCCCCTGTGCTGGGCACTGGGGAGGCCATGCCTCGAGTGCTGTGTCCAGTTTTGGGCCCTTCACTACAAGGAATACATGGAGGTGCTGGAGCATGTCCAGAGAAGGGCAGTGGAGCTGGGAAAGGGTCTGGAGCACAAGTCCTGTGAGGAGGGAGCTGGGGGTGTTTAGCCTGCAGAAAATGTGGCTCAGGGGACACCTTGCTTCTCTCTACGGCTCCCTGAAAGGAGGTTGTGGCCAGGTGGGGAGTTAGTGTCTTTTCTCAAGGAAACAAGCAATAGGAGAAGAGGAAATGGGCTCAAATTGTGCCAGCAGGGTTGAGGTTGGATATTAGGAAAAAATTCCTTACTGAAAGGGTTGACGAGCATTGGAACAGCCTGTCCAGGGCAGTGGTGTAATCACCATCCCTGGAGGTGTGTAAAAGACATCTAAACGTGGCACATAAGAACGTGGTTAAGTAGTAGGACTTTGCAGTATTAAGTTAATGGTTGGACAAGATGATTTCAGAGGTGTTTTCCAACCAAAAGTGATTTTATGATTCTATGATTCTTTCTCAGTTAGGCTTGTTGCATGAAGGGTTGCATGATTAGTTGCAAGTGATTTAAGTCTTGAAGCCCTCTTCATGAGTTTAGGCCTATCTTCTACACACCTGTTGAGCTGAAAGTACTTATTCATTTTTATAAAGTACTGTAAGATCTATGGATAAGTTTTTCATGGGCTTATGTGGATTTGATCTAACAGATATAAAGAGGTTGGACACCAAATAGAATGTTATGAAGCAGGAATGACCTTCTGGAGTATGTAAGGGTGTGTGTACTCTCAGTGTGTTATGTCCATATTTATCACACATCAGTGCCTGGATAGTCAAAGGTTATCTCTATTGCTTGTAAAATCAAATGAAGCCATTATGAAGTAATTATAGGTCTTATCTCTTTGCTGTCTGTTTGCATGCATGTACATGTAGATTATGCAGAGACCTGTTAGAACATATTTCTGCAGTTTGAATCTGCATGCAGATTTCTGCTTGCTTTAATCCTATTTCAGTGGGTGCACAACCAGTCTGACACCCTCAAACCTGGTTTTCCTGTGAGGATTAGTCATGTTCCTTTTCTGTTAATTTAAACCTTTCATAACTGTCTGCTTACTTAACAATTGCTATAACAAACTATGGACGAAGCATAAATAATTCATATTCACCAGAATAGACATGTTCATAACCAAGTCACCTGAGAAAGGAATGGGCAGGTATTCACACTGCTGCTCCAGTCACTTGTATCTCAGCAGCTCAGCTCTGCAAATTCCCAGATGCTGCTGCCCTTTTCCATCCAGGATCTTGCTGGCTACATTTGCCATGCTAATAAAAAAAAGTTTTGCTTTTCTGTATGCACCTAATTCTAAAAAATGATCACTATATATAGGTTTTTTCTCCCAGAAGAAAGAATGTGGCATTAGAGTGGTTAATGTCAGCGCCTACACCAATTTCTCTTGGAAATGATTTTTACATAAGCAGTTCAGCTTAGAAATGTTGACATTACTTACTTCTTTCAGCCTGGTATTAATGTTTCCTGTCTGTATTGCAGATACTAAAATTGGTAGGGGAAGCCTTCCTGCATTTGGAAGGGGTTTCTGGTTGATAGATCCACCAGATTGTGTAATGGTGTAAAATCACAGTGCATCATAGTCTGAAAATCTGAGAGGGAAATAAGGTTTCCTATGCAACTAGGGAGAGAAAATAGGAGAAAATATGG
This sequence comes from Hylia prasina, assembly GCA_013397195.1. Classification (NCBI taxonomy): domain Eukaryota; kingdom Metazoa; phylum Chordata; class Aves; order Passeriformes; family Sylviidae; genus Hylia; species Hylia prasina. The sequence continues at coordinate 210,370 of VYXD01005828.1, forward strand.
GAATGTACTCTGAGTACCAGTAAACAGATTTTTTTTCTTTTTCTCTGGAGCCTGCCCCTGTTCTACCTAACTAGTTCTTCAATATAATAAATTTTAAATTTAATTTTCTGTTATTGAACCTCACATGGTTGATGAACCAGCCATGGTGTTTGAAACATTACTTTAGTAACTGCAGGTTTGGAGCTAAGCTGAATGTTCTCTGTAATATTCCACACTGCCATCAATGGGTAACTGTTCCATTTGCCTACAGTTAGGGGAGTTTTACTCCATAACCTTCTGATATCAAAAGCGTAACTAATGCTTGAAGTCGGCATCACAAGAATAGAATCTGAATTAAAACTCTATTATATTAAAAAAATTAGGGGCTAACAGCAGGTCTGTTAGCCCCTTCCACAGATGAATCATGACATTGGAGGCATGAAACTTCTGTAACCTATTGACAATTCTGATATTAGCTACTTTTGTAGCCTTGGGCTGGTAATATTAAACGTATTCTGTCAAGACTTTCTGATTCAGGCAGTTGTGTAATTGGAGTAGCTGTGCGGAGTTTTGACCATCACAAGTTGGTTTTACCTGCTCAAGATCATTATTAATGAGAAGTGCAAGGTGAAGAACTTTTCAATTAGGGTGTACCAGACTTATTATTGTCCTCTTTATGATTATTAACCAATGCCTAAAATTTAGCAAAATTAAGAAGAATTGGGATAATGAACAGTCAACCTTAATTAAAATCACAACTCCTCTAAGAAAAAAAAAATATATATAGGAAAAGGGTAAACCCAGCTATAGCCTTGCTAGCTAGCAGTGATCCCAACTGTTGGGTTTGGTGGTACTGAGGTTCACTTTCTAAGAAGCTGAGATCTGCATTTAATCTGCACTGATGTTTAGAAATGATTGCTTATTTTACTAGTGAACATCATATAAAACATAGTATTCCATGTCCATGATTCATTATGTATCTATAATGATACAGTACCCTTTATTTGGGAGTCATATATATTTTACTGCTGTCCTTAAAAGAGCAATTCCAATTGGAGGAAGCAGAAAGAGTTAATTTATAGATGTCAGCACAGCACCTGTAATGGGATGCAGATGGAAGCTTTGTTCTGTTATCCTGGCAGTAAACTAACTGCCTGTGCCTTCTTCAGGGAGACAGATTCTGCATTGCCTTCCTGTCAGAGTGGATGGAGGTGGCAGATAGCTCAAGCTCCCATCCTTAATGCAATGTTAGGGTGTTAATTTTGGAGGAGTCATCACTGTGAGAAGCGCTCGGAGATATTTTTGGGGAGTGGCATAGTGATTTTGTGCCCTTTTAAATGAGACGATACCAGACTCTGTTCATCTGGAAGCGGTTCTACACGGGGGTGGAGAGGTGAGAGAAAAGAGGGATGGTGCAGAATCCTATCTGAACCTCAATAGGTGAAAACAAATGTCTTCATAAGAGAACTGCTATAATAATAATAATAATAATAATAATAATAATAATAGTATAGATGGCCAGTAAATCTTATATCCCTTCAGATTCTTGTCACTCTACGTTTGTGGAGCATCTGATGGAGCCTGGAAAGAATTTCTGCACAGAGCAGAAGAGGAGAGAAAAGCTCTCCCTTTTGGTTATTCAAGCTAGTATATAATTTCCTTACAAGAAAAAAACCCCTCTATTCCTACAGGCTGCTCTCATGAGAACTTCTTGCTGCACTTTTAGTTAAAGGCAAGGCCAGGAAGGCAGGAGATACCAGGGCTGACACCCCATGGGACCTGCCTGCAGGTTCCAATGGAACGAGGGCATGGAGATGGCCGGAGGGCTGGAGCTCCCCTGCAGTGAAGACAGACTGAGAGAGCTGGGGTTGTTCAACCTGGAGAAGAGAAGGCTTCAGGGAGACATTAGTGCACCTTCCAGTGCCTAAAGGAGCCTGTGAGAGAGCTGCAGAAGCCCTTTTTACAGGGGCATGTGAGAAAGGATAGTTGTTTGCCAAGATTGTTTTGAGAAGCTCTCCCAAGAAATTCTCCCTCGGGAAAATTCAGCAGCTGCCAGCAGGCTAAAATTTCTTAGACTCAGAAATATCAGGCCCACAGACATATACTAGCTTTAAACTGAAAGAGAGCAGATATAGATTAGATATTAGAAGAGAGGAAAAGATACGTTTAAGCTCCCATTGCTGTGGCTTCTCTTCAAACCTGCAAACATCAGCAGAGACCACAGACAAATTAATATTGTTTTATGCAGTGTTTCGCCAGCACAGGGACTAACTAACCCCAAAGGACTGTAATTCCTTTCCCTGTTTTTCTCATGGCATTACAGGAAGCAAATTGTGATTTTCCTCACCTATACATGCACATTTTCTCCTGTTTCATGGCTTTGCTTTATTAGTATTTTCTATGTCTAAAACATGTTTTCCTGACTAAGCCTTTCAGATGTGGGAGAATCTGTAGAAATGGAGTTTTTCTATAAAGCACTTTAGCTCTGACAAGCTATAGAATTTTCAGGCAGTTTTCTATAAAGTTTTAATAGTTGTTGCCAGATCAGAAGCTAGGATTTCACTCCATACATTACAAACAAACTAACAGAACTTTAGGCATATGCTTTGGAATGGATGGAATGTTTAAAATTTTCTCAGTAATAGTTCCATGGAGTGAATTATTTTGAAAAATTAAGTGAAAAATTGACACTTGCCATTTAAAAAATTCTATTAAAATAGTGATAGTTTTCAAACCAACTGTGTACAAATTTTACAGTGGAAGGAACATCCCTAAGATATTAGGGGATGCAACATCTCTCCTTCAGCTTCAACAATTTCAAGGTAATATTTAAATTCTTACTATAGGAATGGAAGGGATCAAATAGCCACAAATTACAAAGTACATTATAAAATCTGCAATGATGGCCAAATTTTAGAGTTTAGCTCTCTAGAAAATCCATATTTGCTGTCAGGTTCAAAAAGAAAACCGTTGTGCATGAGGGAACCAGGTTGGCTATAGCCAGTGAGGGAAGGAGAAAATAATGCCGTGTGCTGTCACTGTCACTTCTGGTGGATTGCAAAGGACTGACAAGCAGGCTGTGTGTGAAGGTCATCAGCACCACCATTTATTTTGTCCCAAGAGCAGCAGTGGTGACTGCATCCACACGTCTGTCAAGGCTTGGCCACTCAGCGTGAGCTTCGTCCGTGTGACTTCTCCTTCTCTCCTCCCCACAGCAAGGGCTGTTGCCTCTCTTTGACAGGGGTTGTCTCTGACATTTTCCCCTGATAAACCTACCAAAGGCAGATGTGAAGGACACCATCTGTGGAGTCACAGGCTGAGATCGTAAAATGGAGAAGAAACAGGGATACTGTGTTGCTGCCAAGGCACTGGTTACCTGTCAGACTTGGTATGGAACACTGTCCTGCCAAGTGGCACAATCTGCTCCAAAGGCCAGGGCTGTGGCTTTTCCCAGCCACACAATCTGAAGTGCCAGGAATGCCTCGTGTGATAGGAAGATGCATTGCACACTTGCACCTCAGAAAAAGGAAATCTAAAACATCTATGTGTGCTCAGCAGAATGGCTGAATGCATTTACTGAATCTGGTTTCTAGCATGAATTTTCTTAGCTAAAGCATTTGTTTGTGTTTCCCAACTGAAATCTCATTTTAGATGTACTTGGAATCAGAAAGGATTTACATCCTGCTTCTAGACTGTGGTTGGAACCATCTGTAGTCACTACAGATCTTTAATCTATGAAGATATTTCCCCCAACTTTTATATCTATGTGATATGATAGCTCTTAAAGTTCAATGTAGAAAACAAAGCTCAGCTTTTAAATAGGAGCTTTGAAGAGGCTATAAAATATATAATGCTATTTTGTGAATCAATTTTTTGTTTAATACAACTTTTTATATACTGACAGGCTGCCTTTGATCTGTATTTATTATCTGTCACTTGCCTTGAAATGAGAAATGTAACTACTTTGATAAATGGATTTGAAAGGTTATCTAGTTTCATGGTAGCTTCTCTAAGTTACCATTACATGCTTTGCTGAAGTGCTATTTGGCAACTTTCTGAGGGATATCTGCATGCTCTGGGGTAGCAACATCTTTCTCTTTTCCATTGTATGGATAGAGAGAGACATGAGACGCATATATTGGAGGATGTGTGGGACGTGTGGGACATATATAACAGGAACTCTTTCACTTTCCTCTGTGGAGACAATCATTAAAATAGTCCAGCCTTCTTTTCATGGGCATGTGGAGGTCACTCGTTCAAACCTCTTCAGACCTTTAGAAACTACCCTAAGTCACTTTTTTCTTAAACTTGAGGTGATCTGTGACATTTAGTTTTATCTTGGGCTGAATTTCTCAAACAGAAGATAAACTTACATACTTGCTGCTTTGTTTATGACATGATATACCTCAGGGCTTCTGAAAATGTCTGTATGACCTGACTCAAAGGCTCATGTACCAAATGGGAGTTTTTCCTGCAGCTTGGGATGAAAGAGCCCGAGAAGATTCCATATGCAGGCTGTGACCCTTCATTCTTTGTGATGCATCCAGAGCCTTGCACCTGACAGTTTAAGAGAGCACTTGCTGAATGCTGTTATTCCTTCAGCCTCCTGTCAGGAGGTAGGGGCTGGGAAAAGTAAATAAGGTGCTTATCTGGGGAAACAGTCAAAAAAAGTAAGGCTTTCAGGTACTTTCTGTACTTTTGTTTCAGACAAAGACACTGTTGTCTTACTCCCGGGTAGGAGAGGACTGTTTTTCACTATGGCAAATTATATTCTCTGCTGTTGACCCACCATTTATCTTACGCAGATAGTTAACATTTTTTTATATATATTGCCACTTTTGTCAGGACAATTTATTCTTCACTATGGTTTCTTGGATCTCTTTTTCTTCCTCCTCACCAACATCCCTCCTAAGATCACTGGCTAAAACACCTCTGTCTATTAATCACAGTTAGGTGTGGGGATTTATAGTGCATCAGCTGTACTTTTATGGTACCTGCTTTATGTTTGAGTCATCCATCTCAAGACTACTGACTGAAGCAGGACAAAACAAAAATATAAGTACTATTCTAAGCACTCTGCAACTGAAATAATCCCTTTTCAAAAATGCTGAAGGAGATTGGCAAGGATATGGCAATGAAATATAAGTTCATTATTGATCATAATAGAGAAAGCTGGGAGGTGAAAAATATTGCCTTGTAGGTGTATTCATATATAACAGGCAGGAGGGGAAGCCAGGTTTTTAAACTGAAAACAGCACGCTATTTTTTTCTGGATGGCTCAAGTGGGAAAGAAGATTCAAACTGTAGACATAAGTTTCTGGAGTGAATGTATTGTAGTAATTTGTAGTACTTTCTTTTCCCTTTTTTTTTTTTTTTTTTTTTTTTTTTTATTTTATTTNCCTTTTTTTTTTTTTTTTTTTTTTTTTGTAACTGATTCTCTGCAAGTACTTTGCCATAGTAAGGTTATTTTCTATAGTCTTTTGTTTTGCTTGCCTGTGATATTTTTTGAAAGCTCCTTAACCATTTCTTTATGCAATGCCCAGTGTTATTCTGTGAGGAGGAAGGACTGCGCTCTGGTGGGCTCCTGAGCAGCTGCAGCTCAAAGGGCGGCAATAACACGGCCTTTGTCTGACCTCAGCCGTGCTTAGGTTAACTGACAAAAGTATTTGCCTTTGGAATGTAAAGTTCAGATCAGCTCCAAAACATGTTAATGTGCCAATTCAGCGGGGAAGAGAAGCGTGCCCTTCACCATGCATTCTGACTCCTGGTTTTTAAGATCTTTCTTCAGCCTTGCTTAACTCCAGGTGAGGGAGTTGAAATCTGCTGAATCAGGGTCTGTATGTGAAAGATAGAGTTGTAATATGAATATGTTGGGAGCTAATTTAAAATCTGGAGGAAAAGGCAAGAAAATTCTTTTGTTACTGTTATGTTGCTGTCACATAAAGCCTGTTTTGCTAAAAAGAGTCAGTTTGATGCAGCTCCCAAAATGCAAATCCAATGACAAGGAGTCATAGGTGTTCATTGTATTTGCTTGAACGCGTAGCAATTTGAGACCCAAGTGAATAATTCACAGCAAACAATTTATCTGATGATTTTTTCTTAGATCATGAAATATCTATGAGCACATTGTAGCTTCCTAGTCTTCATTTTTAGATAAGTGCATTTTTTAAATTTTATCTTTCAAGCTGGTGATTAACAGGAGTGCTTTAAATACAGACAGTGTTGTAATTGGTCATTTAAAGTTGGCAGTTTGTGTTTTATGACTCTTCAAGATGCTCTTTTGCCTCCACTGTCTCATTCTAAATGTGATGGGGACACTCAGTAGGCCTGTAAATTTGGGATTTTCCCTAAAAAATTCTCCTCCATCACCTGCCTTTTTTTGTTAAATAGACTAAATGTGAATGCTATATGTATATGAAGAAAACATGAAAAAAACTGAAGGGAAACTATGGGAAATCTACCAGAGAGATGACTGTCACTGTTGTTGAGAGAAAGATGATTTGAGTTTCTGGGTATCCTATCCATCTACCCAGTAGGTTATATTTGATTTTCCTTCTTCGAAGATATCATTTCTGTATGTCAGCCTCACTCTTTTCCCCCTGCTTTTCACACACACACACACATCCTCCCCTCCATGTCAGTAATCTGTCTGGGTAAAATCCCCCTGTAACACAAAACAAAACACAGGCACAAACATTACTGAAGTGAATTTCATGAAAACTATCAATGAATATCGGTGGATGTTTTTTCTTCCACTCTTTTGTTTAGTTCTTGTGGTAATATAAAAGGGCTGCATGCCTATCATGGCTGAGTGAGGCATGGAAAGATGTTGAAGCTTATTGAATGCTTATTCTTCTGTAAAAAGATATTCCATCCAAAGGAAGAAATTGCCAGCTAGAGAAACAAGAAGAGGAGCAGAAGGAAGATTATTTTGCCAGATGCTCCCTTGCAGCTGATTGATTATATGGAATCATTCTAATGCAATGCATTATCTTTTCCAGCTGGGTACATGTGCCTGCCTAATATGACAATATTACTGCAAGTGGGAAAGAGGTCCTGGGCTTGAGGGTTCAGATAAGGATTCAGAAATCTAGGGACCAGTCTTTAGTTATGTCTAAGACACCTTTGCTATTTCAGACAAGTCTTTTATTGTCCCTTGTCTGTATTCTCCATGTGTAAGATGGGTGTCTATCCCTTTTTCTTACCAGCTGCCATACCTGCATTCTCTGCAGTCCTCATGACTAGGAACTATTTCTAACACAGACCGGTCATTTTAACAGTCAGAGTTTTGGGTAAAGTTAATTAATTAGCAACACACTTTATTTTCGAACCCTGTTTGTCAGCTGTGCCAGCTGAAAAGCACCCTTAGCCACCTTCAATTCAGGAAGAGTGCAACCTTTCCCCATTCTACTGCTTTTGGCTTGTCACCATCACCTGCTTCTGCATGGGACCTGGTTCATCTCCTACCCTCCAATCTGATCTACCCTTTACTCTCCAGGACATCCTGAGAGTTTTTCACCAAGGAAAGATCCTGCCACTCATTGTCCACATGGGGCAATAACAGTAACTCATACAGTGATCAAGCTCTCTTCTAAAAGCCATCTAATATTTTCTTAGAATAAGAAATTTTGTGATTTTGTGATTTGGGTTTACTGATTTTGTGATACAGTTTTCAAGAAAACTGTATCACAAAATCAGTAAACCCAAAATGTGTGTGCCTCTTTTTCCCAAGTCTTAATGTTTCCTGGATACAAGAAGGCTGATTATCTCCACAGACTCTGCCTGTCAGCTTGGCATCAATTCTGGTAACTGACCTTCCATTCCTTCTTCTGAAGTGCTTTAAAACCCATTAGAGTTCTTTTGATCTACAGCCTGCTGATTTAGTTAGGAAGTTGATTGCTATCTGCTGGAGCTGGGATGCTTGAAACTAACAGCTTGTCTGCCACATTCTTGGCAGAGTGAGTGTCTCCTGTCTCTTCTTGATAGGCTGTGTAGCTTTTCTGCGTGCATTGCAAAAACCCCGAGTCAGTTTTTAATCAGTCAGTTCCTATAAGGCACAGTGATACTTCACTCTAAGTCTACAGGTGGACAATATTCCCATGGTAACCCGCAATACTGCTGCTATGACTCCATATAAAGGGTCCTTTTCAGTTCCCTCCCTGTAGCTTATCAAGCAGTGGAAAAGGGTGTGCTGGGAAGTGTTTGAGACACCAACCTTGGAGGTCTTTTAAATTGATTTCTAGATAGTTTTGATGTGTAACCTCTAGTTCCTGTATTGTGGTACAGTGAATAACAGTTCTTCATTCACTTTATCCACTGCTTTAATTATTTTGTAAATCTTTATCTCACCTTTATCTCACCTTCCATCATCCTGTTGAAGACTTCTGTCCTTTTAGCGTCTTCTCATAAAGCAGCTTCTCCAACCCCATGACCATCTTAACTAGCCTCCTCCATACCTTCTCTGTCTCTACTACATCCTTCTTGAGCTGCAGGGATCAGAACCTATCACAGGACTCGAGATATGGGCAAACAAAGGTTCTAACAGTAACAAAATAATGTCCTTTGTCATGTTCTTAATACTTTTCCAAATGATGTCAAACTTTTTTTTTTTTTAAATTGGTTTGCTGACCGCTGTTTCATAATGAATTGGTGGTCCCAACTGTTTCTGGGATCTTTTCAGTGAACTATGTGTCAGTTTGGATTTTGGTATCCTGCAACCATGGTTCAGGTTATTCTTTCCTTATATTCATTGCCTTGCATTCGTAGCAAAACATACTTGTACTGCTACGAAACATTTTTCCGTCACTCTAATTTGTGAAGTTCGAGTTCTGCGCTATTGAGATTTGACCACTTGCAAATCTCTCAAAGCAGGAGACAGCATTCCACCAGAAAGAATCATGTCCCAGGTTCTGCACAAAGCCTGCATTTTTCTTACTGCCTGCAGATGGGAAGCCAACCCTGCCATCCCTTTTCAGGACCATGCTTTGTGCAGGGCTTGAAACACTTGGCCTCAGCAGTTTGACTTAACACATCTGCTAGAAAATTCAGCACAAAAGCAACTACACTTATCCTCACTTCTTTCCATGGAGCCAAAGAAAATTAGATCATGTCTGTGTAATGTCACACTAATTCTTCTAACATATTATGTCCTGAAAACTAAGCATAGCACCTTTGAGTTAAAAGTCACGTTCCAGACTTTGCTCTCAGCTCTGTTATTCTGTGAAGCTTAATTTTTGCCTTCAATATTATTATGTATAAAACTTCAACTTTTACAACTGCTTTAATTTTTTTAAGCAAGTAAAGTGCAGGTTTGTAAATGTTGAGGTGAACAGGATGCCAGCTGCCATTTTAGCTTCCATCAAGGTTTCCATGAGTGCAAATATTCCAGTTCTTACCACAGGTGTTTAAAATTCATCATGCCGTCATGTGATTTTAGCAAAACACGTCAGATGATGAAAAGAGAGCACATTTGGGTGTAACATACTAACCCTCACAGATGGCTTTGCAATGCTTAGCCTAAGTCAGCCCTGCTTTATGGGGAAAAAGAGATGAGGTAAGCAAGCCCGTCATCATGGGAAAAATCTTTGCTGTGTCCTAAAATGCAACAGCCTATTGTAGAAACTCTTGTAAAAGGTCCAGATGTCTTAGCTAGCAGCTGAAATTATGCCCCTTTATGCCTTAATGCACATGAAGTTACTGTCTAATGTTTTTTCTCTATGGCTTTAGGGGATAAATTTCTTAATTTTTTTAACAATCAGCAGAAACCACAGCTTTTACACCATAAAAGAATTAAATGTATGCACTAACTTAATGAATGCATTTCCAGTGACATTTGTCTTTGATGAGCCTGCAGCAGATTCATAGTCCAAAGATGTCTTTTGTTCAGAATTACATGCTAATTTATTACAACATTTTACCATCCTGTGCTTTAAAATTAGCAGGTGGAAATTTTCAGAGCCTCAGATGTCATTTAAATGCCTAATTTCGACAGCAAGTGAATGGGAATGAGTTATACAGTTGTCATTCATGTCCTTGAATATTTTTTTTTTCTGCTCTTATTGGTCCTCATAAATTGTTTGGTTAAATCTGCTGTATATTTAAAAAGATGTCCCAGGAACCTCGTGGAACTTCCCACGCAAACGGGTACCTCATTATGGGCCTGACCAGAAATGCTTGGCAGGATTTTATGTTTCCACTAGCTGCACTAAACCAACAATCATTGCTTTAAATACGGGCCCTGAATGCTCTGGAAGATGCTTTCCAGGCTTCAACAGGGAGTTGGGCTGCACATTTACTGTCAGCAAAGACAATGAAGCAGGTCTTAAGAGTGCCTTTGGGTGTTCTAAGAAGACATCAGTAAGCACACCCCTTGGAGCCATTCCCTGCCTCATTTGTTATTGCTTTGTCAAAAACAAATGACATCAGTCAATGAAGACTGATTTTCAAAAGAAAGCATTTGGGACTCTGGAAGTAAAGAGCTATAATATGAAACATCTTTAAAGTTAAATCAATCTTGTGGCCTAATCAACTGAACAGCATCCCTTTAGCTTCAGCATCAGAAATGCTGCTGTATATTAATCTGCAGAATTTTTGTTTTATTTTTCTTCTTTCTCAGGCACAATATGTTCTTGACTAGTATTTCTTTTGCAGGAAAGACAGACGTGTGTACATAACTGTGCATGCCGCAGTAATTTCTAATAGAAATGTAATGAAAAAGGGCGACTAGAAACTCATTTTAACTCTTGATCATTCAGGGAAAAGCTTTAAACATAGTAATTAGTGGTGGATGTCTGCTTTGATATATATATATATTATACTTAGAAGCAAACAGTAAAAAAAGGTAAAAAATAATGAGTTAAACATTCAGCCTCATCAACTTTGTTTTGCCTGCATGATATCATAAAATGCATAACAAATATCCCCAAGATTGATTTATCAATGGTTCGGGGTACTAATTTTGAGGAATTTCATTTTTGGGCAGATATTACTTATACTTTAAAGGCCTAGACCTGTGAAATATTACAGGTGCTCAACCCCT
>VYXD01005828.1:222412-264907 GCA_013397195.1 Hylia prasina
GGACTCAGAAAGACTCCTTTCCTAAAAGAACTGATGGAAGATTATTTTTTGAATGTTGAAACTGACTGAATTTACAGGTTTTGTCTCTTCATATTGTGTGTGGGAAAGTGAATACTTGTGGAGGGAGAGAAGGATGTTCTGCAAGTTTCATTTGTTGTTTATTTGGCTTGTTTCTTTTTTTTTTTCTTATTTCTTCTTTCTTAATGTGTGTAAATAAATTATCTTTTGTAATTTTAAGGTAAGCCTGTTTTGTTTTTTGAGTTCTCCTAGTCATATATAAAATAGCAAACACTAAACCATGACAGAAGTATAAAATGGATGGAAAAGATTTTGAGACACCTGCCTATTCATCCTATTCAGAGCTGGTCTGCTTTACAGATTTGGTTTTTTTTGTAGTCAGAACTACATTGTGCTGAAGGAAATGGCTCTTAAAATTTTTTACTCTTGTCACTCTTGTCACTTGTCACTTTTAGTCTTGTCACCTTATTTTATGTTCCTTTGAATGCACCTCATCAAAGATAGAAAAAGATATCTGCTTCAAATTAAGAAAAAAAATAATACTTTAATACTCACTGATCCATATAAGATTATAAAGGTTGTCACTTATAACAATAACCACTTTTCTGATTTATAGGATATTTTCTTTATGCTGTACTAAGATTAAAATTTGGAATTTACTTTCTTATGGGAAATACTAGAAGTCACTACAAGTAATTAGGACAAATTCTGCATTGCATTCCATAGGTAGCCTGCAGAAACTTTGCCCAATTTACTGATTTCATTGGTCTTTCTCTGCTTTCCTACCTCTGACCCCTGACACTTCACAGAGTTACAACTGAATTTCTGAGATAAAGATGTTAACTCACAGCACTATTGAGAAGATCTTCCTGGAGGAAAGTGAAACCTGTGTATGTTATCTATAGTGAAGCCCTGAAAAGTGATCTTGAACAAGACTTTAGTGGTGCATGGGACTCTACCTATTCTGTTAGGCAAAGCAGCCATAACTGTCTATTTAGATGCCTTCATGTAACCTTCCCAGGCAGTTTAGTGATTTTATCCTTTTGCTTGCTTGGCTTTTGTTTCAGATGTTTGAAAACTGTATTTCATCTGACCATTTCGACATGGGAAGAAAAACATCATCAGCCAACTAAGCAAAAAAGAAGATATTCCAGGTTAGTAAGGAGTGAAAAATACAACTTCCAGTTTTTCTTTCACAATATTAAATAGCTGCTGTGTATTCTGATAGATGCATGAGACTTCAAGCCCACATCTGCCCTTTCCTGCTCATGTATCCCAGTCCAATATCCATCAGGGCCTTTTCGTCAATCTCATTTAAGACTGATAATTGCATATTCTCCAGAGCAAAGATGGTTTTATCTTTCTAGATAAATGAGCAATACAGCTTGCACCTAAACCACTTCAACAATGAATGCTTATCCTTAGAGTAATCTTGNATGAAAACTTCTAAGAGTCAAAAGCCAAAGAAAACCTTGTCTAGTTTTTTCTTTTTTCTTTGCGCACTTGCATTATTATGTTACGTCTTTTTATGTAGTTACTATTTTTATGCTAATTTTGGTGGAAACAAAGCTTAGGGAATCACTCAACCAGAGTGTGATATCACCTCCTAAAATTTTTCCAGAAAGAGAGGTTTCAAAAGCAATTCTGTTCTGCTAGATTTGCTGAAGAATGGGCTGTAGAGGATAAGAAACATTTTCTTATAAACACTTGTAACATTGTCCTGGATAAATTTCTGTTCTCTCGGCTGTGACTGCTCATATGTATTCAGGTAGTGGGAAATAGATTACTTTGGCTTAATACTTGAGATAGACAAAGGAATTGAGGTTTTTGTTCCTACTTTGCTGGAGGACAGTTGGAGTGGGAAGAGAGGAGAAAACAAGTTACTTCATCCCCATAATCCAGTTATATAGGGAGATAAAAGGAAATGTTGCTATAATTCAATTAAAGATGCAGTATAAGTTAAAAATCTGTCAACAAAGAGGCATAAATCCAGTAAACACAAGACTATCAATTTTTGTCCTTGCACTAAGATTTGTTTCCATGGGAATCCTAAAGAAGAAAAAAAATTGGTTATTCAGTGCCTGGACCTAATACTAATTCAGTTTTCACTCTTTCTAGCTTGTTGCTTGGTGGGATACTTTGAGTTCTTCTCTCCCTTCCTCTGATGTAAAAAGAATTATTCATTTCCTTGGGGTGTTTTCAGGACACAGCCATTCCATTAACTTAGGACTTTACATTCCCTCATGGATGTAGATGTGCAACATCTCNATTTCATCTGACCATTTCGACATGGGAAGAAAAACATCATCAGCCAACTAAGCAAAAAAGAAGATATTCCAGGTTAGTAAGGAGTGAAAAATACAACTTCCAGTTTTTCTTTCACAATATTAAATAGCTGCTGTGTATTCTGATAGATGCGTGAGACTTCAAGCCCAGATCTGCCCTTTCCTGCTCATGCATCCCAGTCCAATATCCATCAGGGCCTTTTCGTCAATCTCATTTAAGACTGATAATTGCATATTCTCCAGAGCAAAGATGGTTTTATCTTTCTAGATAAATGAGCAATACAGCTTGCACCTAAACCACTTCAACAATGAATGCTTATCCTTAGAGTAATCTTCTTGTGTTTTCTTCATAAGGCCAAAGAAGAAAGCTGTCTGCAGAAGGCTTTTTGACTGCAATAAAAAGCTGCTCCATGTCATGCAGATATCTTTGCTATATGGAAAGATGAACAGTTGTCACTTAAGCTGCTTTTACAAAGAAGAGCTATTACTTACTTCCAGGGTGAAATGACAATTATTGAAAGCTTAATAGTGGAATCTCCAGTTTGCAATTAACAGTACTTCAGTTAGAGCAGGTGACAGTAGCAAAGATTAAGTTGATTTTTTTTTTGGACTGCAATTTTTCCTGAAGAAATGTTATAGATCATAGCTGGAAATTAATAGGCTTGAATAGCAATTATTTCAGCTGCATAAATAATAATAAAAGCAAATATTATCATCCACTGGTGTATAACTGTGTATGTGTAAATATAAAAACTGCATTGCCTTGTATACATAAATATACAAATNGTTACTTCAGCCCCATAATCCAGTTATATAGGGAGATAAAAGGAAATGTTGCTATAATTCAATTAAAGATGCAGTATAAGTTAAAAATCTGTCAACAAAGAGGCATAAATCCAGTAAACACAAGACTATCAATTTTTGTCCTTGCACTAAGATTTGTTTCCATGGGAATCCTAAAGAAGAAAAAAAATTGGTTATTCAGTGCCTGGACCTAATACTAATTCAGTTTTCACTCTTTCTAGCTTGTTGCTTGGTGGGATACTTTGAGTTCTTCTCTCCCTTCCTCTGATGTAAAAAGAATTATTCATTTCCTTGGGGTGTTTTCAGGACACAGCCATTCCATTAACTTAGGACTTTACATTCCCTCATGGATGTAGATGTGCAACATCTCAGTGAGTTGAGGAGTGTTTATCAGGCACATCTGACACAATTGCAATGAAGGTAGAGGGATTAAGCCCCCCAGTATTTCATTTTGGAGCCTTGTGCTTACTTTCTGCCAATACATCTCTTATTGTTTCTTTCTACAGGTTTCCAAAAATTTTTGTGGTAGCATCAGATTAATACAAATGTCTGATTCTCTGAGGAAATTATAACACTGCTGTGCTGTTTGGTAGGTGAAACAGTGTTGACCAGTACTACAGCATTTATCACTTTTTATTTTCCCACAGGAAAAGGATGTGTCACAGTAATTTTGTGCCACAACTGATTTCCTCTGTTTAATGCTGTCTCCCCCTTGCAAACTAAGAGATTGTGCCTATTACACTCCCCCTTCCCTCCAAACCTGACCCCCATGGGTTACACACTCAGATCAAACTATGAATATGTCTGGAAAAATGTTGGAGCAGCTGACCTGAGATCTGTATATTGTCGTACAGCCTTAGTGTGACAACACTTTGGTTGTTTTTGTCTCAGTGCAGCAAATGACATCAACCCTGTTGTTTGCTTTAATTAGCTACACTTAATTAAAAGATGATCTTATCTCTATGAAGAGTTTCCACCAAAGCACATATTTAATGCATCTACCATCATCTTTCAGTTCCAAATTCTACAAAAGCACTTAAACACATGATCAGCTTGAGGTTTGCTTTAATTAAAGTCACAACTGTGGATGTTTCTCGTCCTTTCCTAATGCTGGGTTTTCTCACAATACCATCCCTTGCCACAAATCTGGACCTTGTTGAGAACAGGGGCTGAAATAAACCATGTTTTTCCTTAATTAAAGAAAATAGAGGAATTATTTTCTTGGTGGGCTAGGAGAAGCATCACTACTCTCCCTATTTGCCTTGTATATGCATATTTTCACACTGCCAGCTCTTGTGAAGAGGAGCAGTAAGTGAATCACACCTGTATCAATCAGTGGAGGCAGTTTCTTGGACATACTGCAGAAAAGACAAGTGTAATCACAGGACAGCAAAAGAGCAGTTAGTGTGTGGTACCTGGGGATGGCCATAGGATGCAGAGAAATGGAATGGGAATAAAAAAAAGGAAAAGGGGAGCAGGGGAGTGAAAGTGTTGTAAGAATTTAAGTAAAAAAACTCAAGGGCGCTTCTATGTACTCTTTTTTCACTTTATAGCAAAGTGTAGAAAAACTTCAGATGTTTTGAGCTTCTTTGCTCTTGCTTTAAACTCCTTGGTGTTCATAATTATCCTTTACAGATAAAAAGAGACTAAACTGTTGATTGGCATGATTTTTTTGTGTTTATCTTCTGTAGCTAGTAGGTATACTGGAACTGATTTTCTTTGCTGTTTGTTATTGAAACATGTTTAAGAGCTGTCAGCTTTACTGACATTTCAATTAAAACTTTTTTCCCCAAATTATATATGATTGTAATGTTTCAATTTTTGTTTTGATGGTGTTGGAATATTTGGGGCTTTTCAATCAAGAAAAAGTTTAGAAATTAATTTGTAGATGTTCACATAAAAGGCTTGACACCAGGATAAAAACAACAAAAGCTTCTCCTTTATGAACACAAAATATTTGATCTGTGGCCATTATTTTACTACTCTGCTGCTCACCAGCTTGTGTTTATTTCACACACTGTTTCATTTGTCGTTCTTCCTGCTGGTTAAAATATAAAATACAGTGCCACTCAAACCTTTTCTACCTGCTACCTGCCCTGCTATTCACTCAGTTCTTAGTCACTTAACCTTTCCCATGTCAGTTCCCAGAGACTACACCCTCAACACAATGAAGGTCCCTCATGAGTTCCACCTACGCTGATGCTGAGGTTATAATTGCAATGGAACTCATTTGCAGTTTTGCTGAGGAATAAATTTAGCCTTGGCTGTCACTAAGTGTTCATTTATAGGAATATAAGGAACAACTTTGGCTTTAAGTAAGTGTTCAGTTACCTGAAGAGTAATTGTTAACCTGTGTGTTTTACAGACTAGTTGGGCAATAGCAGAGACCACACCACATCTCTACAGACAGGACAATTGCAGTCCTTCTGTAAACAAAATTGGTGAGATTCAGACACATGGGTAACAAAAGCAGGGCTGCAGCCCAATTACTTTGAAATCATATTCTGTAACTGAGTGGAAGGCAATTTACTGTAGTTGAAGAACTTATTTTCCAACTTCTGAGTAGCAAACGTACCTAATATGGACAAAGGTAATGAGATCGCTTTTGAATTTTAGAAGAAGTTTTCCTATTCTGTCTTTCACTTTATTTTACTTTTATTATTTCAATTCTGGACTTCTCAACAAAGTTAATCATTCCCAGTCCTAAATTAAGTCAGTGAGAGGATGTTATTTTTTCTGGATCTATTGATCCATGACACTGTACGTCAGGGCAACATTTAAACTGTGGGATCAAATTCTGTGCTTACTGTGACTGATTTTGCCACAAATTCTGAAAACTCTATGGTAGATTTTCTTCACTTTATTTCTAGCTATCTGCAATCTGTTGCGTAGCCCTCCAGCATATATTGATGCTTAAAATAAAGCAGAATGCCTTTCTTTCAGCACTTCTTACTAATTCTGATATCTCAACCATGTTGAAAGGCACATAAAATATTTATAGGAAACATCTTTTATTTTTCATTTGTTTCACAGAGTACTTAGAATGTGTAATTTTATTTTTTTTTTCAATGAACTTACGAGCCGTTTACTGTGAGGATATAAATAAGAGTACACTCACACAGACGTGTATTAGAGTCCATATGCCATTTCAGTTTCAGATTTGTCTCAAAGAGGAGCTGACCAAGAACAAGATTGAAAGTGCCAGCAAAGGTTTTGGAGAATTTCCTAGACTAACAAATACCACTGAGACTAGTTGCTTTCTTTAAGCCTACTTATCAAATATTTAAAAAGCTTTCCTGGGATTCAGAGATGTGTTCAAACTCCTCAGAAAAAAAAGCACAACCAGAAACAGATTTTTCCCTGGTATGTCAGCAGAACAAGCATTAGCCTGTCAGTAACCTGGAGATAAGAAAGTTCACAGGAGGATCTTTTCAATGCCTATAAATACCTGATGGGAGGGGATGAAGAGGAGGCAGCCAGACTCTTCTCTGGAATGCCCATTGAAAGGACAACAGGTAATAAGAAGAAATTAAAATTCAGAAAAGTCAGTCTGAATGCAAGAAACTGTGTTTTTACCATGAGGATGGTCAAACACTGGAACCAGCTTACCAGAGAGGATTCAGTATCTCATCAGTGAAGCTATAAAAATCTGCCTGGACATGACCCCAGCCTGCATGCTGTAGGCCACCCTGCTGGAGCAGCAGGGTTTGATCTCAGGAGGTCTCATCCTATCTCAGCTGCTCTGTGTGCAGTGGCCACTCTTTGAGTAGACACTCAAAGTTACAGTATGTGCTGCAATGCAGGAAAACTTGTGGTGTCCATAGAAACACGAAATCTTCTTCAGATTTTTGGAAAACAAAATGAGAAAAGTGTGTGGAAGAGAGTCAAAATGGTCTAGCATTTCTAAAGTGGTAACAATATTTTGTTTAATTAGGGACATAGTGGAAAATTGACTGAAGCCAGGGCCTCTGAGTTTCTGCTAAATTCCCCAGCCATCCAAGCAGTTTCAGTGATTTTTGTTTCTTATCCTAAATTAAATCCAAGTCAATTCAAATTTGTGATGCCTGCCTTTTTGACCATAGAACATTAAGATGAGTAAAGACTCAATGCTTTTGAAGGATCGCTTTGCTCTGCTTTGTTTTTGTTCCACTTGAGGATCTGTTAAAAGGCTACAGGGTCACTGGCTTGCTTTCAAATGTGAGCAAATCTCAATTATTCTGTCTGGAACACTTTCAAAAGTGATAAGCAGAGGTTTCAGGTGACCTCATCTTTGATAGCCAGGAATGTGTGGACTAGTCACATGTCTCTAGGAGCAGCAGAGGAATCCCTTACATTCCAAGGAAGGTGGAAGGGAGGCTGTTTGCATGTGTTGAGGGCTAAACCCGTACATGGGTCCTGGACACTGCTATGATCTGGGCCACTGGAACACTTCAAAAACAATTGAAGTGCAAGGGAAGAGCAATAAGCATGTAGGCTATAAAAAGCTGTTCAGATACCTCAGGTAAGAAGCATAAAAGTTTAGATAATTCCTGAGTTAGGTGGCTGTTGAATAGGCTTTTAAAAATTATTATGTTGGAAAGGAGTATTAACAGAAGCAGTTATGCCAAATTCAGATGCTTACATTTTACTGCATATGAAACTAAATTACTTGTTCAGAACCCATGGATATATCAGGGGAAGAAAATAATACTAGATGTCCTGAATTCCTCACCTCATCATTGTGACTGATGTCACAGGAAGTGAAATCTTGTATTTACAGCCTGAACAATCAGAAATTGCAGAAGATTAAAGAAGCCAAGGTATCTATACTCTTGGAGTTTTCCTAAAAAAAAAATAAAATATATTTTTTAAATTCATTTGTGGTCCACTTTTTGACACTGTTGGGAGCTGCACTTTCAACATTTTCTGAGGAAACGACAAATGGTGGGTTAATGTCATTAGAAATGAAGATAAGTGTTGTGATTTTATGAAGACCTTTCTTTTAAAAAGTATTGGAAAAGAGCATTTCGGAGAAGTGTTACAATCCCTTTCCAGGGAGTTTTGAAACTTGAAGTCTTCATTGCAGTTCAAATCCAGTAAGAAGTCTGCTGTGCTTGGCACATGGTCTGGAAAATCCAGAAGGCTGCTGGGAACGTGGTGTTTGCCTCACATTTCATCTTTGCCCTTGGCAGCAACCTCCACTGACAAAGTAACTTTGAAGTTGCAGGAACCACACAGAAGATACATACACATCGCCTAGTTTGTGTTAAGAACTCAAGTGCTACACAAATAGAAAATGTTAAAAAGCCACAATAAAGAAAAGGAGAAAGGGCCTCCTTTTCAGCTTGTCTTTAAGCCATGTAGAGATCATTTCAGTCCACAGGACTTCAGTCCACAGTCAGAGAGAAGAGCTTGGATGCTTGCAGTTGTTGCATGTAAAAGTAGTCTCAATAAAATTATTCCTTAATTTCGTAATAAGTGAGAATAAACTTGAAAAATTTCTCAAAAGTCTCCTGTGATTTGAGCACTGTTTGTAAAAAGGAGTTGAGGGGTTGCAAGTCATTTTTGTTCCTTTTCTCTAACTGGTCACCTGGTATATGTGACCACTGCAAATTTTTTAGCAAGATGTTATTCAGATGAAAGACTTGTAAGCAGCATTGCTGATTTTTTTTTCCAACATCTGGAGAATTCATTCTGCTATGTGGGTGGGTGTGGTGGTTATTATAAAGATCACCACACCCACCCACAATCACTGATAAAGAAAATATTGATGCAACCGAGGGAAAAAATGATCTTTACTTTTACACTTTTATATTACTACAGTTTAAACACAACATGCTGCACTCTGAAATACTTCTGTTGGTGCAATTAAACAACTACTTCCTCTGGTTTTCACAATTTCAAACTTGCACAGAGCCTTCATTGATGTCTTCAAAGAAGAGTAACTACATTGTGAAGGCTTTCTAATAATCTAAATCCACTGTACCTGGTGATTTCAGCTGAAATCGTTAGATTCAGATGAGATTGGAAAATAGAAATATTTAAGAAGTAGAAAAATGTGAACTAAGATGGCTGGGTGTGGCCCTGACAATATCTTGTGATATTTATGACATTTCTGGTCATCATCAGCCTCAGTGACTGATGTAATTCAGTGGACTTAAAAAGAAATAAACCAATAAAATATTCTCGACCACAGCTGCAGGAGGTTAAATGTATTAGGTAGCTGCCTCAGATGGGCAGACATGCAGGAAGGATGGGCTGGGTGTCCTATGATTAATGTGTTGAGCGTTGGAGTCCAAAGGAGGATTTCTCTTGTTGCTGAGTCACTTGAGATAGAGTCCAGGCTGGAAACTTGACTCATTCCCAGAAGGACTAAGATGAGGCTGCCTGTTATAGTCATTGCTGTGGTCCAGAGGTCCCTGGAACTTTGAAGTAACGTTAATGATGCTGAAGGGTTTCTGTTATTTCTAGACAAGTAGCATTATAACAACCTCTGCAGCACTAAAAGAAATAAAGAACTGGGGAACTGCACTCAGCAAACACAATGTGTTTAAAAGGACTCGGGGAGCCAAACATCAAGAGGAGCTGTGTAAGCATCTCAGAGGGTCTCATTATGTCCCTCACCATCCTCACTGAACTTGCCCTGGCCTCAGGAAGACAAGAGAATGTTTGTCTGCTGGCATGCCTTCCCTTGTGATCATCATGCTGAGTGATATTTCCTCATACATTGTTATACATCCATATCTGTCAAGAGATGTCTGTCTCCTATCTTGCCTTAAATTCATTTCTCTGGAGCCCAGGAGGAGGTTGAATAATTAGCTCTGCATGGTGATCTGGGTCCATCGCTGCTGCTTCTTGTTCCTGTAGTGTACAAGGGCAGTAGTCCTTCAGTGAGCAAGGCTGAGACTGTGAACAGCCAAATGGAAAGGGTAGGATGCCTTCCTATACACATCTGTATAGTTTCTGACATGCCCAAATTGTCATGTAAGATCTCTCTGCTTCTTCTCAGCCCACTTCTGACAGATGTTTGTTATTTTCAGTGTCCCTTCACTAGGCTTAAAAATAAAAGGAATATAAGCCACATTAGCTCGACTTCTTTCCATGGTTTGTAGATCAGATCAGACAACCCACTCTATGCAAGGCATTTGGCTTCAAGGTTGTTTCAGGGAATAATGCAATTGCTAAAACAAGAATCAGCAGTGATAAATTTTCAGTCTTGCTGAAGAGCTTTTTTCTTAGGATCTTGTAATTACTATACAGCTTCCTGAAATGAAACCATATTTAGCTCCAGTTTCTTTTAAACTTTTTTTTGAGGGGGGGAAGGAGGAGGGGTGGGTATCTTTTATAATTTAAAACTGGAAGTACTTGAGCATGCACTTGCTTTATTGGAGTTGTTTGATATAAATTGAGTTTTAGGTGTGCATTCAATGCAGCAAAGACGTGACTGGAAGATGCTGTCCTCAGTTTCAGAAAGGTCCATCTTATCCAGTTGAGTTACCTGCTGGTCTGCCTAAACTTCATAAAATTGATTTGTGCTATGAAAGGGAATACCATTCCCAATCAGTTGTAGGACAGAGCTTTAAAGAGCAGCATGTGTACTTATACAGCCAAAGAATACATCTCCATTTAATCAGTGGAAAGACTGTAGTTTCAGGGCTGCCTGAAACACAGTCAAGATGCAACATAGTAAATTGCAATTTTTGGCTTTTCAC
This sequence comes from Hylia prasina, assembly GCA_013397195.1. Classification (NCBI taxonomy): domain Eukaryota; kingdom Metazoa; phylum Chordata; class Aves; order Passeriformes; family Sylviidae; genus Hylia; species Hylia prasina. Next base: position 233,211 of record VYXD01005828.1, read on the forward strand.
CACCAGCAGGAACTCTTTTTGGTCAAGAGTTATTGTACAGGTAAATATTAATTTGGATGACAAAAGGAAAAATTACTTAGGCATTTGCTTTAATGTGTTAACTCCTTTGAAAGTACATTGTGATTATGCTATATTGAAGTAAGCCTGCTTGGAGAATTACTGCATTACCTGAAAATTCCCTGAAAAAAATCATCCATTAAACTTTATCCTCTCTAGGGCTCCCTATTAACTATGTTCACTGTGTGGAAGAATATGTTAAATCCAAAATATTTTCACTACTGGTATTTTAATCAAGTGAGAGACATCCCTCATGGATGGTTAACTGGAGACTTAAAAATCTGCATTTAAATTGATATTCTAAAATATACAACCCAAGAGATTGTGAGTACCTTTTTCAGTCATACGGTACATGAAGATCATGATGCTGTAACTTATTTGTCAAAACTTAGTAGTTATCAGGAAGCCAAACTGAAGATTTAGATAAAAAGAGAAAAATTAAGTTTGAGAAAGTATTTTGCACTTACCTTTCCCAGTATAAATATCTGCAGATATTTTAAAAAGTGTGGCAAAATGGCAGTGCTGTTTATACAGAAATTTAACTGTCACATATTCACCACAAACTGGTTCTGTCCTCCACTAGTATAAACTGGCATCACTGGTTATTGAGCCAAATAGCCCAACAAAAGGTTCTGTCTCACTAGAAATGTTTCCCTTAGCATTATCCTGTGTTATGAAAGTGACTTATTTTGAGGCATTAAATGTCACCCCTTGCAATGAGAAAGCAGTTATGTACTTGAATCTGCAAAGCAAATCCCATTCCCAGTGCTTCCCAGTGTCACTCCTGGCCTTAATGAGAGTAATTTAAGGGGAAGGAAAACCAATTCTACTCTTCTTCCAGGGCTTTCATTAGTCAGGAGAAAACAATTAAAAACCCAACCAAATGAAAAACCAAAACAACAACAAAAAAATACACCTTAGCCCCATAGCCTTAATCTTCAAAGGGGTCTGATATCTTCTCCAGCTGGTGGCTTGATCTGTTTGCCACCATAAAACCCTGGAATGACTCCATAGCAATGTCAGGGTTTCAGTAGTTTATTTGCTGTATATTGGTGCTTCCACTCCACAATACAAAAAAGTGTTTGCATACGTGAGGACTGGAATGTCAGAGAAACTTCCATCATCAAACATGTGCACCTAGGAATAAAAGGTAGTGTGTCCCAGAAGAAGGAAGTTGTGTCATGACTACTTAATATAGTGTTTATTTTGGAGTTCTTTGAGCAAACAAGTGAATAATTCACAATCATTTAAAGCTCATTCACCCATTCTGCTTCAAAATTTTAGGACAATAAATTTGTAATTGGCTCTAGGATCCCTAGAAGCTTTTACAATTTTAACTGGACATTTGAATTTAATTAAAAAAAAACAACACACACACAAAAAAAAATTTGAAAAGACATTTGCTTCCCTTGTAAAGATCTGGTTGCTTGAGCTCAATGTTTATTTATCACATTAACAAAGGTACCCATGAGCAGGTGGTCACAAGAAAAACGCCAAAGTGTTTTCGTCTCCTGTTCTGCAGCCTCTTCCTCAGCAGCTAACACTGAATTGCTTTTGCATGGGAGAGACTGGTGATGGGAGTCTCACATTTTTATTGCTGACAGGTACAAGTGGCAGGTACACTATAAATCACTATAATCTGTGAGGGTTTAAATTTCGTACTGCTTTTGCAATCTGCTCTTACTAATCCTAGCAATTAGAATGTACTTTCAGAGTCTTCTGGGGAGATTTGCAGGTAAGGCAAAGGACAAGGTTGACACTGAAGCATATAAAAGTCATATTGTGTGTTTGTATTACACAGATGTCATCATGTATCTGACAATCATATGAACTATAAAAATAATAAAATTAGGTGTTAGGTGTTCTAGTAATAAATAATTAGAACAAACCCAAACAAAACACAGCAGTGATAAACCCCTCCCTACTGCTTTGAAGTAGTGTAATTATAACTAAGTCAATGACATAAAAGTTCAGCAATAAATCTGAGAAAATGTCCTGGTTTTTTCATAAGGACTATGAGGAAAAAGATTCAAAGGACCTAAGTAACTTGTATTTTCCTACTTTATCTTTGTGTCACACAGTATTTGATAACATGCTACTTTTTTCCTCATCAAAATTCTAACCAAAGTTTTACTCTGCACATTGCAGGCTAATGCTGCTAGAGTAATGCCCCTTTAACTCAAATATATTTAATTCTTTCAGAACATGTTATAGAGGGTTATGGTTTGGCTGCCTCAGTTATGCCTTTCATCTCTGCAGAAACAGCACCTGATCATGTCCTAGTGGTGTCAGAAACGTGTATCAAGCTTTCAACCATAGTCCTTTTTCTATAAAGAATCACTGTATTGTACATAAAAATCAACCCCCTCCCTCCACCTAGTATAAACTAAAAACTATTATTTCCTCTTTTATTAGGTATAAAAAAAACTAAAAAAAAAACCTTGGGAAAAAAAAAAGAAAAACTAAAAAAAAACCTAAAAAAAAAACAAAAAAAAAACCCAAAAAAAAAAAACAAAAAAAAAACCCAAAAAAAAAAAACAAAAAAAAAACCCAAAAAAAAAAAACAAAAAAAAAACCCAAAAAAAAAAAAAAAAAAAGGCAAAATTATTAAGATACCCAAGGGAGAAAAAAATACATTTGCAGCACCCAGATTTATTTTCTGGACTCTCACTGTATCTAGGAGTGGGATCCTCACCTAGAAGTGCTGAATTATCCCTTAGAAAACACTTGCTCTCTGCGCCTGTAAGAGAGCAACTAGTGCTCTGATGGCACCTGATGCCCTGATTTAAGCAGGTTAATTTAGGTGCCCAAAGCTGTGACCTACCTTCTAAATATGCTAAGTCTCTCACAGAAGTAGTTTGTTGCTAATTTATGCAATGGTGGTGAGTGGAAGGAATCATGAAAAAAAAAAACAAAACGCCCACACACACAGACAAAATTCTAGAAATTGAGAAGCTAGGAAAGAAATCTGGTGTAAATGGCTGTCTAGAAGAAGAAAGACTGTTCAGAGCCCAAGCAGAGGCAAAACATCCAGGCAAGTCTTTGGTGTGGAAGTCAAGACGGACACTGCGCTCAAAGTGCTTCAGTAAAAACATAAGAAGGCTTCAAGTATCAGCACCTTGGATGTAGAATGTTGGATTGCTCTCCAAGCACAGTTTCAGGAATCAGTCCTCATTGCCCAAGTTTTGTTCAAGCGCTGTGCTTGTAAGAATTTCTTTGCCTTTGACTCCAGCACTGATAGTTGTGCAATTAATGACTGTCCTCACTGCCTGGAAAATCTTGAAAATATCTCTGAAATGCTTTCTCTTGGATTAAGTTATACATCACATTGGATAACCAAAATATTTTAATTATAAGCCTTTTTTCCCCACTGCTTATTTGCCTAGAGGAAGTTGTTTGAATTTTTGGTTTGTTTGGGATTTTTAAAAAATTTTAAAATAACAAAGGCTTCATGAAAATGAGAATTTTCTTTAGGAATTGAAATATGTTCATAAAAAGTAATTTTTTTCCTCCTTTTTTAATCAAAACTATCTGCTGAACACCATGCAGGTTGTCATATGATTTTGTTTCTCCTCATTCTTTTTTCCAGCTGAATGTTCTGAATCAAACTATCGTTACACAATTCTAGTATATATAATGTCAGTTTTCAAGAGGTTGGCTTGGAAGAACAAGCCAGATTGGATGTAAGACTGAATCAGTCGCTGTGCAGTGGTCTGAAAAAAATGTTAACATCGGTTTTACTAGCAATACGTGAACTTCAGTGTCCCAAAATGATTAAAAAATATCCTCAGATGGCAGAAAGATTATACTAAACTGCAGTGGCAGTGACTTTTCTGGGCCACGTTATGAAAATAACAGTTGTTCTTCCCCTGTTCTCCCAAAAAGTAAAACAAAAAGAGGAAAAATAATCCTTTCCAATATGTACAGGAAACATAACAAATCCAGGGCATGAGCATGGTTCTGACATACTGTATGGCAATTTAATACAGTTTAGCTCAGCAGAAATACAAATCCTTTTGATGGTAAAATATATGTTATTTGCAAAGGAACGATTTCACGCATTTTGCCAGTATTGTCACATCCTTATAGATTATATTGCAGCAGAAAATTAAAAAGGGAAAGTCAAAGAGAGGGAGTTTTTGAAATGGGTCATTTGGTATAGGAATCAAATGCGCTGGTGGTTAACATCTGAAGACTCCCTTATATTAGAGAAGAGATCAAGGCAGTCATGTTTCTTTTAGTTTCAAGGCAATGGAAGTGGAAATTCAGTTTAGTAATCTTGGAAATGTATCCAAAATAAACCAAGATATGGGAAACTTCAGAAAGAAAATGCAGTCTGTGCATATCTGACATAATGTTTTGTAAGGAAAATAAATGAATGGTCCAGCAGAGAGAAAGGTTGTAAAATTCTTTTTAGTGTGTAAAAACAAGTCTCTACAGAGGAAACTGCAAATGTAGAATCTTTTATTACATTTATAAATGAGGAAGTTCAATTAGCTAAAGTGCATCTCATCAGCAAGATTTCCCAAACATTAATGTTGATCTGACAGTCCCACTGATGTCATTGCCCTACCTATACTGATTTCAGTACAGAAACTTTAAAGCCACTGGTGTAACAAACTTAATCCTCTTTGATTTGTTATATGGCACAATCCCTGGGAAAGGGAATGTGGCATATTGATGACTTTGGTTTGACTTTGACAGGGAGACTGGATGACTTTTAAGCAATGCTCATTTCCTGTGTACTCTTGAAATTTTAGTTTCGCTCCTTTGGCTGCAGCTAAAGAATAATTATAGGTTTTTTGTATAATTCCTTAAAAGAGAAGCTTTTCCAGTACTTATAGTTTTTTCTCATTCTTTCCCATAACGTAGGTCTGCATGTGTTCATGTATACGGCAATAAAGTGCAATGTGATAGTGCTTAAATATATTTTCTCTGAATATTAAAAGTCAAAGAAAATAGATTTCAGGTGACCAGGCCGCTCCAGGCAGGGGACGATGAGCTCTCTGCTCCTGAGATCATCTGCAATGTAATCTCAGTTATCAAGCACAGAGAATGATGAGCCTGTGGGCATTAGGCTACAAGCCAAGGTTTTGAGACCTTCCAAATCTCTTTTTGGCTCTTTAAAAAGTAAATATAAAACTTTGAAGGTGGATTCCTGTCCTTCTGGCTCACAGCAGTACAGCTGTGGTTTACTCACTCCACTGACCCCTGCCACTGATTCTGTCTTGACTGATGACTTGGAAGTGAAGTTCGCCCACCAGCTCTGATTCATTCCCCTCAGCAACCACCTTCCATTCAAATAACTGGACAGCTGAGAAAAAGAAACATGTAACAATTTTATACCAGAAATCAGAGGCTGGAAAATTGCTTTGAAAGGCTGAGAGTCTCTGTTTGCAGTAAATATCATTCACATTTAGTAACATAGTGACTTTGGGACCTGAGGAGGCTGGGAATGTAACTCACAAACTAGACCCGAGGAATTTTTAGTGGTTTTGAATAGTTCATTTTTGCACCAGTCACTGATGAACACTTTAAAGCCAGAGTCATGACATCTCCAGGCTCCCTGAGCCAGTGCAACTTGTAAAACTGTCGGTTTAAACACAGGACTTCTTAAACAAATTGTATTTGACTCCACTTCAGCAGCAGAGACTTTTGTGGGAGCACATTGAAAAAACACAGAAGCATAGAAGATGTTCTGTAAGTTGTCTCACCCTGTGCTGAAAATCCATCAGATCTAAGAGGTTAAGCAGTCATGGACTACATCAGTGCTCAGGTAGGCACCTCCAAGTATCCATTATCAATTCAGCACCTTTTTCAGGGTCAGTGAATCCAGTGTGTGGGAGTGCAGGGAGCACTGGTTTTGAGTAGCACATCAGTCCATGGTGCTGTTCCTCTGTGGCCAGGAGAAGAATCTATGCTCCTTCATAAAAGCTAATTTATAAAAATTCTCACAGACATAAACTAAGGAATAAATTTAGCACTTTCATCCTCAAAGTATACTACTTCTCCCAGCTTTCAAAGCCAGACACTTTTTAATGTTAGTTGTTTGGGTTTTTTGGGGTTTTTTTTGGTTTTTTTTCCCGAGCCTCTCTCCCTCACCCATTATTTTACATCGCATAATCTATAATCAAGTAGTCCTTGCAGTCTCTCACATTCTTTCAGATCTGTGCACTCTCCCACATCTTGGTATGCTTCCCCTACCTTATGTCTGTCTATTTAAGTAAAACAAAGAAAAACTGTTTTTCTCACAGGAAAATGGCAAACTTGGGCAGACAACTCGGACAAAAAAAGAAATATGCATGAATGAGTGTGGAAAAGCCCTGCAGTGTCATGGAGAAGGTCAGTCAGGAAGAAAGGAGTAATCTATGCCCAGGGGCTGGCATCAGCAGAACAGATTATCCATTTCCAATTTAGATACTTCTGTACTGAAAGTGCTGATGGTTGGTCATGTGGATATTCCCAACATCTTCATCTGGACTGTCAGTAAAAGATATAATCACTTATGTAAGGAAGGACGTCCTAAGAGAGGCTCTGAGGCTGTGCATCTCTCCAGCTCCAGTGTTAGCTACCCTTGTGATATCTTTGCACTGCATTACATTAAAAAAAAAAAAAAAGAAATTTTAAAAAAATTTCTGTTTAGTACAGAATTTTCATTTGCATCTTGCTGGGAATTGCACTGCCTGCAGAATCCCTTTTCATTCCCTGTCCCAAGACTATTTAGTGATGTTGATGTGCTTTATTGAGTAGCAGCTTTGTTCCAAAGGCTTCACTTTGGAAGCGTATGAAATGATCTCTTCTATTCATTTGTAAAACAGTTTGTGATGAGAGTTATTGTATGTGGTTAGTCATGTAGTTGATTTTTAAATCTGAGTACCAATTTTCTACAAAGGATGTATATTTTCTTGGTTTCTAGCCTGCTTGCCCACATACCTTTCATTCCTCCCAGTAGTTTTCGAAGCTATTGCATTTTGTTGTAGGAATTTCAGGAAGCTGAAAGACCTTGGATTCCCAGTATCCTTGTGATAGCAGGTTGAGGGGACAGATACAAGCAGTAATAATGCTCCCGGTAGAAAAGCAAGAACTCTGCCCCTTGCCCATTCAGAGAGGGCAGCCATGGGGCACCTTTGGCTTGTCAAGCCTTAAACACAGAGTTCCCAGGCAGGAGTGGACTAGTAGAGGCTGTAAAAGAAAGCTGTTTGGGAACATGGGAGTGCTATAAAAGATGTGTGTGTTGACTGCATGTATTCTTGTCTTTATTTGTCCCACTGCTCATGAAATGCTCCATTTATCCACGTTTAGTGTTTGAATGTATTTCAGTTGGCGCTCAGTAAGTTTATAATTTTTTATGTCTGGATGTGTAGAAAATGTGGCGTTTGGAGCTCTAGTTAAAAGAGAGAAAACTGTGATAGAAGTAGGTCAAGAGGCCACAGGAAGTCTGGTTCTTACTGCTGTAACTTATCTGTGGGGCCAATCTGCTGCTGAAACTTTAAGGACCTCTGCTCTCTGTGGCACCATTCTGGTGACAGAGAAGCAAACAATAAGTGCATAGTTGTGAGTCAGGGAGAGAAATAGCCATACTTCACCATCATTGTGGAGCAGCTTTATAAATCTAACAAGAAAAAAACCTTTTTTTATAAATCTAACAAGAAAAAACCTTTTTTTTTTTTTTTTTATGTAGGGCCCTTCTGATATTCATGAGCCATACAGATTTTATCACACAAATGTAGTTAGTGTTAAATGTGCCCCAATGATTATACTTGGCAGGTTTTGCACATTATTTTACCATTTGTTTATCTTTGCTGCTATATTCCTCAGCTCCATCTTGGAATGCGTGCCCCATATTAGCAGGCAAATGAAATACTTGCTCTAGTCAAGTGTAAACAAATTATTTCTTCCTGACTGTGAAAGCTGTGAAGAAACCTGGAATGTAGTATGTAATTAAAAATACATGTTTTAGATAAACATAGTGGCTCAGTGTTTTTACTGTGTTCCTCATCTCAAATGTGCCATCTGTGGATGATGAGTGAGGGAGTTATATATAGAAGTGGGCTCACTGTGTGCAGCCTTCTTTAATTTTATGGGACTACAAATGCATTGACATTTCCTGGTGGCTTAAAAGAGGCAGTAAATTACAGTCCCACTTTGCTGGTGTGTGCCCTGTTAACCAATGCCTTAGGAAAAGTGTGATTTTCTTTTTTAACTTATTGCATGTTAAGGGATAAAGAATAAAGGAATAAAATACCCAGATTTCTCAGAGCTGTGAGCAAAGCCAGAGCAGGAGATTCAGATTGTGAAGAATTGTATAAATGTTGTTTGTGCATTTATTTTTTTTATTTATTTTGCTTCCCAGAAATATTTCTTCATTAAAAGATTGAATTTTAAGCACAAAAGGTCTTGGCTGTACAGAATGAGAACTCATGCAGAATTGAATAAGTATTACTCCATATACCTAGAACTACAAATTAAACTCAAGTCTTTGGGACACAGAAAGGAAAAAAAAAAATGTACTTCTGATCTTTATAGAAGTAAACACATTTCAACAGTGAGGAATGACAACAAAGTGCAAAGAGAAGAGTGGGGATAAAGACCCCTTTGCAGAAATTCTGCAGTTCTGGCATTGAAATATTAATTACATTCAACCAAGTAAAATGAAGCTTGAGAACTAATCATAAACAAAGAAAAAAAAAGTGTGAATTCAGATTGAATGATGCTTCCTATTCAATAGGCAGTATTTGTTCTCTTGAATATATTAAATGTGTAATTGACTGGGACTATCTGTGATTATGAGATTATGAGGGGAGTATTTGTTAGATGGCCTGAAATTATGGCCTTTCATGCACATTAGGGTGTTTGGCATGTCTTTTTTTATCATTCAAGATTTTTGTGTAGATGCCTGTATGGCTATCTTCCTCCTGATCGTGTATCCTGTGTTGTGGAATCAACAGCTAAGTGGTCAAGAATGAAAAATCCCCTCTCACACAGATTAAAGCATGAAATGAGCTAAGTGCTGCTTGTGCTGGGTTTTTTGTCACTGGTGAGTTGTTGGGAAGAGGAGGGGAACTGAGCCCCTATGGATGTAACACATCCTAGGGAATGGCTTAGCACATCTGTGGGTGTGGCCACTTCGTGTCCTGGCATTGTGAAACAATCAGGAGATTTTCTCAGGAGCTGTTTGAGAAGACCAGGTATAAACCAGCAGGATGACTCCATGTGTTAATGGCAAGGTATTATGTATGTATTTTGAGAATATTAGTTCAGTTCTGAGCACTCTTATAAGTGTAAAAAAAGTCACTTGTCTAGGGAGAATAAATAAAATTTCCCTAAAATTTCTTTAAGGTGTCTAGTAGTTGCTATAGTCTTAAGTTTTAGCAAGTGTATTTGCTATGTCCTATGGCAATGAATTTCTTCCTTTCTGTTTAGTTTCTAAATTTCTGGTGCAAGTAAAATTCCTGCTGGATTCAGTGAAGAGCAAGGAAACTGGCTGGCTGACTGAAAGACTCACAATAAAAAAAACCTGTAGAGGCTGATCATGGGAGACACTGGACCATTTATCTACATTTTTTTATACCTGTACTGAAGACAACAATTAATTTCCAAAATTAGGACCCATCAATGAGAAGCTAATGCTTGACATCACCCTTGCCTGTGAAGTTAAATATTTTGGGTTTGGATACAGTTTTCAGTCATGCATATTCTTGATAAAAAACCAAAGTCCTACTCCTCCTTGTGGCTCTTTTACCAGTTCTTTAGTTCACAGAGATATCCCTTTGAAGGAAACCTATCAAAAGAAATGTCCAAAGTTTAAGTCCAGTCTGAAATTTCATTTTTTTACTTAACATTAATAATTGTGAATACTGATTTTTTTCTCTCCTGTTTTTTATTGGTGGTGTTATTTTGATTCTTAATTCAAGGCAATGACTTAATACCTATCTAGAAACTACAGGCTATGATCTCAGCTGAACTCAGAAAAGTTAGATTTGGGTGGGACCACATCCAACTTGATGATGTATTGATAATCTCATGAGGATTGCCTTAATACACCTCTAGAGGCAGTTACAGGACTGGGGCCTTTGCATGGAAATAAGGCAATAAATAATAACAGTTTATATTCAGCTACAGCTTAGTGCTATTAAAAATTTATACCACTTGCTATTTTTAAAGCCCTGTACTTAATAACTGTTGTAAAAATTACAAAAATTGTTAACTGAAAAGTCTATGAAAATAATGTCATGCTAAAGAAATTAAAGTTGTCATTTAAAGGCCAATATATCTGAAAATAAAATTTTGAATTAAAGCCAAGAAACAGTGTTTTTGTTAACACACCTGTGCCATGCGTCTGACTTTGGTCTTGATCTTCCAATTTCCTCCTGTTTCACAGACACTTTCCAACACCTCTTAAGCACTGTAGGGTCATGTTTTAGGAGCAGGCTGTGCTGGATTTTCAAAGAGACAGAGCTGTAATTTGCTGCACTGAGGTTTTCACTCTTAGTACCTTTTTCTCAGGTTTCATAGAAAAGAGTTAAAACACTTCATTTTGTCTCTCCTGTCTGAAGCCAAAACAGGAGGTCACTGTCTCCATTGGCTGGATCTCTCTGCCAGGGATGACTGACTCCAGGAGTTGCTGGGATTTCCACATCTCTGCTTGCACCGTCTGTCCCAAGGGCTTAGAAATGCAGACTATGCAGGTTGTCCAGGGATTCAGTTTTCTACCCTTTAGGCTGCCATCTGTTTTGAGAAAATAACCACATCTTTTTCAGGACTTCTAGGAAATAAATGCTACAAATACAAGAGCTGTTTACTTGACCTGCCTGCCAGCACTGTGTAGGAGCTGGTCTGCAGAAACAAACCCAATGTGTGACCTCTGCTACAGAAGAGGAGGATCCATGCAAGCATGGACAAAAGCCACTTCTGGGCACTCAGTTGCCTGCTGTGGCTCATGTGACAGCTTTCTATTTGACAGCTTTTATGAGGATATGATGGATAAAATAGCAGAATTAGATTAATATGGGTGCTTGTAGAGATTTCCTCCCTGTCACCATCTCTTGTACAATATAACTTTGTCCCCATTTTATGGATGGAGGGGACAAAAAGATTTCTGATTTTTGCCTTTTCCAGAAAGCTTTAGCAAGTGCAGTTCCTACAGCAGGGGCAAAGGCATCTCCTTTGTATTTCTATGTGATTCAGTGATGCAAAGGGAGCAGCCTTTTGATAATCTGTATTTCCATAACCCAGCTGCAACACACTGATTTAAATCTAGGGAAGAATGGGCTGAGATGCTCAGTGATAACAGTTCAATTAATTCCTGTGGTCTCATAGGAGACTATTAATTTTCTGCCACAGCCTCAGTGGTGTGTGCAGCAGCAAGCAAGTTGATCTCAGGTATGGAAGAACAAGAAACTTCTACAGGAAGAGAAGGTAGAAAGGGTGTTGGATGGAAATTGCTTGGTGTGTAGCTGCAAGGGCAAGCACCCATCTGCCTTCCTCTTATTCCTAACCTTCATCTGAAAAATTCCTCCATCATCCTTGGGCTCTCAACAACCTTTCTATTCAAGCTTTCCTGTGATCCTCTCTACTGGAGACTCCTTAATGGATTAGTTTGATTTTCTGCACTGGATAGCTGGTTTCTGCTAAGTAATGTGAGGAAGTCATGCTGTGGGGTCTCCCAGCTGCAGTTGGTTTGGAACTGGGAGATCACAGTGACAAAAGAAACAGACCTGTAAATAATAGTGCAAGATACACACCTAGGCTTAAATGCTACAACAATGAGAGTGAGTTACAGACACCTGGCTTTCCCTCCTCATAAGTGAATTGGTTTGCTGCACATTTAGAATAAAGGATTTAGTTATAAAAAGTTAGCTATAAGCCTGACTCAGCCCAGAAGCAACACATCTGAGCAATTTATTCAATACTTCTAAAATATTGATGTCATGATATGTATAAAGTAGAAGTTTATGTTTTTATTCTTCATTTTTTTTTTCCTGAGTCAACATCTTCCACTGCAGTCGCTGCAGAGACAGCAGCAGGTATCAATCAATGCATTATGATTCTGGCCCTATTCTAATGCTTCTAAAATTAAAGGTCTGTGTTCCACTCAGGGCTACATGGCAGCTCTGAGTCATGGGTATGTGTAAGTCCCCCAGGACACTCCACAGATGTCCCCGACAGGTCACCCACAGCCAGCTCCAGCAGCGTTTCAGCCATATGGAAAGTCAGGAACTTTGGCTTTGAGCCTGTTCTTAATATAGAGTGTTGTTGTTCTGCTCGCCAAAATTAAAGAGTTATGAGGAGAGGGAAAAACAAGGTGCCAAAACTAATAGTCTAGGTTTTAATTTTAGTAATTGGAATTAACTGTAAAACACAGGGTGGGAGTTTCCTTTTCCTTTTTGCATAATGTTTACTGTCACTAATGTCATCCAGACACCTTTTTTTCATAATGTCTCCCTCCTCAACAGCTGAAAAATGTTGAAAAAAATTCAGTGGAGAGGATTTGCTCTATTTTTTCTAATGTAAAAGTAAACCAAAATTCTTTGTCATGATGTTATGCTGCTCAACATACAAATGCCTAGGGGGTACACAGATGTTGGGATCAAGGTTGGAGACCCATGGAAAGCTCAGCTGACCAATGATCCTTTTGCCTTCACTGACTCCTGGTTGAATGTCTCTTCATTTAAAAGTCCTTTGAGATGAAAAAGATAAATAAATTTGCATCCAATAAAGCTGATATCTAGTTTTAGTTTATTTATTATTTAGTATTAATTTAATTTATTTCCAGATAAGCATGAAGTTTGTTTCTCATTTTGTGCTTAGTGAAAAGAGATAAATATGTACATTTTTATAGAGAGGAAATAGGCAACATAAAATGCATCTGGAGACAAGCACTTTTATGACGTGCAATTAGCATATTTCTGTTTCATTACTTGTGTTATTTTAATTGTTTGTGAAACTGCAGCTCTGAGTTTTTGTCATCAGAAAAATCAAATGGTTATTTTACAATTTTAATGAAGTTCAATGTTTTGCATACGTAGTTTTGACCAGGAGCACAAACTCAAGTCCAAAACTTTGCATTCCTTGAGGGTGCCCTACCATGAAGTAAGGTCCTGGCTCCTGTATTTTTCTATTACTGAGCAAAACCCCATCACAGTTCACAGGCTAAAGACAGCAGCACACAAGTGTGTAAATGATGTTTCTCAGCTCAGAAATTGTGGATCTTTAAACACAAGAAAGGCCACTGTGGTACAAAGAGGTCATGTTTTATAGGAGGCTCACAGGGGATTTCCAGGCAGGTTGAAGGCTTATTTTAAAGCCAAATGCTCTGCATCAGAAATCATCTCACTGTATGAATGTGGATGAAGTGAGGATTGGGTTTGCTCTCCCAGAGCAGGACTAGGCAGCGACCTTGTACGTTAGAGACCAAATTATGGCTAAGGAGCCCTTGCTGTAATTAATTCATTTGACACTACCAGATTTAGTACTCTGGGGCTGAACTAGGTGCATTTCTCAGCTCTTCAGGCAAGCAGCTTGAGTCTTCCACGCCTGAGATTTTACTTACTTATTTATATTCTTTTTACTCTTATTACTACTGTTTTTGTACAGATAAGTACCTGTATGACTAATAAACTCATAAATGAAGATCCTTGCTGCTATTACAACACCAAAAATGTTTTACCAGGTGTCTGGACCCACTGTCATACAGAGACAGATGAGACCAAACACACCCATGCTTTCAGAAATTGTGGGAAATGCTATTCTAGCACCTTCCTTCATTGTTATCTTCTTTTCTTTCATCTCCCAGTTTCATTCTGACTTCTTATCTTCACAACATTTCTGTTCTACTAAGTCTATTGTTTTCTATCTTCTTTTTATTCCTTTTTTCCCCCCCTTTACTTATGCCCCTTTTTCTCTTTATCAGTTCTGATTTTATAACAGTCACAGTTGAGAATTGTCACATAAGCAGTGTCTTCACCCTATTCATCTGTGTAACTCCTTTTCTATAGGGACCATTCTTGGATTACCCAGGTACCATGCTTGTTTAGTTATAAAATAAAGGATAGGAAAAATTATATGTGAACTTCTATTTTTTCTTACAGCTATTGGAGTTCAGCTCCAGGTTGTGCAGGATGGGATTCACCAGTGACTGCAAATTCTTCAGTCCCTGCGTCTACAGCCTGCCTCCATTCCCACTGTGCTCTCATCTACCTCTGTTGCTTCCTTGCCCCTCTCTTTTGTCTCCTGTTTATGGTTTTCTCCTGCAGTTCCACATCTCCATTGTTCAACTCTTCCTCCTCTTCTGTTGCCTTCTACCTTCTGTTTATAACCCCAATCTCTTCCCAGTTTCTCTGCATCCCTGCCCTGTTCTGCTCCTGCAAGCTTCCTCACTACTGTGCTCCTACTCTTGTGCAAGACCTGAGCACCATCGAGGGGGGATTTCTGCTTTCCAGTCTGTGTTCAGCCCAGCATCAAGTCACACACAGGACCAGACAGGAATTTATCCTGCACTCAGGAGGGCTGGAGCCTGAGCACAGAGGCTCAATTTCCCATGTCTTTCTGCACATTTGTCAGGGAAAAAAAAGTAAAGTAAAGAGAATGAGAGCTGAACCACAGTTCAAAACAGCCCTGGGTTCTGCACAGTCTTTCTGAGGCTCTGCCACTAAACTCCCTCCCTTGTGAAAGAAAGAGAAGGTGCTGAAGGGAGAGCCCTGCTCTGTCCCTGCAGACTCAGGTAGGAACATTTCACTGCAGACAGGCTTACTGAGCTTTTAACAAGTTTTGATCATATCTGTGCACAGAGAGACTTTTTCAAAGCTTCTAACCAAATGTGGAAGAAATTTCCTGGGAGCTGGAAGATGCTTATTGCTGCCATATGCATAAGAGAGCAAAGGAAAAAAAGGGAAGCAGCTCTGCCGAATTTCAAGTGTCATCTTCAAAGCAGCTCCCTATGAAATGGTTGTTAGGGCATATTTCAAATGGGCAAACCAAGTATATTTTCACCTTCTTCCCTGAAGTAGCTAGGCTATGTTTTTGCCCTGTTTTTCAAAACTATTCACCTTTTCTCCCTGCTTCCCTGGGGCTAGGTGAGATTTAGAAAAGGGTTCATGTAGGAGTGCTGGTATGTCTGACACCTCCATGCACCTGATAAAATAAAGTTTACTCAGATAGCATTGTTCTTCAAAGACTGTAGATGAAACACCTCATGATTAAAGGTATTGTTGCTGTTGGACACAAAATATAGGAGCTTGACTCCAATGTAGAAGAATGATTAGAAGGCTTTATTTACAATTTATTCAGCCTTTTTATAACATGCTGCACTGAGAGTCATATTATTGGTCCATGAGACTGACACCTCTTTGGTTCTATTGGTCAAGCTTAGAGAAATACAAAGGCACAACTACACAGAATTGTTTTGAAAAACAAGAGCAATTGTTTACAAAGATTTGTACTGAGAAAGAGCCTCTTCAGAATTCTTCACTTGGGAACGTTCAGTGGCTGCTCTCAGGCTAAAATTTTTCAGATTCAGAAAAATCAGAGCCACAGGTATAGCAACAATGCCTGAAAGCAAAGTAATCCATTTTGTCCAAAGTGACATCAGGGAATTTCCTGACTGTTCCTCACTCGTTGAAAAGATCTCAGGAATCGTCAGGACTCTCAGATTGCTGCAAAACAAGATTGTTTGATCCATAATCCAGGAATCTGGGAAAATCATCCTACTCTCATCTCAGAGCAATTGTTATGTGATGGAACACATTTCCTTACTGGTGAATGATGAAGTTGCCTTCATACAATCACCTGTAGGCAAAAAAAGAGAGACTATCCAACTGCACAATGCACTGAACAGAAGCAGGGAGAATTAAAATTTCATCTCTTCATGCAAAGTACCAGGAAAGGCTTAAATGAAGAACTATCACTCTGGAAAGGGAATAGAGAACAGCACTCCACTACTGCCCTGCCCTGGAACACACACGTCGTTCCCTCAGAAGGGTAATTTCTCAACATTGTAGGAATATAGGAAGTTAAATATTCTTAAAACAAAACACAAGATCAGCAGCTTCCACCCCCAAAGTATGTCCTGCTGCTTGGTAATGCAGAAGCCTCAGTACCAATCCCATTCCTCTGATGCTGATGGGAGAGGAAGGAAAAGACTGAGCATGGGAATGATGCTCATGTTTGCAGTCACTTTCCTCCAAGGAATCTGCCTTTGAAATGGAGCTAGTCATGCTCATAGAGAGTTTGAGAGGCAGCAAACGTGAGAAAAATTGATTCTGGTTTAGTAAATGTTTTTAGTCCATGGCTAGATCTGTCTGTGTTAGTAAATAAAATGATAAGGCTTCATGAGAGCACTTCTGTGATTTGAATTTAACTTTCACCTGAGCAAATGCAGTTGTTACAAAAATATTGGCTACACAAAACCGATATAAATTTTCCACAGAAAATAAGACAATTTCAGCATCATGAAAAGACAGTGTTGCAAAGCTATTACAGAAAAATGCTCACAAATGTATTGGGGTCATGAGAAATGCACTTCTTATTCAGGGGGTTTTAATTTGATTTTAAAATTCCACTTTTTTATCAAAGTAATTTTTAAATGCACTTTTTAAATGTTTTATTCCAGATATTTAAATATTTCATAAGTATCTATCTGAGGCTTTTAAAATAGCCTTTCTAATTAGCTTTGTCAGAATATTTTGGTAAATATTTAATCAGTTCCTAATAAAATTAATAAGAAATTTTTATTGTCTCCCACTTAGAATAAATTACCTTCAAAGGATAATTTGATTTTAAATAAAATGTGAAACAAGTATAGATTATTGTTATAATTTATGTATGCTGCAGGCTCAGGGAGATGCATGTAATGTGGAGAACTATGGAGAAGAATCTTTGTGCACTCAACAGAAAGATATCTAAGGAAAATTGTTGTGGCCTCAGCAACGGTTGTATTGACATCAAACAGGACAAAAATGTAATCACTACCCAAATACTTTTCTGTAAATTTGATGAAATTACCTCATTTTCAGCCACAAACAGTTAATCCCATTCTGATTATTATCACTATTTACAGAGCTCTGCTGTATTTTGAAACTTTTAAAGATTTAGGCATTATAAAAGTAGAGGTGTTTTGCTTAACAGCGTGGAACAACAGGCCTCCACAATCCCTGAGCATTGTCCTCTCTGATCAGAGCTGATAAACACCAAGAAGATTTCAAAAGGGATTACCTTAGGATGGTGAAGGAGACACAAAGAGTTTGAAAATTTGTTTTTATGGCTGTGGTAGTTATTATAAATAGGTGAAATCTGAGTCAGATGAGGGATGTTCCTTGCAAAATGATGGAAAAAGAGAAAATTGCATGATTCTGATTTCTTCAATTTTGACAACATTTTCCTCTTCATTTGTTTTAAAATTTCATGACTACCAGACCTGCTCAGGCCTGAGTCCTTTTAATGAGGTTTACCATGATTGTTTTCTAGTCTTCTAAAATCTCCACCTAAGTCACTAAATTAGAGCAGCACATTCTCACAGATGTGAATTGAAGAGGAAGTAAAAGATACTGGGCAGTATCTCATTCCTCAAAAGAAGGCACAGCCCCTCACTTTCCACAGTGAGCACTGTGCAGAGCCTGTTATTGTAGGAAAACAAAATTACTTTACAAAATTACTTTACATCTTGCATCCAGCTTGTGCCCCATGTCTGAAACAGGACTGAGTGTACTACTCTTAGAAGTGGATATATTTTTAAGATCTAAAAAATATGCTTCCACTTTGATTTTTTGGCCTATGCAGCGAAATCTCCTAAAATCCAGATGTGTTATGTTGTCTGGTCATAACAGTGTAAAAGATACTTAAATTTCTTTTTAGAAAATGTAAATGATGCCTTGATGGCTCTTTGCTACGCAGAGTAATTTTACTTCCTCTCAGATTATTCTCTTAATATTATGCAAAGCCAGATTTGTCTAATACAAATTAGCCATTTAAATCAACTGGCTCTTGAAACCTTGTAATTATTCTGAAAACAAAATTTCCATGGACACCAGGGCTTGTTTCCTTGTTTTGAACTAAGTCTTTTCTGATTCTGTCCCATATAAATAAATCATAGATATGTCTGTGTCTGAAAACTAATGCTTGCTGAAAATACCTCCGGAAGCCCAGGCTGATGGCAGTACAAAGAAC
This sequence comes from Hylia prasina, assembly GCA_013397195.1. Lineage (NCBI taxonomy): Eukaryota > Metazoa > Chordata > Aves > Passeriformes > Sylviidae > Hylia > Hylia prasina. Next base: position 251,430 of record VYXD01005828.1, read on the forward strand.
AGATTAAATGGTTCCGATTCCATTTAAATTGGAGACTGGAAATGTGCTTCTCAACCACAAATACAGTGGATCTGTCTGCCTTGGTGTCTTTTAGATAAATATACTTTGTTTTGATCCAGAACAGCAACAGCCTTTAGTCGGCATTTAGATTTATGATCAAGGAGTATTATAGCCCAGTACATTAATTCTATGCCATGTCTACTTTCTTATAAAGAGTCTCTGATTTTGTTTTATTTGTTTGGTTTTGTTTGCTGCTTTGCCTGCTTCTATGTAGTGTCCAGAAAACAGAGCAAGAGTGAGTAATGGCTGGACTGTCCCACCCAGGGCCAAGACCTACTGCTGTGCACATTTCTCAGTCTGAAGCGCTAATCCTCTTGGGTTTTCATGATTCACAGGCAGGAGCTCTGCCACATAAATCCCTCCATGTGCATTTCCCATCAGCTGGCAAGAGCTGTGCTCAGCTCTTCACAAAAGCACCTCTATTTTTCCTTGAGTACAGTGAAGGATAAATTGAAATACAAATGTGAAACACCATCCTTTCAGCCCTCTGCCTCGGGTGTTTTTAGTGGTTATGCAGCAGTGTGCTGTGGTTTGGATTTAGCAGTCCTCCAGATAAGTTAACTGACCCCTAATAGAACGGTATTTTCATTGCTTTTTGAAGCATATTGGTTTAGTTATGTGGTGAGGTCTGATGCCTCTCATTGGACTTCAGTATAAGATTATTCCTAGACCTCAGACTCTGACTTTTCCAGGGCGAGGAGGAGAGACTTGCCAAGTATCATCACATTATCTGTGATACACACTCTGGTGGGAGTCCCATGATTCCTATGTTCAGCTGTAGAGAGGTGTTTTTAAAAAACAAAATGTTTCATAAAACTCATATGAAAAATATCGGGAGAGGAATTTTGGTACAGTATGACAGCCATCACATAGAGTTGCTACAAGTTGCAAAAATATTTGCCTTATATGACATTTCCCTCTGTGGGAGTTATCTATAACAAAATGTTATGCTGCAATGCCCACATCTACAAAGCTTGAAGATGCCTCCTGCTGAGGCTACGAGTTTTACTTTATCCTTGTTAGAGTGTGACAGGTTGGGGCATGGCTGGTCAGCTCAAACCAGGTTAAACATGCCTGTGGTGCTGTGGTGGGTGGCCTCAGATCCAGCAGGTTTGCAGAGAAACTCCATATTTTCCTCTGCTCAAACAAAAAACAAAACCAAAGAAATTGCTTCTAAACTGACTATTTTTCTAGTTTGTAGGAGAACAAAGGAACAAGGGTTTCTTAATTTGTATTGCCCTCCATGCCTTGCTCACAATCTTTCTGTCATTGCTTTGTGGCAGTGTTTTCCTTCCTTCCCCACAGATATGTATAATGAAGATGTAAGGCATTGAAAGATTACTTACACGGTAAGTGGCAGAATGTGTATTTTTTATTATTTTTTTTTTTATACACACACATACATAAGTACCAAAATCAAGAGTAATGATATTGCAGTTTCTATTTCTGGAGCAGCCAAATCACACCCCCAGCTCTACCACCTGTATATATATTTATATATGTATTTCAGTGTATATATACACACATACAGTGAGTGATGGTCTATGCCCTGATGATGGAAAGCAGGCAATGGGACTCTGGGAGGCATGTGTCAGGAAGAAGATAAACATCATCATCTCTGCTTTACAGTCCCTGTGACCCCAGCCCTGGAGAAAGTGTATGTGGTTTCTCAATCTTTCTCAATACACAGAGACACACAAATATATCCCTACCTTTTAAGGAACTGATTAAGCCTCACTGCAAATTTTATTCATACATACTTAGATGATTAAATGCTTTTATAAATTATGTTTATAATTATGTTTATGGCCAAAGCCAGCTGTGAATTTGGGTTCAAACAAGGTCCAGGTTAGATACAAACACTTGCATGTAGCCCTCCAACCACCCTTCCTCTCCATCCTGGTATTTCCCATGACATGAAATATGTGAATGGTCAGTAGGTGCCCAGTGCTTGTTTAGTTGGCCGTGTGCATGACTGCCTCCTTTGATGTGAGTATTGAATTTACAACTTTCACCAGAGAGAGGCTGACTGCAGAGCCACTTCAGAGATCTGCTACAATGCCTTTGTGTTACCTTGTCATTATCAGCTGACAATTAGCACCTTTTACATGATTAGATGGCAACAGTATAGCTGGATGCTATCACAGAATTTCTTCAAAGTGGACAAAATAATTTGATAACAATTGTTTCCTTCATCAGTCATGTGTTTCCTCTGGGCTGTTGGAGCTCTGAGGGCACAGTAAGCCTTAATGGCCCTAATCAGTCCCATATGGGATCTCTTCCAGCCCAGGGACTTGTCCTTTAGCTTCTGCCCAAGCCATGCTGGGGACAGTCCTGGTCTCCAGCTCAGCCATGCCTGATGCTGCCCACTGATTCCCTTGACCTAAGCCCCAGTTGCAAATTGACTTCCTGGGCTGCCTCACCCCCAAGCACTTCCCTGGTTGTCTGTGAGCCTGGTTGGACCCAACAACCATCTGGGTGTGCCCAGAGCACGCAGCATTGAAGATTGATTAGCTTATGTCCCCTGGCACAAGCAGAAATGGGGCTCATTTACCCAGTGTGGACAAGATGTGGGAGGGAGAGGGTTTGAGGGAGCAGGACCAGGGGACTAGACAGAAGAAATCACCAGCAGCAGCTGTCCCAGCATGTCCACATGCTCCCACCTTCTGTGATGCTGGCAGGGACAATCTGCTACAATTTCTGTGCACAAAGGTGATACCAATTTGTTTCCAGCTTTCTATGTCTATCCCCAGTATCAAGGCTGGATTTAGCACAAAAGTACTGTGCCTTTACTGGGGACTATTTACTATTTTGAGGATTTTTTTGTTTTGTTTTGCTTTGTTTTGGTTTGTTTTGGTTTGGTTTGGTTTGGTTTTGACTGCTTAAATTTCAAAGTTGCCCCATATCTTCAGATCTGGATTCAAACACATGCTGCATTCACTGCAGTGTGGTGCTATACCTTTCATTCAACACTCCCTGTGAGGAAAGACATTAGCAGTCAGCACTGGCTTTTATAATCCTCCAACTCAGAGCTCATCCAGGGAAATTCTGAGAGTCCCTGGAAAACCCCTGGCTGACCATGGCTCCGGAGAGAATCAACCACCTGTGATAACTACTCACTCTGCTTGAGGAGTACTAGTCCCTGCTAGGATCATGCTCCTGGAGAACACCCAGATCTTCAGCAGATAGAAAAGACCAAGGAGGATATCAGAGGTGATGGAAGGAGAATCTGGAAAAGACATCACAAATGTTCCTTGAAAACAAGCTTTTATAGCTAATGATACACATGCAGTGCTCCAGCTGTATATTTCTATTTTCCCTTGGCTATCCACAAAATCTAAAAATAACAGTTGAGTGTTCTGCAGCTATTTGGAGGAAATTAGGCATATAAGTCCTGAACAGATGCACATTATTTTGATAGGTGGAACCTTCATCTGCCAAATAGCTCTCTTTTCCTAATTAATTTTATCCTCTGTGGATCTTTTTTAAAAGTTATGAAAGGAAGTTTTCATGATAGTAACTAAGTCTGACCTGAGCATAGGCAGGCACCAAACAAGATTTCTACCTATCACCCTGATGTCATTACAAACTTTTTTCACTCTCACCTGTGTTATTGCCGCGCTGGTTTCTAAAACTACTCACATAATGAAAGTTCCCCAAGAGATGTATATTAAACCAGGCACATTTAAATCAATAAACAGATGGAATTAGCAAGGCTGAATAGTCCCTACATGGATTTAAACATACTTCTATCTTTGATTTTCTTTGTACAAAGGCTGGAAATGGTGTCTTTTTCCTATTCTGTAGGCAGTACCGGGATCATCCTCTATGTGGAAGATTGGGAAGATCTCACCTTTCACAAAAGCTCCTGAACTTCTTGTGTACAGAGCTGGACTCTGCAGATTCCATACAGGTTACTTCACCTCGCTTCTTACTGGCAATGACTGGAATAAATGTCTTCTGTCAGATTTAAATTAAAGAAATTCTGGAAGTACTTGCTCTGGAAGTAAGTTTAGACTAGCTGGTTCAAGTGTGACTTTAGTGACCTCCAAAAGTGCAAGAGAATGAAAAAGATCTTAGTTCTTATAAATAACACACAGAAAAACAAACAATTAAATGCTTTCCTATTCCAGAAACATTCTAAATGGCACTGCAGCCTTACCCTTTCACCCTGCTAAGTGCTTTATGTAGTCTATATTCCCCAAGAAATATTATAAGGTGTAAAAATGTTTCCTAAAGTTATGTAAACAAACAATGTAGATTTTAGAGGGTAATACACAGCCCAAGAGGGGGAAAGAAATTACAGTACCTTATTTTGAAATTAAAGGTAATCAGATCAACAGATATGAAACCTATCTGCTTGCAGCTTTCATTATATTGTTAGCACTTAAGGAAGAAGGAAGAAAGAGATAAGATAAATGCAGAGTATATTAGTTAGGGAAAGTGGTGTGTGTGCTGGAGGACTAAAATTACTGAGAAGAATATAAAACACTCTTTGATATTCACATGAGAATGTGATGCATTTCAAAGCAGTGCAGAAGCAGGACCATTTGCTAGGAAAACCAGGGTCTCAGGAAACAAAGACATTTCATTTAAAATCCAATACATGGAACAAGTCAGTACATGGAGTATGGTAGGGGTGTCAGACACAACCCACTGCAGTATGAAATGAAGTTAGTGGCAGATGTTCTGGCTTTGGTGGACCTATTAAACACTTCGTTGGATCTACTGGTAAACACTAACATTTACCATCTTTTTCCCTCCCTGACAAGCTAATGTTTGAACTCATCTAATAAACAGTGGGCAATACTTGTTATTTCCATCAGGTTTAGGGTAATTTTCTAATAATCAAGGTTGTCTTAATCCCTTCTGTATTATACTGTGGGTTACCACTGAAGCAGTTCACATGAGCGATGCCATAGGATTAATGCTACAAGCAAACTCTAACAATGTCATATTTGGCATTGCAGGGACAAGCTGTACCCAGACAGGACAAACCTGTGCTGGTGGGAATGCAGGAATGCTTCATAGGATGGAGCTGCAGATGCTGATAAATTGCCTGTCTGGAAGTTTTTGTCCTTTGGCCTCAGTATCATAAAATGAATACATACCAAATTGGATGGAGAGGATGTGTAGAACACACAAAGAAACCACCTACCCAACAAAGTCACCACATGCAGAACTCATCACACTTGGTATTTGGAGATGAATTAAAAAAAAAAAAATAGAAGAAGACTAAAAGCACAGGATAGAGAGAAATGGAGCTTTTCAAGGCCTGTCTAGTATTTAGCATTCTATGAGTTGTTTTCTTGAAAACTCTGCTAAAGAGATGTGAACACAGAAGGGAGCAGTGTGTTGTTCTTTCAAAAACAAATCTAGTGTCTGGTTTTGCAGCTCAAGTAGAAAGGGAGAAGGAACCCACTCACAAACTGTTTAGCTTGGCATTTTTCAACTGTTCAGGGGTGACAGCATCAAGGAAAACTGAATGCAAAAGTACCAAAATGAGGATGGGTGGGGTATAGAAATACAATAGCAAGTGTTTCCCAGAAAGACAGTGAGAGAATGAGCTCTTCTGGCTATCAAAGGAGATAAATGCTCATCAAAGACCTTTGCATTAACCATGTGAGCATTCCTCAAACACCCCAGTGAAGCTGCAGAGTGATTTTCCCACAAGCAAAAGAAGCAGAACCACACTAATATTTAGAGGTTTGGTGGAAGCTGAATGCCCAACTCACTTTGCCACTGGTGAAGTTTCGCACCTGTTTTGAGGAAAAATGGAAAAGGTGACTCTATGACACAGTAGCTAATAGAGTTAAGGCATGTGGCATGGCACTGAGAGTGGGGACAACTTTTAGATGAGCTTTACAGGATGTATTTCTCCCATGGTGAATAAGATATGGAAGATACAAGCTCAAGTACAACTCTGAAAAAAGTTGTGGACTTCTCTTCATGTCAAGTAATTAGACTCATTGAATCATGGAATGGTTTGGGTTGGAAAGGACCTTAAAGAATATATTTTTTCCAACTCCCCTGCCTTGGGCAGGGACACCTTTTACTAGATCAGGTTGCTCAGAGCTGCGTTCAATGAAGTCTTGAACTTCCAGGGATGGGACATCCAGAGATCCTCTGGGCAACTTTTTCCAGTGCCTTACCACCCTCAAATTAAGGACTTTTTCCCTCCTATCTAATCTAAACCTCCCTTGTTTCAGTTTGAAGCCATTTCCCCTTGTCCTGTCACTACATGCTCTTGTAAAAAATCCCTCTACATCTTTCTTGTCAGTTCCCTTCAGGTACTACTTCAAGTACAGATGATATAGAAAAATAATGAGCATAAATGATGAGCATAAATGCTCATAAATGAGCAGTGCCAATTTCACAAGGTATCAGGAACTCCAACAGCTGGGAATGGTGAGGGAGGGGAGGGGCAGGGAAACTTAAAGCCCCATCCATGAAGAGTAGCTGAAGCCACAAGGAGTGTTTGTAAATAGACTCCCCAATAATACAGTAATGTGGCACAGAGCTACCAGGAAACAAGGCATGTGTTCTCCCAGAACAACATGTAATCTTATCTGTATTAGTAAATTACAGGGGCATGGTCAGAAAAGGGGAAAAAAAAGATACTTTATTAAACTGCCAAGTATGACTTGTAAATGGATAGTGATGACTCCATGTCTGCTCTGGTAAAAAAGGTAAAACGCCTTGTATGTAATTCCAACAGGAAATGTTAAATGATTCCAGTTGTCTCCCAGGTCAGATCCACCTTCCTCATCACTTTTGCACCCTATCTGTTCTTTCAGGGTTGCTGGCTTTGTCATCATGCTGCATTAAGCTCTTTTAAAACCTTCATGTGCTAAATTTCGAACTTGTTTTGAAAAGCAAGCCCTTCCTGAGAGAGCAGGCTGCTGTTGCCAGGAGCTCTGCTCCATACCAACATCTTGTTCTTTTTCCATATAGCCACTCCACGTCCTTATTCCTTCAGAGGCGTTGGAGGAAGGTTGTTTGATGGAGCTGGAAAAAGATTGCACAGTTGCATTTTCCCTCCCAACTGCTCTTCGAGTTGCTTCTTTTCCACTAGGTGCCACTGAAGGCTAGGGGAGCAAATAAACCTTCTGAAGAGAATCTGCCTTGCCTGAAAATCCAGAGCTCCCGGGTTTCCTAGTGATTTGGGAGTGGAGTTTTAAAGTGACCTGAAGCTTGTGGAACTTGAATTCTTAATCATAGCCTGTAATGTTGAAGGTTGTACTTTCCTGTACTAATCCCTGGAAGATGCAGTCTTTGAAGGCACAATAAATACATCGAAAATCCATATGGGAATTGGACATTGGAACTTTGTGACCATCCCTTTGTATGATTGTGGGACTGCTGCTCAGGCCCTGGCCAGCTGGGCATGGCTCACAATTTCCTGGGGATGGCTTACAGTGCCTTAGGATCATGGAGCACTAGAAGGGATAAGGGTACTTCTGGCTCTTCCTTGTCCTGATCCAGACTGGTTCTAAGAGCCATACATGCCACTTTTAAATTATCAGCAGGTTTGTCTTGCACTGTTCAACAGAGAGTGACCATGAGCATTTGCTAGAAATTTTACTATCTATGCATCATCTTTTAAGACATCACTTATGATAAACAGAAAAGTGTGTGACATTTTACATGATGAGTAAAAGTGTTAAAATAAATCTATTTTTAAATGATAGCAGTATAAAAACATTGACATTGATTCAGATTTAGTTTGTCAAGTCTGACAGCTACAGAAAGGCCCAGCAAACTTTTTTTTCAAATTCCCTTACTCCCCCTTAAAGAAAATTCTACTACATTCAGAGTACTTAAACCCAAGATTTATAGCAATCTAAAGTTATGCAGTAAGGGACGTACAGAGGTATGTAAAACTGGTACATAATCTAAAGTTTAGTATTCAGAAATACCTTCCAAAAAGATGACTACATCACTTGTGAATGTGAGAAGAGGTAAATGAAGTTACCTTGGGAGATAATGAAGTATTTTCTCACTTGCCTGGTGTATGCTATTTGTGGTCCTCTGTGGGTCAGAGGAGGATGTACTTGCAAGGTAACAAGCAGAATGAGCCAAAGAAATAACAGAATTTATCAGCAGAATTCCCCACCTTCCCATCATCCTCTAGTTACAAATTGACCAGCCAAGCTAAATCCACTGTTTTAAATTCTCTTTGGAAGTGGAATCTGGGTGTGGAGGCATTTACAACAGTCTGTCCAGAATTACTCTGTCCACTCTGTTTGAGATCAAACTGCCTGAGGACAGCCTGGAAATGGAAGTGCAATTACTCTTCTGAGACCCTGACCTCTCCTGTGTAACTGACTCCTGTGATGCCTTGGGAAGGCTGACCTGGAACAGGGACTGGACAGAGCTAGAGGATAGAGTAGATGTTTATTGAAAGGCCTTTAGGGTACACCTTGGGCAATTCAAGAGCGTGACCAGGGCTACATCCAAGACAGACTTAGAACGGGCACAAAATGAATGACAGGTCACAAGGTCTTACACTTTTATTTTTGGTCCATTTGCATATTGGGGTTTAATTGTCGAACTACAGCTCCAGATTGTGAGGTCCCATCCCTCTTGTTTCTCCCTTCAGGCCACTGTTATTTATGCTTTTGTGCTGAAAGTTGTTCTTGGTCTTCATCAGGAACAGGATTTGTTTTGTCTGCCTACCCTGTGAAGGGAGCTTACTAGCAGTTAATGTGAGACTCAGAACTACACCCCAAGGCAGCACAGAATCTAGAAAACATGAAAGCTAAAACTTAAGGCATCACCTGTAGCTGTGTTATTGTCCCTAAGGAGAAGTCATGCAACATGGAGGTGGTACCACAAATACAACTTCACTGGCAAGTCTGAATTTTTAAGGAAGGGTTAAAAGGGAAAACAAAGCCCCATAGTCCCAGGATGGGTCAGTGGATATAATGCTGGAGAAGGTATTATAGCACTTTCTTTTCACTTACCTTGGAGAAATCACTGTGCCTCTCCATTCCTCAGATTCTCTCTGTATGAAGTACTGGTCATAATCTTTTTTCCTACCTTTATGCATTGTTTTATGATCCACAAGTGAAAAGTACTCTCTGACAACTATGCCAACATTGTCATAGTCATTCTAATCTAAGGAGAAAATATAAGGTTTGCTAATGAGTTTGTGAAACGAAAAACTTGCTTATTTTATTCACATTTAATCCTACAGCTACCTGAAAATGTTGACATTTTCATGATAAATAAAAAACCCAAAACCACCAAGAAAAAAATAAATGAAGAGCAACACTTTCAATGCCAGATTTTTTGTGTATTCACTGTGCAGCACCACAAATTATTTTCCTTTTCCTCTCACCAGATTTCTCAGTAGATCCTATGCATGGACTGTTCCTTACAAGTGTTTCCATTTCCTATGCCCCTTAACATATTAACATCACCCCCAAAGAAGAGGGTGCCAAGTGCTATATCCTGTTGGCTTGCTGAATATAATTTCTGTTGATACGTGGGTTCTCAGTAGTGTAAACATCATAGGGACAAACAGGAATCAAAGTTTCTCAGATATGGCATCTCACCTCCTGAGGTGATTCCTGCAGGAAACAGTGCTTCCCACACACCTTTTGTAATATGCTTAGTTCACATTCAAAGCTGAAAAAGTCAGCACAAGGCACAGTGATGGACTGTATCATTTGTGATAGAGCTGTGTTTGGGTGAAACAAGGATGTATAGATTTATTGAGTCTGACACTGTACCCAACAGCTTGTCCTCACAGTCTCTGTGAGCTGTCAGCTCTTCCCATCCATCAACCCCAACAGCATTCTGTTCCAGCAGTGTTATTATCTGTTTTATCTTCCTTTCTGTTGCACCTGGCAGAGGAATGATGCCTTTTGATGGATTTTCACTTACCTCTATTGTTTTCCTTCCTGTTCCTTTTAAATAAGTATCCCATTGAGTGCAAACCTGGAAGGATTTCAGAGGAAATTTCTCTAGAAGGGATAAACAAAACTTTTTAACATTTATTCTCTTCGAGCATTAATTAATGGGTTTGTGCTTTGTATCAGTGTCTTTGTGTTGATGAAGTGTATCTATGACAAATATACAGTGTGGAGCAAATTCAGGATATCTTGCTTAGTCCATACTGAGCTTTGCAGACGGTATCCTGCTGGAATTAAAAGAAGCTGTGCAGAACAAAGTTTAAGAACTGTATAGACATAAAGATCTCATGGAGACCTACAAGTGTGTAGAGGAGAAGTCCTCAGCTGTGTTGTCAGTTCTAAAATGGACTCATGTTCTGCTCTCTTAGCAGTGGGATCATCTCCCTGTGTCTGTTCTCAGAACAGGTCAGCAAGACCAGAGCAGCGGTCCCTGAATGTATGGTAAGAGACTGTCCATGGACAGGAACTGAGGATAACAAAGTCAGGCTCTTTCAAGCACCTCATGGTAACCAGGGAACAGGCTGGGGCCAGGCTGCCCAGAGGCACAAGTCTGCAAAGCTGATGTAGTGCAGAGTGTACACAGCTCAGGAGCCTGGGAAGAGCTGCCCTGGTGCACACGCTGCAGGGTCTCAGCTCTGGGCAGCACAGGGAGGTCACTGAGTGCCTGCTGCTCGGCACACTGACACCCCTGTGCTGGGTTTGTTCCAGCCCTACCCCTGGCCCTGCAGCCCAAACAGGAAAACTGTAGCCCTTGGGTGCTGCAGCACCCTGGCAGGGCTGGGGATGTCTGCATGCCCTGGCTGCAGCCCAGGGCAGCCTCTCACTGTCAGTCCCTTTTAACCATTACTGGCCGAGTTTGGTGTCAGGACCCAAAAGGGGTTTTACTTGCTGTGGGATAGGTTGCAAGAAGCAAGATTCCCCCAAGAGATCTGTCTTCAGCTTCCCCCTTGGCAAGAAAGAAGTCGGTATCATTTATTTTCTCTGTAAGCACAAAATGAAGCACTTCTACAGCAGAGCAACATTCTCAGGATTTCTGAATCCTTTTTTTTCCCCTTTCTTGGTTGTCCAAACAGACTGAAAGGACAGAGAAAAAAATGCAGCAGATATCCAGTATTTTGTAAGGCCATTTGGCATTGCTTAGGCTTTTGCTTCCAGAGGGCTACAAAGGCCCCCCTGAAGCAATTTGGTGGTTTCCAATAATAAAAAAGTGGACACAGGCCCTTTTATCTATTCAGATCACTAGGAGCTACCACACATCCCTTTAATGTTTAATCAATGATCTCTATTGCTTTGTTATATATAAAGCAAAAAGCAAATATTGAAATTGATTAGGTGAGGCACTTAGCTAAGGAGATTTGCCAAGTAATAAAGTTGATTTTTCAGAAGACCAAACAAACATTTTTTTTTCTGATAACTTCAAATTAGTGTTTTTTATCAGTATGAACAATTTCTAAACTTATGATTGTGTGAGAAGATGAGTAGAATAAATAAATGCATAGATAAAATTAAATATTGATTGCTGACATGACTACAGAAGTTGCCTAAACCAGGTGCTTCATGGATCACTTCTGATTACCCACTGGTCTCCTTAAATTTCCAACTGAATTTGCTCTAATAAGAACACAAGGTGCTAGTGGATGAGTGGCATATTTATACTCACAAAGATCAGACTCTGTGTATGAGAAAGTGAGAGGGGGAAAGTTTCTTTTACTCCCTTTGTGTGAGATTCGTGCTAATCACAGGTAAAGGGGCAGATTCCTCTTTCTTGCAGAGCCCCATCACTCTTTGTCTCCAGCCCTGTAAATGCTGCATCTCAGAAGCAGCTCAACCATTCAGCACCTGAATGAATGCAGGGAGCACCAGGCTACAGACACACGTGCCTCATCATGTTCAGAGCCTGTGGGAAGCCAGGAACTGGACTGTGGCATCAAATTTTCTTGTAGTCCTCCATCTGACAAATAGCACAGTCATGTTCTATTTATTATTTAAATCCTGTGTGAATGTCACATTCAGGCCCTAAAGTGGCAATTTTGGGACCAACTTTTATTTTTTTCCAAGTGGACAGATAGTAGAATCTGGAAAATTGGATTAGTGAAGACACGTAAGCAAGAGTTAACAGCATTAATCAGAAAGACAACAGACTCAATAATAATTCCTGCAAATGCCTGTTAAATCCCTGCAGCTAATTGTATGTTGTTAGTATAAACTGCATGCCAACTTCTAGTTATGACTAATTTCAAGAGGCTAATTTTTATTGCAACAGTGTTTAAATTTATTTATTCAATAGTTGAAATGTTTCAGTTAAAGAATCTTAATTTCAGCTGAAAGTATTTCAGTATGCTGCCTTCCCTTCTCTGTCATAATTAGAAGAACCAGCATCTAACAACTGCAAGGAAGTAAGTTATGTTGAAAATTTCCTGTGGTACAGCAATGACTTCAAAGTGTGTGACAACAAAAATACACAATGCATTTGGAAAGATCTGTGGTGACAATAATGTACCTCAAGTATTTAATCCACTGTGTATTGCTGTAGCCAGCCTTGCCTATATATGCATTCTAGAAAGGACAGCAAATGAAAACTACTGGCATGCAAAAAGTCAATAATAGACTATATCTGCAAAACTGGAGCTGTTTTAATCTGCTGGCTGCAGATCAAACACTGTCAAAAAAAAAAAGTTTGTTAAATAAAAAAGGAAATGGACGGTCAAGTAACAGGTTTCAGTTGGTTTGTGGAACATTTTTATCATCTGAGGCAAGGAAAAGTAGGCCATCTGCAGGCAAGCCAAAGGACTATAAAGAAATAAATTTATATTGATAGCCCAAAATCAAAAGGAAGGTGGAGAGTTCTTCAGTGGTTAAATACCTTCCATTTTTGAGTGGTGTAACACTTAACCCTGCTGACATTAAAAGTTTGTCATGTTTCTGAGCACAAACTTTTAAAAAATCTCCAGTGATTTGTGGCCCTTATTTTTCCAGCTGTTGGACAAAAAGAGGACAGAATTTTGAAGGAGAGAATTAAAGTGGGGTGCCTCTGAGGCATTTCCATTTGGCCTGCTCAAATTCAGTATTCCCACACTACGAGCCAGATTTGCCAAATTGATACAATGAGCACCAACACACTCAAAGACTGCTCTTTCAAGTTGCCTTCTGTATCTGGAGAACATTGTCCTGCCAGCTCTGTGCAGTATTTACTGGGAAGTTTATGTTCTACACTGCAAATAATGAAATTTGTCTATCTTCATGCTTAATTTTTTTTCCCAAAGGAATGTGAAATCTGCATCTTAGAACAAGCAAACCCTAAAACAAACAAACCAACCAACAAACAAACAAACAAATAAATAAATATTTCCAGCTTGTTTTAGTGCCAGGTGGCAGTTCTTTTCATCACAGTGGTCATAAATATGTAAATTATGATTATTATCTAAGTGCATGCTTTCCTACAGACTTAATATAAGATTTGCAAACCCAAAATCATCTGTATTTTTTTTTTTTTTTTTT
>VYXD01005828.1:264924-356073 GCA_013397195.1 Hylia prasina
TTTTTTTTTTTTTTTTTAGAATTTTGTAAACATTCCCTAACAAATGTCATAAATGCTAGTTTATGTCACTAATGATTTTTCTGGTTTGGGCTCACATGCATGTAACAAAACAGCTGCAGTATGAAGGATGTGAAAACATCCTTCAAAGGAAGAGGTGGACACATAGCTGCTGTAGTTTCTCTATTAGTCTCCCTGATGAAGAAATGTTATAGCAAAATATGTATTGCTTCTTTCAGTGACATGTCAGAGTTAAGAAAATTCTTAAGGAATGTGATTTGACATTACTGGTATGTGAGGTTTTGTTCTTACAAAAGTCTTTTCTTATTCTTTTTCTTTCAGTAACGATTTTCTTGATTAATTTTTCCTCATGTTGATTATTTATGGAGTATGAAATTTTTCCTCATGTTGATTATTTATGGAGTCAGTATAAAGACTGACTTTCCCTCCTTGTTAAAGTTTGCTAACTGCCCACTGATAAGTGGTGAAACTGCCACCAACAGTTGTGGGGCAATAGTTTATTTTTATTTGCTTGGTCTGCTTTTATGACTCTTATTTTTATCTGAGTCTTCTTATTTTATATTTTATAACCTTGGTGACATGGATTTACAAGTGAAGGTTATTTTTCAGTCTGTATCTAACATCAAAAGATGTTCTGAGAAATCATATTACATTTTTTGACTTATGATTTGTTTATCACATACTCATATACAAACACGGTTCTGAACCCAAATCAGGGGCATCCTAACATCTCTTTGTGATTAATCTAATAATCCTTCACTCTCCAATGAAAATTGCTTTTGGATCTTTCAGCATGATTTGACTTGTCACTGCTGTTGCTGTCTCTTCCTTGATCTCCAGAATATTGCAGCTTCAGTTCTAAAAGAGTCCTTTCTGCCTTAATCTCTTGTCAAGCTGTCTGTCAGAGGGGGCACCTTCTGGATTCTCCTTAGAGGCACAGGACAGGAATGCTGTGGAGAAGAAACAGAAGAGCCCTTTGTGGCTTCCCAGACCAGGAACTTAATTCAGTTCCATGCTGTGTACTACCTGGCTATGTTCCTAAATAGCAAGGAAAAGTTTCTGGTGGGATAGTGTCCTGATCCTTCCTCACAGTGCTGGCTCCAGTAGGCTGGAAAGGCAGTAAAAAGTGAGGAAGTTGATTGCATGGAGTATAAAATAGTATATTACTATAATATTATCAGCAGTATTTATCATCACTGCTCCTGAAGAGTCTACATAAAGGATAAAGAAACGATTTTCCAATGGCTCTTCATCCTGAGACCATCAGTAGTAACTGAGCTTGTGATATCATCATTGAAAATATTGCTTGTGTGGCTGAACTGATTAAAGCCATGAAAATGCAAGGTAGAGAAGTCACCAGCTTAAAAATGGTGTGAGGAGAATGAAATATGTGACCTGCCTGTGAACCTCATTTGCTTCAATAATTTGGAAATCCCGTGGAGGCTGATATGATTTGATTAATTGTGTTTGAAGAACTCTTGGGACCTGAAGGTTGAAGTTAGGCTTGTTATGTCTCAGCAATCTAGCACAAACTTGGAATGTATTTTTTTTTCTCAGTTGCGGTTTTCTTTTAAATTGGAAAAGAAATTAGGATCTCTGAGGTCAGGAAGCCTCACCTCAGTCCCTGGAGGAAACAGAGCACATTCTATTGGAGTTTATTTCCAAATATGTGAATGGCAAGAAAGTAATCAGGAGCACTCAACACAGCTTTTCCAAGGGCAAATGCTCCTTGTCTGAGCTGGTGAAATGACCCAGCTCTGAAGGTGAAGATAGTGGTGGGTGTAGTGATTGTGTTGCTCATTGTCGTGGATCTAGGTGGCACATCATCACTCCCCAGCGTGACATTACCAGGAAATTGGAACTCCAGTCCTGAGAGATGAGTAGGTAATCACTTTACTCATCCTCTTCAAAACCTCCACAGCCTTCCCCTATGTCCATTTGAGATCACCAAAACCCAAGAGTACCTGTGCCACTCATGCCAGAAATGCACTCATTGGAAAGCACAAGTGTGTGTCTTCCTACCATGTTTACATATAACCATGGAAAGTTCCAGTGAGAACACAAGAGCACATACAGCATTGCTGGAAAATCCAGACTCTTCCACTTTCCAAAGCAAATCATCTGAGACTTGCAGATTGTGTTGCTGGTTAAGCCTTGCTGGAATTTTTTTTCTGGCTACTTTCCACAGCTCTTCTCCTGTTTTTTGAACATAGATTTGCTACTTCCTCCCTGGCTACTTTAAATGGACATTACCTAAAGCTGACTAAACCAGATTTGGCTGGTAAATCACTTCTAAGCAGCTTGCATTGAAAGCTAATGCACAATTCAGAGCATTCTTTACTCCTGGAATTAAGTTACTATATTTGTCATTACTCTGAAATTCTACCAGGAATCCTGGAGCCTGCCTCAGTTTTGACGAGATTAGGGAAACAGGGGCCCCAGTTTCTGACCATACATATGCATGCAGTCTCTCTAGCCCTACTTTCTGCCTTTTTCTCAGTAAAGTTTGGGCATCTTGCATCTCTTTAGAGATTAGACAGTGAAATGGCTCTTCCAGGAGATAAGGATTTAAAAGTGGGATCAGTTCAGTCCTCCTGTTGGTTGTCTGACAACACCTTGTGGGGAAGTGGTTTTTCCCTTTGTACAGTGGGCTCAGGACCTTCCCTACCTTGCCACAGGCTGGGGTGGTTTGAAAAGGAGCCCTGCAGATCTTGGGGCCACCTCCTGTTAGAGGCAGGCTGTGTCACAGAGGGATATGGTTCAGTATGCAATGCAGGAACCCCAATGGCTCCAGCCCGAGCCATTGCTAAGTCATGTCCTGCTGGACTGAAGAAGGTGAAGTGCATATTTCACCAGGTTATTCCTCAAAACACTGAGCAAGGGAACTGTCAGCATCCCTCAGATCTTTCATCCTTTGTGTCTTATACTTGCCTGAAAAACCCTGCTGTAATCATGGTGTCTTGAGGGAATGTCCTGATGCTTGGTTCCCATAGCCAGTGAAGTTGATGGCATGTGAAAGAAGATGATGTGTGGTTGGAAAAAAGGTGGCACAGGTGACCACAGAACTTTTCCATTCAAGTAAAAGGAAAACACCAATATAGAGGCTACAGCTACTACTGCTGCTACTGATACTACTGCTAGTGCTCCTGGTTTGTCTTAAGAGCTGGAAAAAATACTGGGAATTGTCTTCCCCTAGGCAATGAGTGCATTCTTCTTGTTAACAACTGTCTGCATAGTTAACAACTAGTTTGCTTTTCAGTGTTTTTAAGTCTTTTTTCTCTTCATGCTTCTCATTTCTTTGGTGACAACCCTTAACCCACAGACTTCTCTGAAGTAAGATCAGTATTTCAGATTGAAAGTTAAAGCACAGGTTAGAATAGGACCTTTCTACCTTGTGATAAATTAAAGCTGTGGCAAAGGCCCAGTTATTGTTTGTCTTAGGGTTACTGTCTCGTGTGTGGTCCAGATTTCATATAGTTACTATTCCCATTACTGTCAGTTTAGCTGCACTCCTGTACTTTCAACAAACCAGGTGGGAAGGGGCAGGTCTATTGCACACTTCTCCAACTGGACTAGGTCTGTTACTACAGGTTCCTGCCTCAGTCATTGGAGCCTGGGTCAGATGTCATTTATTAATAGTTCCTCCACAGGCTACAAGATGAGGGGGAAGCATTCCTGCCTGCTAGAGCTTTTTTCCAAGATGCTTTTTACAGCAGAGTTTTCAGAAAGCAGGGAGGAGGATATGCAACTCTAGTTCTTATTTAAAAGGCAACACTAGTCTCTGTAGCTGAAGACTAAAAAGGCTAGGGCAAAGTACTGAGCACTTGGTAGGCAGATTTATTCAGCAGTCAGGTTCTCTCATTTGGAGAGGGAGATGTCTGCCTTATTTCTGTCTAGTTAGTCAAAAGCCTTAAAACTCAGTGTTAACACTGAGTTCTGGGAGCAGTCCAGTCATCCTAGAGGAAAGCTAATTGTGTTTCAGAGGTAATTTTAGAAACCTCAGAAGTTCTTGGTTTGAAAGACATCAATAGTAGCTTGACCTAGGGTTAAGAAAAGAGAAAGTTTTATGGTTCTTTTTCCCCTGGGAGCAAAGGACAGGAAAATGTCTTAAACAAAAGACACACAGATGTTTTATTAGAAGAACGGAAATTCTCCCTGTCAGAAGAATAACTAATTCATGGGAAGTTGCTCTGTTCTTGGAACTCTTCTGTATAGAAGTGGGGTCGGAGCTTGTATCTTGATATCCACTACCCCTGGCAGGCATTTTTATCTTTGCATTCATTTGCCCTGTTAAATTACTTCATTTCAAGTGTATTTTAGGGAAAAGCCATAGTAGAGGAATTCTGCCTTTTGTAAGAAATTTGGTACTTAATCTGATGGATATCATTGCCTACCTTCCTGTAGAAATTCCTTGAGAAAAAAAAAAAGAAAATGTTTGTGTCTGACACAGCATTGCAATGTTTGCAACTGTGTGCTTTCAAATAGCTCTTTCTCTCAAGCCCCTGGCTTCTGTGAGATTGTTATTGTCTTTATCTAATGATCTCAGATTCCTGAGTGATAATTCATTTCCACATTTTATTTTGAACCTGCAGTCCTTCAATTTTAGTTCTTTCATCTATTACAAATTTTCTCTCTTTGCCCAAGGTACAGCAGTGAGGCATCAGATGTTTCTATTGAGTTTCAAGTCTGATTGCTCCATCATGCATGTTAAAAGCTCTACTAAAAGCAAGCATGCAAACAAATCTAAAGTTGAGTAAAGCTTTCTTCCAGGAGGCTGTTGGGCTGGGTATAAAAACCCAGGAGGAAAAACGTTCCTGTAGGCTTTTCAATCTTTATCATATTTCAGGGAAGAACTTTTCCATAAGCATTTTTTTAAAATTTTTTTTATTTGAGGGTGTGTGTGGGAATATCTTCTATTAAATTAACACAGTACAGCTTAATGTCAGGGTCACCTGGTGGCACTTGAGAGTTGATCCTACTGTTAGGGTAGACCCACAGTAACCCAAGAATCAACACCTTATAAAAAAATGCCAGCAACTTTGAAAGAGGCAAAAGCAATTAAATACTCTTAGCATATGAATAAGTTTTATCATCTTTACAGTTAGCAAGTTGCTTGGTTTCCTGTCATATGTTTGGGGGTCACAAGAGGAATCTGAAGTGACTGAGAGGCTGAAAAGATGCTGCCAATTTAATGAAGTGATCAATGACTTAGATGAAAGCATTCCCTTGCTCATCACAGCCTGTTCTCTTTGATTAAAATGATAAAGTGAACTGTCTTGCACTGCTAAAAATAAAAAGATGTAACTGGAAGGATGTTTCAGGCAGCACTACCCCAAGCCACATCTGCCTTGAGGATGAGCAGCTGCCAAACAGTGTAATGTGCTGTTTCCTTTGCTCATCTATACCTCAAGTGAGCCTCTGGGTTGCAACTGGCTGTGCTGTATGTGGCAGCAACAAATCTTGTCCTGTGGGTTCATATAGCAGGGAGAGGCTTCATTATTCCTCACTGGGATAATGTCCCTCTGCTTTTTCTTGTATTTTTAAATTGCTTTCCTCTTACATATTTAATTTTCTTTACCCACCCCCTCCCATAATGTGAACCAGTAGAAACTAAAACCTGTATACATGTCCTTTATACATCTTCCTCCTAAACAGCCTGAGTTCTGAGTATGTAATGTGCCCCTAAATGGATGTTTTTTGATAACCATCTTTGTCCTGATTGCTATCCACAGTGATAAATTTCCCTTGCTGTACCCTGGGGGGGTGAGTTATATGTAAGTATGAGTCCGAAGATCTGTATCTTTTTGTGTTATCTCTCTGCCAGTGTTTCCTCTTTAAATGGCAGTGTCTGCCCATGGGTTTTGCCTCAGTGCATCAATATTTAATCTTTCCCAAGAACATGTATTTTCTGTACAGCTGTGTCTACAAGGCTTGCCCATGAAATCACATGTTTTTTTTCCTAAGTATCCATTCTGTATCAGTTTTCCAATATGAGCAGGCCCCTCCTCTGCCACTGCTGAGTGCTATTTGCCTGAGTCTTTCCACTTGTGGAGAGCTGACACTTTAAATGTTAGGAGGTCACATTTTTTGTACCCTCTGTGCAGTTCTTAGAGGCAGCTTTCAATCACAAAATGAAATCCAGTGATGATCGGCACAGAAAGATGCGCTGGCCATGAAATCAAAAGGAAGTACTAATGAACAAGATTTCCTAAATTGAGTGAGGTCATATTCTACTTATCAGAAAAGTATAAATTCAGTACATGCAAGGGATTAAGAAGACACTATTTCATTCTTCAGCTGTCTTTGAGCACTAGGAGGAATGTTTTCTGTATGAAGGCATGAATACATGCACTCATAGAAGAATGTGCTTCATCCTAACCTTAACTGTTGACAGTGCCCCCAGAATAAATGGAGAAACCTGCATTGTGTCTATAAAATTTGTGTCTGTATTGTCATTAAAGAAAAAAGCAGAGAAGAACCTCCATCCATCTTCTCCTAAACACCTTAGGAGTGTTTAGTCCACTTTTAGCATAGTGAGTGCTGCCTCTACATTCCATAGTGGAGCTCCATCTTATTTAAGTATGGATAATAACATAAAAAGCTCCAGACTTTTGTGCCTAATCTGCACTTATTGCGTGTAGCTGGAACTACTGGCACTGTCATGAGCTTTTGGGATGCATAGCTGGAGACAAGGCTGCAATGACTGGGATGAGATCCATAAAAAATCACTGCTTCCAAAATGCTTATCAGCACATATGAATTTCATGCTAAGCAGAAAATGTTCATGTGGGCATCAGAATAAACTTTCAACAAAATATTATCAAACTAAAAAAGAAGTGTCTAAGGGTGCTGCTGTAGCTCAGGCAGGAAAAGTGATATTAGAATTGGTTTGGTAAAAATAGCTCAATGCTGATAATAATAATAATAATAAAAAAAAGATTAGAGAACAGGGATTTCTCATATTTATAGCAGAGACAGATGTGATACTACCTTTAATGAAGCTTGCTGTGACACTGTAGCACTCCAAATCAATATTTCCACCAGAATACAATCACATAAAAGATAAAAAGTGCAACAAAATTTGTCAATTTCATAGATAACTATTCCATCTGACACATTTGATAAGAGTTTACAAAAAATAGGACAGACAAAAGTAAATCAGGATGGAAAAAACTGGGCAGCACATTAAAGAATAAAGCAGCAAAATCAGAGAACCAATTGCACTTGAAATCACCATTAAAAACCACGAGTCCTGGATTTCAAAATGGAAAGCTTAATAAATCACATTACCTAGAAAAAATAACATTACATTAATTGTGGTCAGAAAAATTATCTATTCTGGTCCATCCATTCTTCCAAGATAATTCAACCTAACCTTTCCATTTGTACATCACTTGGGCTAAGTGATCATTTATTCAAATGGGAAATTCTGGAGTTACAGGTGTACTATGCTGTAGCATTCACCACCAAGTGCACTTTCCCCAACCCCTGGAAAACAATTTTAAATACAGCAGCATCATGAGTATCACACTCAAGTGGGGAAACTGCCTGATTTTCTCTCTGAGAAGTGAACCATGTTGATCACCCTAAAAACTGCTGCAAAGAAGAATACTGGAAACTCTATGACCTTGTTAAATCCTTGTAATAAAAGGAAGAATTAAAAAAAACCCCAACCCCAACCAAAAAAACCCCCAAGAACAAAAACAAAAAACCCCAAACCAACAAACAATATGATGCAAACAATTGACTTAGAAAATAAAAAGGGAATGAAAACAGTTTGTGTCTCCATCCTGACTCTCATTAGCCTTTATGTGAGTGGTCTTCTAGTCAGACAAAACCTAAAGAATAAAAAATATCTTGTAAGACACAAATGTGTGCTGTGAATTGAAGACCTTATCCTTCCACAATCTGAACTAGACTGTTCTCAAAAAAAATTATACTCACTGAACACAACCTGCTCTAATAAGCAATTTTATTTTGCGGTCCTAAAGCAGACAATCAAGATCAAAATCTTAATGCTATCTAGAATTGAGCACAGCTTCTATTCCATAAGCTTCAGCCTGAGTATATGTGTCTAACTTAGAAGTAACTATCAAAACATAGCAAGAAGAAAAATGCACCAACTTATAGGTGGGCTCCAGCCCCAGGGAAATAACTCTCTAATATCCAGTTCTCCAGCAGAACTGCTTTTGTGACCTTTCTCAAGGTTTTTAAAGCTCCTCTGACAACATAATGGAATTTGGGCAAATTATTTATGGAATTATAGAACCATTTAGGCTGGAAAGGACCTGATGAGATCCTAGCCAAACTCGCTGCTCAAAGCAGAGCCAATCCTGAATTTAGACTGTGTTGCTTATGATGGGTTCATGCAGGCAGTTCTTGTAAACCACCAAAGAGAAAGATCCCACTATCACATAACTTTGTTCCAGTGCTTAATTGTGCCCAGAGTATTTCTTTTTTTTTCATTTTATCTGAACATAATTAACATTGTGTCAATTCATTACTGTTTTCTCTCAGTCTTCTGTGCATCTCAGTAAAGAGCTTAGTTCTCTCTTTCTTTATGGTATTAAGTTTACTGGCAGACTGCTATCACTTCTTCCCAAAAATTTCCTTTCTCCACTCTAATGATCTCAGTTTCCTCAGCTTCCCCACAGGACATATGCTTCACTGACTCTGGATACTCACTGGAACCACAGGAGTACACACACACTGCAGTAGCAGCTTCCAGTCAGAGATCAGCTCATGCTGTTCTCTGTGGGATGCTCACCTCAGCCAAAGTGAAAACATTTCCATTTCCCCACTTCCCAAAACTTGTATTCCAAAATAAAGCCTCAACACTTCACACAGCCTCACACACTTTACTTTTAAGACTGGCGTGTCCTCTGATATCACTGCCAATAGTAAATAATCCTAAGCAATGTAGACCGGGGTTCAAGAACTGCGATTTGTCATTCCAACAAACCAGAGACATTTGCCACTGCTGGTTTTGTAGCATGTCTGACCAGCTCCAGTGGATCCAGAACTGAGGATAACAGTTGAGTGATGCCTAGTGGACAGCAGATGTAATTATCACTGCTCTATTGGCTTCCTCTGGAATATCAAGTATCAGGTTGATTTTGCTTTGATTTCTAGAAGTTTTTCATTTCATAAAATAATTTTTTTCAATATTCTCTGTTGAAGGCAAAAGATATTTCCATATGTCAAAAGACATCTTATTGCTTTCAACCTATGGGAGTTGTGGAACTTCCTTAATGAGTTCTCAAACCATGTCTGAAGATCTTGATTTCAAGCCATTCCCTAGAGTAGTAGCCTAACTCCCTTTTAATAGTTGCAGTGTACACACAGTTAACCTCAGACTCCAGGTTTATCTGTTTATGACAGATAAAGGAAGATAAAAGATAATTTAACAATGATGTATGCCTGTCTTTTAAATGCTTAATAACAAAATTCAGACACCATCTTTCGTCATGATGCTTGATCCTCTTGTTAAAATGCTTTTTGTCACTCCTTTGTTTTTTCTTAACAGAGATGAATTGGGAAGGAGTCCTCTAGACCTTTTCTCACAGGAGCTGTGTTATCACATTTGTCTGCTTGGTTACATACAAGATGTTTTCTCGAGGTTGATTTACCTTGACTGATCTGTTTGTATGAATTTGGCCTCTCAGACTGGCCCAGCTCAGTCAGATCTGATGACAGTGCCAAGCAATACTCCCATTTCTCAACTGAGCACACTTCCTCAGCAGTGCCAGAGAACCATGATGGAAATGGCAATGCAGGTACTGTAAATTGCATTACAAATTTAGTCTGGGATTGAGGGCTTGGGAAGTGATATCTGAAGCAGAAGCAGAGACCAAGTACTAGAAATACAACATAACCCAAGGAAAAATATGGGAGATCCTGGAGTAGCAATATTTGGATGGTTTCATGCCTCCATCCTCATTCCAGAATAAGGCTGTTAATAGTATTCTCCACTATTAACCTTTACTTTTGGACCACCTGGATAAAATAAGAAGAAAATAACCCCATAATTGTTCTTAGTAAGAGGCTTCATTTTGTTGTATGTATTAGGGGTAGCATTTGAATAGCAATGGAAGGAATTCTGTGTTTCCTTATTCTGGTGTACGATTGCTTGTCTGCAGGGTTGTGTTGTATAGAAAAGCAACAAACTGATAAAATTAATTTTTTTTTCTTAATTTTAACACTTACATTACCATTATATTATCTTTTAGAAGTTCTTAAAATGATACTTTCATGCTGCATGCCAATTTTGCCATTTTATTGTTTTAGTATGAGCAGGAAAATGTAATGGGTTAATTTATATTAGTAATGCCAAGGTACCTGGAAGGTTTCCATGGTAAAAAGGGTAGAAATTAAATTCTACTTGTATTGATTTTGGTCTTATTTTTATTCAGTTCTAATCCATCACAGACTCACTTTTTTATTTTCTGATCACTGAGTACTATGAAGGAGAATTCACAAATCCTTTAGGGTTATGGTAAGGGCCAAGGTAAACAGAACTGGACTCTACAGCAAATCAATTGGCTCTCAGGAAGCTCAGCCATCATCCTCCTAATACCTGGGATGAGGTTTGCTGCCCTCTTGTCACTCGGAGACAGACTGTCTGATTAGGAGCTCTGAGCCCAGCCTGTGACTTTAGTTAATCAAAGTTTCTTTTAACAAATGGAAGAACTGGTCTGTTTATTCCCCAGAGAAGGTGAGTGATGTTATTTTAATAAGAAGAAGCAGGAGCTAATGCTCTGAAGTGGTTGTCCACCAAAATGCAGTAAGTCTCTTAAAACACAGCTGAGCTGGAGCATATAATGTTCACAGATCTGGGTGATTACAGGAGCCTTGCTGTTGAAAGGCACTCTAACATTGAATACAGCAAGGAATATTAAGCTGAAAAAAGATTTTTTTCTCTTTTTTCCCTTTTTCCCTTGATTTTTTTTAGTGCCATTTCTGTGCCTCTCTTGCAACTCTTCTGTGTTTTGTGCGGCCCCAGATGAATAAAGCATGCATCAAAAAGCAAAAAATGTCTTATGTGGGATTACTTTGTCCTTCTTTGATGGATATGTTGCAAATATGGCAGTACATTCATTTGAAAGTAGTCTTCTCTCCTTCCATAATCACTAAAAGAATTTACTTACTGAGCTACCCTTTTTCATTGAATTATAGGACAGAGGAGAGTTTTTTATTACAGAAATCAATGTATTCAAATAATCCCTTGATGTGGATCTCTGCTAATTAAATCTGGATGTATTCAAGATGTGATAAGCATAGTCTATCAATTTAACACTGGTGCCTATTTCCTAGCAAACATTTGTGGCCTTCACTTCTTCATTCAGGACAGCAGGTTTCGTTGGTGAGAGGGAGTGTGCAACACACTTTGTTTATTTTAGTCTTACAACAGTATGTACAGATCAATCTGGATGGCTCTGGTTATTTCACCATATTCTTCTTACATAATTGTTACATAAAATGTCTCCAAAGTCACATATGTATTACTAATATTGTAAATGTTAGTCATTACCTTACAGTTTATAGATAGTGTAATGAAATTAAAACAGTACAAATCTAGTATGGTCCTGTCATCTGCAGTGAGAAAGAGACAGTAAAATCAGCATTTTTTTTTTTTGCTTTGTAGGAATGTGCATCAAATTTCCAGTGTTAGGGACATTTCTGCTAGCAGAGATTGTGACCTCAGATCCTCTCCTCCTTTAACAGGTCAGTGATAAATGCCTCTCCTGAGTTAAGCCTCTGCCACAAGTCTCTCTTGTATATTCCACTCCTTTATGATTTCCCTCCATACCTGTGTGGCAGTATCTCAAACAGTCACCTCAGAAACAGCTTTCTATTTCCTTAACACTGCAACAGGTTCAGTATTGAGAAGACAAGAGAGGATACTGCAGCTTAAACTATGCAGAAAACTTGTCACTGGAATTCACTTCTGACACAAAAGTGTTTGTTTCACAGCAGAAGAATAATGGACAAACCAAGAACATTGAGTTTTTCCCTTTAAAAAATCTAATTTTAAAAGAGAGAGAAATAGTGGTTGTGGAATACTGGTGCACCTAATGCTGCCTTTCAAAACATAACAAGGTACCAAATCACAACCTGGAAGGTTCCCCCCATCAAGGAGATAATTTGAACAGGATCCAACTGAAGTCACTACTTTTTTGTGGAACTTTGTCCTTAAAAAGACCACTTACTACANCTTTTTGTGGAACTTTGTCATTTTTCCAGTAGCTGGTGCAACACATTGACTTGCTTTAGTGTAATTAACATCCTTAAAAAGACCACTTACTACATAAAGATCTAACAAGGATATCAGAGTTCAGAGAACACCAGATGGATTCTAAGGCCTTTGAATCCCTTTGGAAAAACAAGAAAGCAAGCTAATATTGTCAAGGACATATCCATACTATGATTGTATCCTGTGAAGTCCTCCAGACCAAATCCACAATGCAATTAATTTGAATAATGGAGGAACAGTCAGATTGGATTTAGCCAAGTAAAGTATTAATGTCTTCANAGGCCATATCCATAGTATCCATATCCATATCCATATCCATATCCATATCCATAGTGAAGTCCTCCAGACCAAATCCACAATGCAATTAATTTGAATAATAGAGGAACAGTCAGATTGGATTTAGACAAGTGAAGTATTAATGTCTTCAGCAACAAACCCAACTGTACTAACAAGCTGATGATGAAAAATGATCATCAGTTTTCCCTCTTAAATAAGCCCTGTGAAGCAAAACAAATTGCAACATTTTACTGGTTTGAAGCCCAGTTTACCCTCTGTCTGCTTCTGATCTCAAAAATATAAGAATTCAGAGCAATTTGATGCTGGAAAGCTGCTGAGAAATCCCTTTGGACTTGGCAGGGCCCATCTGTCACCCACACGTGCGAGTGGCTGTCTCCCAATTAGTGAGGGGCGCAAAGCACTCAGTCAAGGACTGAGCCACAGCCAGCCCCAGCTCCTGGCAGGTGGTGACAAACTGCAGAGAGAGAATTTGAAACTGAGGAGCTCAGCCACTGCCCAGGCAGGTCTAGATGCAGGCAGCTGTGGCTCCTGAAAGAGCAGGCACGAGTCTGGTGCTTGGAATGACCTCCCACACTCTTATTTGTGCCCTGCAACAGCTCAGTCTTCAGAGCTGGCCCAAATGCTTCTTTATTTTCAGTCCTGTGACTGTCTGAGGTTTGGTGCTGGAGTTTATATGCAGTTACTTCTCTTTAGTAAGAATCTTGCATGACAGCAGCTGCAGCAGGTAGACATAAAATCACCAACAAATGGGTTTGGAGCCCTTTCAAAGGCAATTTCAAACCTCGTATCTGTATCTATAAGCTCATCTATCATTCACAGAATATTTCTAGCACTTTTGCTAAAGCACTTCACTACAGGTTTGCTAAAGATTTGTGAAGTGCACTTAAGAAAAATTAACGTGGCCCAAAGACTTGGTGACTGTGGTGTCTCCTGAAAAGACATGGCACAACAACTGAAAAGCAGATGTGAGTGAATAGTGCTGTTAATGTAAACTCAGATCAGATAATTAAAACTCCATGGTAAATGGATCATGAATAATAATTCTCTATTCTAGGATAGGGAGTGAGGAGGTTTCTCTGTGAGGCTGGTGGCTGCAGAGCCCTGCACTCAGCAGTCTGGATGAGGAGATATTTGGAACAGAGCTGGTGCATCCTTTCAGGTCATATTTTCTCTTCAGACACGTGGTTATTAGTTAAAAGGTTGAAAGAAAACCACAGAGATGCCAGGCACAGGGCAGGATCTTCATAACAGGGCTACAATGTGTTTCAGAAGAGACATCCAGCATTTTAGATTCCCTCCTTTTGCCAGCTGTTAAAATTGTGCTGAATTGTTTTTCGAGTCTTCAGGAAAATATCAGAAAAACTTGCTTTTCTACCTCTTTTAAATTATTCATCAGGGAAAACAATGAGTCGTATTGGGGCCATCAGCATCAACAAACAAAATAAAGAGACAAAATTAATATAGTACTCCTCAGTCTGTCAGGATTCATCTGAGGAACTTATTGACATGCAGTAATACTAATTCCAAGAGATTTGCGGTACGTCAGAAAGGCTGAGTAAGTCCATGAAACAAAGAGCATCCAAAAGGGCTATAATAAATATTGTTAAAACTCAGTGTTTTTAGAGATATGTAGAACATCAAGCTTCTGGATGTAAACCATCCACTTGGAATTAGAAACTGGGAAGATACTCAGGGGTAATAAGTCTTATTGTACTTTTTACAGCAGTAATCAAAACATAGAGACATTGAAACATGGAGACTCCATGGGCTCATGGAAGGAGTATGATCATTTAAATTGACAATCACCCTGTTTCTAAGTGTTCTTACCAGTAAAATTAACTAAATACATGCCTGTGGAATTTCATCATTTGCATTGTTGCTCACCAACCTGAAGGAAATGAGAAAACAAAAGACTGCAAGATGTTTTTCTCCAAAATGACATTTGATATTCTAACAGTGCTCTCTGTTTTCATTCCTTCTCTTTTGTTTTATTTTCAAGTTTTAAACTAAGCAGCATTCTTTTTCTTGGGTTTATTATTTAAATGAAGAGCCTGAGAGCTGAGATCAAGTAAGAAAAATGTCATAGCTGAGATTTATAGTTATGCTGGTACCGTGTTATTAACTATACAAAGGTCTGAGACAACAACAGATAATTGCAGAAGTGTTTAATCTTAACATAGTATTGATTATAAGTAACTGATAGCAGAGCTCAAGATAAAATCAGATAGAAATTCAGTTTGCTATTGAGATCTAAGTGTGCTTAAATGTGTACTATGAATTGGTTCTAGAAACTAAAGTCCTGATTTAAGAATATTCTTTATTTTTTTCTTTCTATCCTTTCTATTTACCCAATTATATATTTACTGAGACTAAATTAATAAAAATATGTGACAGTGTCAGTGTTTTCTCTAGCACTGTATGATCTGAGAATTTTATCTTTCTTTCAGAAGAAATACCAAAAAGTATTAAACTAAAATGAGCAGTTAGAAACAAATAATTTAACATTACTTCAAGCTTCATGTTTCTGGGAAAATGAAAAAAAGTATTAGTGACACAATATGTTAGATATTGCGAAAGATCATATTAGGAGTTGTTTCTTTGCCTCTCCTTCCCAGTTCACCAGTAAAGAGACTAGACAGAATTCCCATTTATGGATAAAGAAAAGAAGCATGGAGTGCGATACTTCCATTTATTTGTAGAGTTTATGCAATATTCTTCTGGGGAAAAGAAAACAAAATAATTCTGTTTGCATGAGCATCACATACTTTGAATTATGGAGAAGCATTTTATAAATTCCGATGATTTACATTTTGACCAGTATCCTTAGTTTGAGAAATAAATATGCCATCATCATTCAAATCAACCAGTGTAAGGAATTCATAAACAAGGACAAAAAAAGAAAATAAAAAAGCAACGAGGAGCTGCAGCATCTTTGCATTACAAGTCACAGAGATGCTTTTCTTGTGCAGAACGAGCAACAATATATCAGATAGAAATGGGCACAAGGAGTGACAATATTTGGAATTGCCTACAAGCCAAAGAAAACAAAGACATAGCTCTTGACCTGAATACAAGATCTAACAAGATCCCAGATTTTCTGGCAACCAAAGCTGTTCTTGGTTTGGTTTCAGGTCATAGCAGAAAGATGGCGAGGAAGGTTATTTTTGTTCTTTGCTCTGGAGAAAATTCTTCTATATTTGTTAAAAAATGGCCTGGATTTCCACACCTGCTTACAAACTTTTTCTTGGACTTAGAAGAAGCTCAAAAGACTTTGTAAATGTTCTTACACAGATACTGTAGCATTGGTTTTGACTTAGCCTAGCATTTTAGTTTAATGCTTTAGACTATAAAATTATTCCTCCTTTATAGTCAGTTTGACTCCCAGCAGGGTTTAAGTGGGAGAAAAAAGCTTCAGGGAGGAAATAGAGAAATCAAGTGGATATGATTTAGCAGTAAAATTCTATTAAATAATGGATACCAGGGACAATGTTAAGATTTATATTCTGCATAGGTATGGAAGGCAATGGATAAAAAAGCACTTGCAGAAAAGATAGATAAGCATGCAATTTCAGTTCTGGCAAACCTACACTGTGACAAAAAGAAATTGTTTCAAGTTTGCAGTGCCTCAGTCTCTAGTTCAGAGCAGCTAGCCAGAGCCTCCTCCCTCCTAAGAAATCTCAATTCTCCTAAAGGGGTTTCCATGGTTATGTGAAAGCACACATCTGATTTCTACTTTCAGGTAAAATACCTGTGAAGGCGCCTGATGGTTATGTATGTGAAGAGGCCATTGATTAAATGTTTATCTCTAAGAAAGTATCTATATGGCTATGCACAATTACTCCTCACTCCAGTCTTTCAGCTGGGGTAAAACCAGCACAAAACCGTTGTCCTGCCTGACTTCCTGCAAGAGCTTCTTGCAGGACTAGCTGGCAAATTTTAATTTTTTTTTGTTGCCTCTTCTAGCCTTAGCTTTACACAAATTCTTGTTGTCCACAGGTGTCAGAGAAGTGAATAAAAATGGAATAAAATTGAGAGTCAGATAAATGAAATTACTTGTCTAAGGATCTTCACAATGATGCAGTCAGAAACAGAATCCAAATCTTTGCAGTTACCTGCTGTCCAAAAGGGATTATATGACCACCTGCTATTTCTCATTGTGTCATTCTTTTTGCCTGGATTTTGCCTGTTCTCTCCTCTGTAATCATTGCGATTTTCCTGAAACATCCTCTCCAAATTTGTAGTTGAAATCCCAACCTGAGTTTTTTTTCACCTGTCTAGTGAGTGATTCAGCTCAGTAGGATCTGGTTGCATGGCAATCTTCAAAACAAGCTACTAATTGCATTGGCTGAACAAAGAGATGCACTGCCAAATGCTTAAACTAAGATTGCACACACAGCCCTATGTTCAGAGCCTCATTGTGCTCTGCAAACTAATTTAAAAAATACCCTAAACTTCTCCCTGCAGACCAGTGAAATCTCTGTGGATCCTGGACTGTTTGTGAGATAGACACTAATTGAAGACAAGGCAAATGTGTGAGAGGCTGGACATCCCATGGAACATTCTCTCTCTGGTAGAAATTAGGCTATAGGATAGAAATTATGGTGTCTGCCTTGATGGCAGGCTCTTTGGATCAGAGGCTTAAAAGAAAAGTACAAAGTTAGATCCTTTCAAAAGGTGATTTCCAAAGCAAATCTGTCACCAGCTGTCTCAAACGCACTGAAGACTGTGACAAAGTACCTTTTTGCTGGATTGAATTTTTGTGATGTTCAGGGGAAGCAAAAAGTAGTATCTAAGCCTGGCATGTGTTTGTCACTATTCTCTAAAAGGGGGATTTTCTGGTAGGAGGAAGCAGACCTTTTGCTGAAGATTCCCTTCACCCCCCTGTTTCTCTAGCATCCTCTAGGAGGGACATTGCCCTGCTGGCTTTGGGGTTGAATACAGGGAAGGCAAAAGGCTGTGATAACCAAATGTCCTTGTCCACATGGACAGAAGTGGGTTCACACAATATTTTGTTTCCAGGGTAAATTCTCCCAC
Source organism: Hylia prasina (assembly GCA_013397195.1). Classification (NCBI taxonomy): domain Eukaryota; kingdom Metazoa; phylum Chordata; class Aves; order Passeriformes; family Sylviidae; genus Hylia; species Hylia prasina. Next base: position 282,527 of record VYXD01005828.1, read on the forward strand.
TAAAATCCTGCTGGCAAATATTCTTGTGATGAGAATTTATTCTGTCCCCTAGGAATGCAATGTTTGTGATGTATCCCCATAGGGAATGCAGAAATGCTGCATCAGAAGGGGCTCCTCAAGCAAAGATGTGCCAGCTCTCAATGAACTATACAACACAGGCACCGACCAACTGCTTAGAAGCACATTCTATTGTCTTTTTGCTGCCTATCTCTTCTAAGAAAACAGCAGCCTACAGCTCTAAGCATCCTTTTGTGGAGACTAGTTTTGTCATTTCTCTTGTTAGTACAATTCCTTCAACTAAGATAAAAAAACTCTTATGATTAAGGACCTTCAATGGCTATGCAGCAGAATCTTGCCCTCTGAATCAACAACTGCTGCTCAGAATATTCTCTTTCAGAGAAAAACAAAACAGAAAACCTTCCCCTCACCCAACTAAATCCCTCATAGGCAACATAATTTTAGAGTGAGTTCATTTGCAGAATCCTTTCTCTTGTTTTGCCTGGTTCCAGTCATTGAGTCAAGCTAGCATTTGAGAAGCAGGTATATCTGATAAAATATAGAGCAAATGTTTTGTTTTTCTTTGGGGAGACAATGAAATATGGCGCCACGTTTATTCATACTGTGCTTCTCAGGTTGGCTTGTTCAGTTCTCTGCTCAGGCAGCTCTGGGTGATTTCTTCCACTGATGAGTTTTCTCATCCAACTGTATCAAAAAACCCCCAAATATGTTTTACAAATACCTAAGGTTAAAAAACACAAAGATTAATTACTTTCAGGCTATATTGACTGCAGTTGGCCCAAGATCTTGAGAGTTGTGGGAAGGTCAGGATAATATTTCCAAATATTGATTTCATAAACCTTGGAAAATGTTATTTTTGCACTAAAAATCCATGCTGAAAGGTGTTTATTTTGTTATTTTCTGTTTATCATTAGTGCTCATCTTTAAGGAATCAAGTCACAAACAACAGCAGGCAACTCAAGTGGCCAAACTTGCAACATAGGTACAGAAAAAATTCAAATAAACAATGAAATTCTAACAAAACAGCCAGAGATCGAATGCCTATTTTTCATGATAAAGTAAATTTAGAAAGGAAACCAAGATTAAAAGCTTGTGAAATAATATTATGCTAACTCCAGGAAGAATATTATTTATGAAGTTTCTGAATAGGTTTGCTTGATGATCCAGTCTACCCATTAGTGTGGCTAGGGTACTGCTAATTGACTCATGGTAATTAATTTGTTCTTAAAGCATGAATAGTGCTCTAGGTGCTAAGCAAAAAATCCAGGTGGGTATAAAGCCAGGAGACTTGCTGTGAGGAGACTTATGGCGTAATTATCTAACAGTAATATGTTCCAGGATCACAGTGCCAAAAAGGAGCAATCTTTATCAGGCTCCATTTTAATCTTTCTGTTTAGTGGCTCAGAGATGGTGAAGAGCTAACCACTCTTCATCAGATAGATATAGAAAAAAATATAAAATTCTTTCTGCACCTTTCAGGGAACCAATTTGGGAGTGACTGAGAGAATTGCCAGTATCCCTTCATAGCAACATTTGGAATATTGGAACTGAGGAGGGAGAGAAAACTTCCCTGCTGCTAATGGGATATGGTGGTTTGGATGGGATATGCATGGCATGTGAGAAATGGCTCTGTGCTGAGTGAGGTCATGTGAGTGAGCTGAAAATGATGTCATCCCCTCAAAAAAGGTTGGGAATGTGGAGGGTTTTCTGTAAACTAAACATCTACAAAGCCTACAAACATCTCAAACCTTTTTGAGAAACCAAAACAAACCAAAAGACCTATGCATAGGTGTGACCCTGTTTAGCTGGATGTTGTTACACTGACTTTGGGGCGCATCTCCTTCTGGTCACTGCAGATTTCCCAAGCATGTGTCCCATATATGTCCATATATTAAAAATGCTAGGGGACAAGTGTGCCATCTGCAGAGATTAATCAAGAAGGAGATTGTTTTTCATCTGGAAAGGACTGCTGAAGCATAGGGGGAGTTTATCCCTGACAATCTGAGTTACAGTGAGTACCTATGTGACATGTGTATTTAGAAATCCGTCCTTCTGAATTTCTGGCCAAGCCAAAAGAACCTTCCTTTAGCAACACTCTGTACCTTGCAGCCCTGGTTCTTACATGACCATTTTTTCCAGATGCTGAACTACGGTCTGGTAGCAAAGGCATGTGTGGTTGGTCAGAGCTTTTCAAAAGGCTCACTCTGAGAGACACCCTCAGTGCCTGTGTCAGTATTGTTGAACCCTGATTTGCCACCCACAGTCTTTGGGAAGAAGAGCAGAGGGCTGTCTATGTTCTCTCCATGGATGTCAGTGGAGTAGGATGGCTCTCCTGAAGAAAGCAAGATGTCTTCCAAGGTCTGGATTTCCACGTCTTTGCACTTTTGGAGATTATATCCTTCCTTAAATCCATCACCTCTTCCCCTACTAAATAAAACTTCTCTTCCCTGTCTCCCATTCTTGGTAATTTCTTCAGTAAATTTTCATTTCTGAGCAGATTAAACATATTTTAGAGTATATTAAAAACATAAATCTGCGCATGAGAAACCCTGCTAAAGTGAACCCTGAACTTTGCTACTCCCTCCTGAATCAGCACAGTAGAAGTGCTCAATGCTGTGTCTCTGTGCAATGTAAATGTCCCTCAGCTAGCTGACCTCGAGGTGCCTTTTTTTCAAGTATTCTGATTTTGGGCTGTTAACTCACCTTCTGCTTCACAACTTGTCAGACAACTGCTCAAGCAGAGAAAGATCTACTTATATACCTTGTGTAGGGTGGAATATTATTTATTGTTAGTGGGAAACTGCCAATCAATTCACTTCATTCCCAGAAACCCAAACCCCAAACCCTCATGGCAGCATATAAACCTGCCTCTTGAAGTGCTCAGTTTGCACAGGAATCCTTCTCTCTCTTGGCTGTCTGTGCCCACTGCTTAACTGCAGGTACACACACAGGCACTGGCTGCTGCTTTTCTCTAGTCCTTCACAAATGAAGAAGCCCACCTGCAGGAGAAAAACTTGAAAACTCTTCGTTTCTGTTCTTACAGACAATATGGGTGCAGTTGCACCTGGCCTGCTCTGATGTACCAGAGTAAGCACTGCATGATCCTCAATTCTAAAAAGAAGTCCTGCTCTGAGATACCCAACACTCAGATGCTGGATAAACCATCTTCAACTTTACTTTCCTGACAAACAGAGCATGACACAACAATTTTTACTTATAAATCTGCATAGGTAGAGATATATATCTGTTAATATGTAACTTTACAGCTAAATAACTGCTTGCCTGGACTTTACAAAGCCCCTTTTCAATTACAGACACTGCTGAGGGTGTAGTGAGGTCTGACAGGCACGTTGTTTCTTTAGTTCTCAAACACTTTTACCTTGATAAGGATTTTCCAATCAATGCCTTCCATTATCTTCCAGAAATGTTAATTGAAGACATATTCACATCAAATACTTCTATCTTATCTGAAGGAGGTGTGTGGAACAGAGTTCCAGTACAATAGAAATAGTAATATTCTGAGACTGTAATTATATTCACACTTCATGCACTGCTAGAATGACTTGCAAGTTAAAGTTATCAAAAGCTGCAGTTGTGTCTCTGGATTAGCCAAGAAGAAACATTTAATATCAGCCAGTAGATGGGAATTTCCCAAACTCTGAGATGGGGTTTAATCTATTTACCACTGTTTACAAAATAGTAAAGTCTTACACTTTTCTCAGGAAATTAATATTCATCCAATATAGAGGAAAAAAAATGGTTTCCTCAGGAGTAAGATTCCCTTTCTTAAAGATTAGGAGAAAACCACTTTTTGGACATCCTTTTTACTTCAGAGGGAAAAGAAAGGCATGGATAACTTTTTACTCTAGCATTGAAAGCCATCTGGTTGAAGTCCTTCAGAGAGTTTTCTTGGTTGGTGCTGACGGGTTCATGCTTAGATGGCCACATGTTCTGAGCCTGTGCAGTCCCATCCAGCCTTGCTCATCCTCCTGACCCTCCAGCAGGGCAGAAGGGACACAGCCCAACCCTGCTGCCACTGCTGGGAGAGCTCCTGCCTTCTCAGCTGTGGGGTTGAGCCAGCAGAGCTGCAGAGCATCTATGAGTGTCACCTATGGTGCCTGAGCCACACCATCTTCTGCACTAATAAATGATGGCCTGAGTTTCTTTCTTTTTTCATTGGGATCAGACTACATTGGAGATATTTAGTTTTCCCTGTGATGATCATTATTTGCTGTCTCACTGGGACAATGAAAATTGGCTCAGCTTCCCTGGTCAGAAAGGGAAGTAGCAAAGGCGTTGGGTGTGCTCACCCACATTCTTCACTCTTATTTCTTCAGATACAGCTAAAGTCTGATCATGTCCAGGAGCCAGAAAGAGATGAAGTGCAAAATTATTTAGAAGATAAGACTGAAAATATATTGCTGTTGCAGCTATGATGAATACTCTAACTTAGAAATTGTTATTCCAGTTTCTCCTCTCTATAGAGATCTGAGATACTTCCAAGATGCATTCCTTCGGGATGCAGGACATTGAAAAAGGGACTACAGGAGACTACACAAGTCAGAGCCTCTTGTTTCCAGAGGAGAAAATGAGCAACACTAAAAAACTGAAAAATTGAACTTTCAGTGGACTGTTTTAAAAGCTGTTGCCACAAAAGCCATGAAACACGTACGAGCAGAATGTCATTGGGGGTGTACTGAACTTGTAGGGAAGAGTCACATAACTTCCTTGTTTCCTTCCCCCCAGCAGACTCTTGTCTGTGGACTGTAGATCTGCATTGCATGAATTTCTTTTGAAGTGTGAGTTGTTATCCTACCTAGGAGTGTAGGAATTCCTTTATGACTTGAGCCTTATGAGTGTGACTGTAGAATTTCAGAAAGAGCAAAATTAAAGTAGATACAGATCTCTGATTTTTATCCTCATGATTAAATAAGTAAGAGCTGGGAGAAAGTCAGGACCTTCAGAACTCAGAATACATTGCTGTTTTGGATGCCAGTCAGGAAAAGTAAGGCTGACAGAAACTACTGAAATGAAGCAATTGAGGGAGATGTACTCATTAGCACTCATAATGAGTAGGATTATACTTAAAGGTAGCACTGGACTCACAGAGGTCAGCAACAGACCTCAGATTAACCTAAATGGAACAGAATCAAGCACATTAGTGATTCCTGCAGTTCTGTGAAATATTTCAAGCTGCAGCAGCAGTATCTCTTGATTACTAATTACAAATTATGGACATATAAAACTCTAATTTAAATTGAAGTTGCTCACAGTGAAGTAGGGCCGCACTGATTGATTAATTCAGAACTCCTCCTGCTGAGCAGGTACAACACAACTAGAAGCAAGGCAAACTCCAAGGAAATAATACATAAAATAAGATTTTCCTTGTTTACTTACCTTTCTGTAAAAAGCTTCCTCTGCAGCTAAAGGATATTATGTTTTAAGATGATAGCCTCACATTTCTGGGGAAGGCTGCCCCAGGTTTTTTTGCTGTTGGAGTCAGTACTTATTGATACACCTGTGTTTGTTATGCACTGCTCTTTTTGTCTGAAGAGACGAGTTCAATAATGTATGTGTAACTGCCTCAGGACCACTCAGTTCCCATCCTCTTTCCTGAGGATGCCAAAAGCTGAAGGATTATGTGATGTGTCTATATTTTTGTCGAGGATAAACCAGCAACAAGCTTATCCTAACAGTCAAAGGGAACTCAGACACTTCTGGCTTCTGGCAGTTGTTGACTTGAATTAGATTCAACTCAGTGGATTGCCCTAAAAACTCTTTGTCTCTTGGACAGTTATTTCATAATTATTTTTAATCTCTTCAAACAAACTTTATTGGGCAGGAAAATACATGTGCTTTTGGGTTGCATAACTCTGAATTGAAAGTGTTTAGGGTTTTGAAATCAACAAATCATAGGCATAGAGTTTTGATGGGTCGATAAACACTTAGGGAAGAGAGAGACTTTTTAAAAAGAAATTGGCTCCCAAGTCTCTGACTGGCAGAAGTTGAGGATTAGTCTGAATTAATTTCTAAGGTCTAAGGTCCAAAGTAGGAAGCATAACTGCTGCTTTGATAACCGGGATTGCTTTCAAATCCATACTCCAAGCTACAAGAATAGCAGGAGGATGCAGGAGGTCACTCCTTAGAGAGCATGCCCTAAAGCCAGCTGAGGAACAGAGACTGGGATGAAGGAGTAGCCCTGCACCGCTGATCTGCAGCTCACTTTGACACAGCTTTGCTCTGAGGGTGCTGACAGCAATGTCACACCGTTGTGAAGATAATGAAGTACTGAAACATGCCTTTGCCTTGATCCATAGCACTTCCTCTTCAACACAGAGGAGAACTTGGGAGAAAAAAAAATATTCTTTTCTTATCAAACTTTGCCAGTGTTTTTTATCTTCCTCTCAGGCAAAGATGATGTGGAGTAAAAGAGTAGTGCTGCCTTTGCTACTCTATACTAATAGAAGTTGCTGTGCATCACCATCATGATGCTGCTTGATGTGTTAAATTACACAAGAGAATGTGTTGAATTACAGAAACAAAATTGTGAAAGAGGCTTCATGGAGGGTCTAAAGCAGGGTGAAGTATTCTGTGAAGCTCTTTCCAAGCTGTTTGTCTAATCTTATAATTTATAGACAGCTGGCAAACATTTCCATAGTTTTTGCAGTCAGCCAGCTCTGATGCTCCAGAAGTCATAAAGCTCTTAATAATGCACATTCTGTTACAAATGGGAATAAATTCCTCTGAGTTCATCCTCCAAGAACCTTCTTTGCTCCTAGGATCACCATTTATTGTAATACCTTATGTAATTGATTATCCTATTGACTGCACCTGCCCACCTTTTTTTTCCTCTATAATCTCATTCCTCCAATTTTTTGGTTTTTTACTGAAGTGAACTTTGATTTTCTTGAAGTTATATTTTAGACACCATTTATTCTTACAACTGTTCAAAATCTTAATTTTCCCCCCAGATATTGACATTTCATTTTTTTTCTTTGAAATCTCAGGACCTTAAATTTAGATTTTTTTTTTTTCTAAAAAGAAACTAAACTGAGACTGTCAGGAAACTAAACAATTCTGAGGGATTCAACTTCAAGAAAAATGCCAGATATCATGAAGCTGGTGATTAAAATTGCAAAAGCTGGCAGCATGACAATTGCAGGTGATGAATATGTATGCCAAGGCTTTCCAGACATAGTAATTAACAGATTGAGGTGCCTGAATGCTGCATGCAACCAATTTAGAAATGAGGGTAACTCTTCAGCTTTGGGCTTTGTTCTGTACTGAACATCCTGCTGTAGCTCAGCAAACACAGGAGCCACAGCTGAAACCCACAGAAAATCAATGACAGAGCAGAGTCCTTTGAGCAGCTCCCCACCTTCAGCAGGTGTGTGCAATGTGTGTGCAATAGCTGCCCATTGGTGACAAGTGCTTCTAATTAAAGGAAGGCATTTTAGGATGTGGCTGTGCATAGTTGTGGCTTCTCTCATCATGCAAAAGCCACAGCCTGGGCTTGTGAGCAGAAGCAGCTCAGCTCCCACCACTGAATATCTGCCCAGTGTTTTCAGTCCCAGATGGCCACTGCTTTTAGGTAAGCTGGAGGTATGGTTACACCATAGGTGTTTTTTATAATAAGAACACAAGAAATGGTGCAAAAGGCAATTGCAGTTTTGCTCAGTTCTTTTGTCATAGCTTGTCTGTTGTACCAGAAACGTTAAAGATCATTTCCTTTCATTTACAAATTTCAAATACTCTTTTTTTTCTTTTTTTTTTTTCCTGACAATGTCAGCAACAATCATCTGCCTCATGACTTTGCCTCTTCTCTCTGTGTGTAGATCCATGGTATGTGAATTTTTCTACACCTTTTTTGTAGACCTTGTTTGTATTCGCCTTTACAACTTCCACTGGCAAAAAATTCTATAGCCAGTCTGCAAAGAAGTGATTTGTTAGGCTGCTTAAACAAAGCTGGTAGATTCAGTTTGTCCCCCTTGTTACAGTGAATGGTGACTAAGAGATCTGCAGGCATTACTCTTCTCTGAAGAAAGAGAAATCTGATACTGTGGTATAAATCAAACATTTAGCTTGACACTGTGTCAGGGAACAGAAGTAGAAGAAATAATAAAAGTGGATTTTGAGGGAGATTCTAGATTAATTAGTGTAAAGCAGGAACAGTTGAAATTCAGTCAGATAGGGGTTTATGAGCAGGAAACTATTCATGGAATTGTCAAGAGCAAATCATATCAAACCAATCTAACTTTCTTCCACAATGTGGTTACAAGACTTGTAGGTGGGAGAGAGGCAGCAGATGACGTGTGTCTTAAAGCTTTAAGCAAATCTCACATGAATTAGGAGACAAAAATATGGTTTTGATGAAATTTTACTGGGTGAGATTAAAATGGGTGGGAAACCAAAGCTGTAACAGAACAATGATCAGTGCTGAGAAATAGCATGGGAGCCAAGGGGCAGACACTGATTACCAAGAAGCTCCCCCTGAACATGAGGAAAGCTTTACTGTGGGGATGGCCCTGCACTGGAACAGACTGCACAGAGAGGTTGTGGAGTCTCCCTCACTGGAGGTACTTAAGAATTATCTGGACACAATCCTTTGCAATGTGCTCTGGGGTGACCCTGCTTGAACAGGGAGGTTGGACCAGTTGAACCATTATTGTCCCTTCCAACCTGACCCCGTTTGGTATGTGGAGAATTCTTGAGGTTGCAGAGGGCAGTGATTATGTTGATGGTCAGGCAGGGGACCTTAGTTTCAACTCAAAACAGTTTTCCACAAATGCCCTGCCACCTGCTTCCAGGATCCACTGTCAGTGGCCACACTAAAATATGCATCAGAGAGTTTTTGCTCTCTGAGACACACTGCACCCTGCATAAACTGTCCCTTGAGCACAACCTGAGAAAGGAAAAAAATAAGCTACTGGTCCTTTCTGTTTGGGTTTGCATTACAGCACTTTAGCTGGAGCACTGCAGGTGACACTGTGTATCCTCAGCCCCATTCTGATTCAGAGTTTTGGGTTTTTTTTTATTTTTGAGTGAGGAGGAAGAGTCTTCTTAATTTCAAAATCTTAAGAGTTTAGAGTCTGATTATTTTTGGTGAGGAAGATTGATGGTGCAGTTGTTTGTAAACTGTCAAATTAGCAATCTCTCAGCTATTATTTCTTTTGAAGGCATTAATATAAAGGCAAAAAGAAAACAGAAAAAAAACCCCCAAACCCTACAGAGTCACATATTTGTCAAAGTCACAGAGAAAATTCAAAGAGCTTGGTGTGTTTGATTGAAGAAATGAGATATGTAGAGGAAAGAAGATCTAGAAGCTCTTTATCCCTTTTATATGCTTTTGCTTGGGGGTTGAGAATTCGGATATAAGATCATTTCAGTGTACCTCTGTCTCTGTTTTAAACAGAAATTAATTTCTACAGTAGGAGCAATTAAGGGAAAATGTCACCTGATTTTTAGCATCAATATGGAGGCACATGGGATCTGTAAATATGCCAGGTAAATACATGTTAGATTTTTCATTTGCTCTTCCACTTGAAACTGAGCAGCAGGAATTGCCTGCAAGGGTAGCCTGATGCTGTGGACAAATCAACAAACTCATATTTTTGCCTATTATCATTTGATAGTAAACTGAGCTTTGAATGAAAGGTGTCTCCTTTTTAAGCCAAGAATGAAAAAACTTCCCTGTGTCCAAGGTGGAAAAAGAGAAATCAAATTAACCAGAAAGGTCATATGAAATTCTTCAGGGCCTTAAATTCATGTTCTGCAACACAGGTGCTTTCCTGTACTGATGGTAATTTGATAATATTTACACAATACATGCATCACACCTCATGACACCTTTTCAGCAAATGCAACAAATTGTGTCCATGTTATGTTTTAAAATGTTCATGTCTTTAATAACTGAATTTTTTTTTGCTAACAACTTGCAGATGTTGTGAAAAGAATGGGGTTGCACAAGAAAAGGATAATTGGTCTTATCAATTCTAGCACTCTTGAAAGAGGGAAAAAATACTTTGGCTCTTTCTCATGTACTCTCATAAGGAATTGTCTCAAAATTTCTGAGAATGGAAAAGGTACTCTGTCTGAACTGGGTGAGGAAAGGTCTCTAGGGAGATGACTTGAACATATGTTATTTTAAATATATAAGAATGACCGGTTTTAATTTAGAGAAGAGTTGAGTTCTCTGTGATCCCCTTTTAAGCAGCTCTGTAATGTGCAAACCTGGCTCTGTCAGCAGGACTTTTTCTTTTGGTATATTTCAGTGTATCCTAAACAAACACTCATTGAATATTGCTGTGTTTTTAGCAGAAAGCAGCTGTCTTTTTTTTCTTGCTTCTCTTTAGCACAGCAGGCATAAATCTGAACATACCTAGCTTTTCAGATTAACTAACAACATCTTGGCAAAAACTGTTAAGACATTACCTTGTTTTGTTATTAGTGCTATTATCTATTAATCTTCCCAAGCCCAAAGAAAGCGAGCAGCACAAGCTTGAAGATTTATATATTAGGTTCCCTGGGTTGTTCCAGTGAAAATTATCATAAATCAAAGCCCTTGAGCATTTTCTTAACAATTGTTTAGCCAGTGCACACTAATGAACTCTCCTCGTTTATTTACCTAAAATACCTTACCAAGGGAAAAAGGAAGTGGCAGAGACAAAGCATCATGTTTTCAGGCCATCCTTAGAGATTTTCCAAAGCACCAGCAGCTGCTGGTGTTCTTTGCATTAAATTGCATGCAGTTTATCCAAGGGGAACATCATTCTGTATCAATTGAAAAGAGCAAACAAGCCCCAGCTGAGGAATCTCACCTCTGAGCTACCAATAATTCTTTCTCAGAAACCCACTAAACATTCCAGGTATTTTCCATTATTTGTGCACCTTTTTTTGGAAACGCACACTTTCAGTCCAGAAAAAAATTAGAAAAACCACATCCCTGGTGCTCATGGCCCCTGTCCCAGAAAACCCTCCCTGGGCCCCAGCTGAGGTGGTAGTTGGGCACGCTGAGTGCCCACCCTCCCAATCATTCCGAAGGATCCACCTGAGCAGCCTTTGTGCTCCTTTGCCTCCTGGCACACCACGTGTATCAGGCTGCCCCTGGCGTGGGAGTGCACCCCAGCAGCTGTTCCACAGAGATGGGGCAGGTTCCTGCTGCCAGTGCCACTCCTGCTGTGCCTCTGGCTCTGCTGTTTCTGCCCAAGATGGGCCAAAATGTGCAACGTGCTGGAACTGGCTTGGGTAAAACTCTGGGGTAATGCTACCAAAAAGCTCTACCAGCTGTGTAAGCAACACAAGAATGAACTGTGATGAAGAGGAGTGAGGCACGTGGTTTTGCTGTCCCCTAACTTTGCCCGTCATTTAAGAGCTTGAATTTTCCTGAAATGACAGCTTTGTGTTTTTCTTCCAGTTGTCTGTTTACTGTAGGGTTTTGGTTTGCTGATCATCCACCACAATAACCTCACATCAACTCCCGTATGAGGGCCCACATGTAAAATTACATTTTCTGAAGTGGGTGAAAATATTCCCCTGTTGCTAAATGGCAGACTACATTTGCCTGCTGACACTGGCATTGAAGAAGTAAATAGAAACAGGCCAGTAAGAATTATAGGTAAGATAATAGGTTTTTCACAGTGCATTACTAAAAAAGATTAGATTGTTTGCTACACAGGACATTAATTCTGTAGCTATAGCCTGAGCAGTGTACAAAATTTAAATTGATTTATCCTGGGAGTATCTGAGAACACTTCATAGAATTTTTTTTTCTTCCTTACTTATTAAATGATGCACCTCATAGCACTCATTTGTTGATTTATTATTCTACTTCTTTCCACTGCATGGGGCATAGTGTTATCTAGACTTCAGCAGGGTAGCACCTATCTGCCCTCCTTGGTCTCTGACAGGTCCTGGTAGTGGGAATTCTTGGGAAATGTTCTAAATCATGGCTGCAGTTTGGGCTGAATATGGGAAATGGATCAAGACATTTGCAGAATGCTCTGATGTATTCTGAGTGTCTTTGAAGACATGTACACTCAAGTTCAGTCTCCTCAGAATATTTGTCGTGCTAAGATGATGTGTCATTGCTTTTTAATTCTCCTGCTTCAGCTCCCAACTCTGAATACAGCTGGCCATGGCAGTGTCATGTACTGTTCTGTCTGCCATACAAATTCCAGATCAGCAGGATTTGTGTTGGAGTTCTTACATCATGCTTCAGCTCTTGGAGTCTTTACCCACTTTTCCTCTGCTGCCCCTCCCTAATCTCTGTCAGCCTTCTCCCTCATGCCTCCTCAAATACCAGGCCTGGCATTCTCACAGTACTGGACTCCTGCTTGTCAAGAGTTTCTGAGCTCTGCCTCTTGCAGCCTGATGCAAAGTAATTGAGCCAGTGTCTCTAACCCACTTCCATACAGAATCTTTCTTAATCTCCTTATTAGGATGCCCCAGTGCTGGCCTGGATGGAGTTCAGAGATAGAAGTACAATTTTGCTGCTGAAGAATACTCACCTAAACTCTCTGTTTTTCTAAACTTCTAAACCCTGTTTTTTCTATAAATCTGAAGTTTGTATTTCTTGTGTGGCTGGTCAAAAAATGGACCCGGAAGAGAAGGTCTTGCTTAGAAGAACATGGTGTAACTTTCCTTCGTGTGCTTCTGAAGGAACATGTCAGCTCTGAGAGTGGAGGCAGTGTTCAGGTTGTGATCCAGCACTGTGAGTAGCTGACATGAGCTGACTGTAACTTTCCATGATTGCCTAAAGCAAGATGTTCAACCCTGTGGCCTGGGCTGTCCTTTGTTTATGGATGCTCTGTGTGATACCATAAAACCATATTAGCATTGCAGCACAAAGAGGCAGCCGGGATATCTTGGCTTGAAACTTGTATTGAAGTTTTAATTTTTAAAGAACATTGATCATCAGGATTTCAGAGGTGCCAGTGGGTGAAATAACGATCTCAGTGCTGGATGATTCTGCTCAGGCAGGGAGAGCTGAGGTGAGGGGGACTCAGCGAGAGAACTTTTCTGTACTGGGAGAGAAACACCCATGGCACCCCTGTGTGTGATCTCCTGCAAGGATAGGTACTTAACTCCTGAATGCCTGAGGTTTAATTGAAAAATAGAATGTGCTGCTGTGTTTGTTTCTATATGTGTTTTATAATATACAACAATATATAATAATTTATGTTTGCACACTCTTAATGGTTACAAATCTGTACAAGCCTTTTCACAGTGATAGTGGACTACATTTGACAAAGATATTCCCTAAGCAGAGACAGGCGCCATTTGACTTTGGGTGGGGCCAGAGGGTTGGGGAGATCCATATGATCACAAATATTTTCTTCTGACCATGAGGTAAAGGGTTGTCCCCTGTCAGTCTAGTGGGAGTATCTAGAGTGATGTCAAAGAGAAGGTCTTAACTTTTCGTGTATCCTCTGTCCTGCAGGCAGAAAATAAAGCTCCTTTTGAAAACATTTTGTAGGAAAAAATTAAAAAAAAAGTTTAGAAAGACTTTCAATAATTTACTGAAGTTAAGAGCTCTGAAATAAGCAAAAGTATCAGTTATAAATACATCTAGGTTCCTTGACAGTGTTTATTTAATGATTTTCAGTATTTAATAAAAATGAATATTGATTAAATAATAGAATTTATTAAGCACACATAGGTTAATTAGATTGTATTGTTTGAGTGAAGAATTAGATACTAAAAATTCAAATCTTCTGCCAATAGCTGACCTCAGAGTATCATAGGGAAAGGGCCAGTACCCCTATCTAAGCACCTCTATTGTTTTGAACACATCTTCTCTTAACATACACAGCATGAGGGGTGACAGAGAACCTAAGCGTTCCATCTCCTCTGAAGATCATGTACAAATTGCAATAGATGCTGCCATGGAGTGGAATTAGGTGATAAATAAGACAATACAAATGGAATAATAATAAAATCTTGATTTTTCTTATCCACACAGAAATGCTGGTTAATTCCTAGAAAAGGCAAAAGGATAACAATTGGACATTTTTGCTTCTAATGAATGAATCTTGTGAAGGAACACCATAATGAAACATAACCATAGAGATAAATTGGACTATGTAATAGTCATTTAGGGCATTTTCCAGCACTTTACTGGTACCATTCCCTAAAATGGCCCTTTCTCTTTCCTGTAGACCCCTAGCTCAGCTCTTGGCTGTGTTCATATTCAGATGTATTGTAGCATGATGGAACCAGTGCCAGTTGCTTCTTCTAAATGTCTGGTGTGACTCTGTCCCCACAGGAAGAGAAACCAGTTCTGTTTTATGCAGTGGAACAAAAACCCTTCAGGACTTTCCCCTATACCCCAGGGTTTTCCTTGGTGGATGGTGTGTGGACACAGGCCTTATGCAACATCAGTACAAAGCTCAAAAGACAGCACTTCCCAAGTGAAGCTCCTATTGCCCTGGTAACAGCCAGAATTCTCTCTTTGAGCCTCCCTGCTGTTCCCACAGCCTCCCCCTAGTTGGTATCTATACTATGATTTTAGGTGAAGAAAAGCATTTTCTGCAGAATACTCATTCCCTGACGTGTCAGGAATAAAGGTAGGACTACATCCTCATGCAGAGTGTGGTGCCCCTTTGGAATCCCCGTGTCTGGGAAACAGCTGGAACCACAAGAACTTGTGAGCTACGGCCATGCAGAAAAAGGCTTACAGGAAACAGAAAGGAAATAATTAGGTTGGGGTATGGTAAGGAAGAGTAGAACATACTTCAACCACAAGAAGCTTTCCCCAGAGCCCTTTCCAAGCTTTCTGTACTTAGATAGATAATTAAAAAATAAATAATATCTCCTTCCTCCTGCAAGTTGTGCTTGACAGCTTTGGGGGACTGGGGATTGGGTTTGAACTGATGCAGATGTATTCATCTGGCACATCACTACTTCTATTTTCTTTGTTCTTAATGTCTCTGACACCTTCAGAGACACACCCTTGAGGCAGATAAAATTTCTGATGCTTTGTTTAGGCATTTAAATGCTTCCTATTATTATTTTTCAATACTGGCACCACAAAATATATGAAAGTCTTTTTCCAAAATTCGTTTAAATGCACATATGTAGGTAAAATACACACAACAGAACATGCAAGTCCTGACACTCATGCAGATGGTCTAATGCAGCTCCCAAGGCCATCTATATGAATGTTTTAAAATTAATTTAGATCCATGGCACACAACTCAGAATGTCAACAATTGAACCTACACAGGCTTACTTTAAGTGAATATTTTTATACACCTCAACATTTTAAGTGTGCCTCCCTTAGTCTGGACAGTCTGTGGGTATTCATACAGAGAAAAAGGACAGATTTGACTGTGCTATTTCTGCAAGCAGTTCACACTGCTCATTCTGTAGTCCTGCTGAATACACTGCCTCAGCACCTTGAACAATGCAATTACTCCTATCAAAATGATGATATCATCCTCTCTCAGTACAAACATCTCCCCTCTCATTCTCATGAAAATCTGGAACCTCGTGACCTGGAAGAACTTTACATTGTATGAACTGCAAAAACCACATCCAAATGAACTACTCCACACTGGTGTCTGAGTGGATCTGGCATTATGCAGCTATGCCAACAGGGCTTTCTTTTGGGATCCCATCTTAGTAGAAACAGACTTCAGTAGGGAACAGGAACAGTGAGTGTTTTCAGGTCTGCAGGAGTCATGCCCATGGTAAGAGGTACAGACTTTGGGACATTATAAATAAAACAAATCCACATTAACAACACACCAGGGTCAGGCAGACCTTAGCCCAGCACAGAGCCTTCCCACTCTGAACCAGGGATGTTGGTGGGATTTTTGCCTTCCCACTTTGCTCATTTTGAAGTTTCCACCTCTCCCTCTCTGCTACATTTTCTTTCGGCCATTATTAGCCACCAAATTTCTTAGGGCTGGGTTAATAAGAGGGTTGTTTTTCTGACCAGGGTTTATATTTATTCTTTTCCTTTTTTGATTGTTTTTTATTATTTCACACATACTTGAGGGAAGCAGACCTTGATTAGTTCAAATTGTTTTACAAATTTAATTTGTTTCAAGTATTTTGGACTGCATCCCTCTAAACAAAACATCTTTCTTTGCCTTTTAGACTAGGCTCCAAAGCCCCTTAAATGTATGAGAATTTACTCAATGTTACTTTTCTTTCTTCCTTGTGTTCAAACCTGTATTCTTGCAGGTTGGGTGGGGTGTTTTTTCTTTTTGTGTTCTTGTGGCATTTGTTTGTGTTAGTTTTGTGTTTTAATGATTTGTCATAAACCTGTTCCACTTTTTTAAATAGACTGCTGAAAGTCATTTACACATTTCATGTGATGGTTCCACAATCATAATCTTGCACTTGATTTATGTCATCCAGGTTTGATTAAAAAAAATAAATGTAATATGGTTTGTTTTTCATATCCTGACTGAATCAGTGAGTCCTGAAAATAAGCCTCCCCTGTGACTGTGAAATACATTTTTATCAGGCATACTTATTATCAGTGCTGCTGCTTCTGCAGTTATCAAATTAGAATCATCCTGAAACTGAATCTAAAAGGGATGGCGTGCAGCTAAACAAAGCTGTGTAAAAATCTTGAATATTTGTAATCTGCTGGTTATCTGTTTCAGTAGAACTCATAAATCAGCTCTAAACCAGTTTATTGCCGAAGATACTCTTGCCTCAATGCAGTTTAAAGATAAGTTTTCTCTTGGTTTCTGTGTCCTTGCCTTGCATATACAGAATCTTCTTGGACTTAGAGACATTCTCCTGTGGACCAAATCAACTGCTTATCATTCATTCCAACTCTGGCTGCTTCATCCTGTCTGATAAATATATATATGAAACAGAGTACTTATACATGTGGCTGTAATAACAGAAGAATTCCACCTTGAATTAATTACAAAGATGCTTAGTGATTTTCTACTTTAGTTCCATGTGCTTCATACACTGATGAGAACATTGACATTTATATGTAATCTGTTTCATATAAAATAGATTTCTGATATCAGATAGAACTCAGGAAAGAAAAATTCTGAACCTGATCTTTCCTAGGTGGAGTTAATCCCAGGATCTAGAGAAACTCTATTAATCCCTCATCCCTTACCTCTTCTGTCATTTGTTGTTGTAGGTTTGGACTTTTTATGGGGGGAGGCAAAGGATGGGATGGTTGAAAAGGATTCTCTGACTTCTAATACATGACATTCTAGTAAGTGATTTTGTTTCTTGAGCCTCATGAAAGTTCCATGTTATTCCTATTTGCAGGATGCTTCTGCTGTGCATTTCTTTAACAATACTGTGAACAATTTAAGTCACAATTTATGATTATCTTCATAAATGGCAGTGTAGAGTTGGTAAAGAAAAACATTTATACAAATAATGGAAGCTAGATTTTCAGTAATGCTGCTGATGATACATCTTATGCTTGGGGGTTAGCAAATGTCTGTTAGCTATTAAGACTTAGGCAGCATTAATTAGCAGATCCTATGAATCTCAGCTGGAAGTGAGATGCAGTCAGTAAAAGGTGGTAAAAGGTGGCTGCTGGAGTTCAGTGGGAGAGACAGAGGCCTGGAGGGAAAGCAGCAGGACCCCTGGTTCCTAACCACTTTTTCTCTGCTGTCTTCACTCTTCTAGAAATGACTGCTTTGGTTAAAAAGTAATCACTTATCAAAGGAGGTAAAAATAAAGAAAAGCAAAAACCTAGGATGACCAGTGGTAATACTGCCCACTGTTGCAAATATGCTGTGGGGAAAGGGAAGGTGCTGCTGGCTCCCATGTTCTGCTCTACAAAAATCCTCCACCTGGAGCAGGGAGGAATACTCAGAGATTGTGCTCGTTCAGATTTGAGGCATTTCCTTTTGATTCTGCCCCTGTGCACATGGATTGAAGCTGGCACTTCCAGCCACTGCACCACTATCTATTATTCACACTCAAATATCAGGGAGCTCAACTGAATCAGAAGTCCTGTGGATTTAGCAAAGTACAAGCACAACATGTGCTGTAGTCCGTGAAACAGAACAGCTGCACTGAGCCGAACAAAATGGGCAAAAAGCAGAGAGGCAGAGGAAGGACCTGGAGCCTTTGGTGTGGTGTCTAGCAAAGACTGCATTGAGGAATGAAAGGAGAGAAGGAGAGAATTGAAAAGAAGGAAAAAAGTACAGCAGAGGAATGGGGAAAGCAGTGTATTGGATATAGAGATCTGAGAACATAACAAAAAAAAATTAGAACTCCAAATTTATTATTACTGCTTAGTAGTCTGGAAAGGAAAAACAAGTGCATTCTTTGATTTTAGTTACTCAGAATTTGAAAGGGACACTTGACCCAAACATGGGTGTTTCCCATCTGTAAGCACAGCACCTTTATTTTGAAGAAATTTCCTGCATTTGGTAGATTAAAGTTAAATTGCAATCTTACGGCCACTTTCAGAAACATTCCCATTCTGTGGCTTGTTTGTGCCATTGTTACTTCACAGCCTGAATGCCCTTTTTCTAGGATTGTTGTGTACTGTGCCTTGCACAATCAATAGTTCCAGCATTTCCTCCCATCCTGTCTGGAGGCCATTCTCCCCTTTTGAAAACCTCCCACAACTTCCATGACTGTGTCTCCTTTCCCCACAGCTGATTAAAGGAGTGACTGTTTTGTGTTTGCTGGTGAATGCACCTTGCTTGAGTCCACACAGAATTTCAGCAGACATCTCAGATGTGTCTTTATTTGACATCACATGTTTATACATAAATATGTATATGTATGAAGCTTCCATAAACTTGCACCACTGTTGTCTCAGTGTATGGAAAAGATGAAGTTTGTTCTCTGTGTTCAGACTCAAATGATAGAAGAAATTTTATTTAATTTTTTTGCTAACATCTCTTTTGAAAAAAACAGTGAAGTGTTTGCAGATTCTTTAGATCTTTGCTAAGGTACTTTTGATTTATAATTTCAAATAGAATTCAGAAATGAAAGTTTGCCCCTCCACTAAGAGACCTTAGTGAGGCACTTTGCCTTTTACATCCTCAAGTTATTTGTCTCTTCCTTGGTCTATCTCTACTGTTTTATTCCCTTTTAAGTTGGTGGTCAGTATACTGAGATTCATTACTACTTTTTAAGGAGGAAAGATATAAAAAGAAAAAAAGTTTACTAAAAAAGTTTACTAGTTGGCTGGCAGTTGAGACCTGACTACTACTACAAAGTTCTGAGATGCCTATAAAAAAAGAATCATTTGTTTCAAATTTTTTGCATTTTCATTAGTTGTTGTCAAGTCTTTTAGACAACTGGAAATTATGACAGCTGAGTAAAAAACCTATACAAAGAAATCAACATTTTCACATCATCAAATGTATATTCTTTATTTAGTTTAGCTAATCTGCAGCAGATTATTTATTCTAATACTCTGGCATCTGTAGACTTCATAATTTCAGACATGACATTAAACCTGCCTCATCATTTTTTGTGACTGATTTTAATTTTCCATGGCTATTCTAAGGAGAAAAAAATATTTTGTTCTTCAGAAATTTTGAATAGAACAGCTTAAATTTATTAGGAAGAATAAAAAAATGAATCCTCCTTTTATATATTTTTTGTTCCAAAGAAGATGTACTCCCTTGGTAACATAAAAAAACTTTTTGACTGCTTAAACCACTATATCTTTCTTTTGCCATCAGAAGTACAACCAGGTTATTTTAGGATGTAAGAAAAGAAAAAAACCTCTGAAAAGAACATTTATTTTTCAGTGAAAAATCTAAATTAAAAAAGCCCTCAAACCCTCTTTCGTGCTGCTCCCACAACATAGTTTAGATCCATGACTGAAGCAATCTCAGTGCCAAATTCTTCTTTCTCTTTGATGTTTTTCCTAGAGATTTTAAATATTTTATTCCACATTTCTTTTTTCCTCTTCTCTCTATCCCACAAAAACAATTCTGTAGAACAAAATTTCAAAGCTCTGCTTCTGGAAGTTGGTACTGTGATCAGCTGATGGTTAGCCTCAGATCCCATCTGAACACTTATAAAACACACTTGAATGTTTGTTAACATTGTTGTTGAAGAGGGGGAACCTCTTGACATCTCTTTTCCTGTCTTTCCACTTTAGAAATTGTTGTATAATAAAGTTGCATATGGATGTGATAAAACCTGTGGAGGGGTAATCTCCCCTTCTCTTTAAAGCAGCTCCACAGAGCAATTTGTGTCTTTCAAATCCTTATGCCTTGATGCCTAAATGGAATGAACGCAGATAGTAATAGTTCCCACAAGAAGATCCCATTTTCACTCGCTGCCTTCCTTGGAAAAGGCAGATTTCCACTGTCCCCAGTGCCACAAGAATCTTTGGATAAAGTACTTGCATGAAAGTACCCAGATTTCAATGATTAAGCAATCAGCAAACTGAAGACAGCAGCAAATTACCTTTCCAGTTGTATTGTCTTTCAATTTGTTTTGGAAAGATTAACTGAAGTCATAAAAACAAATCTTCTTGAAACGTTTTCATTTTTCTCTCTCTGAGAGTGCTAACATCAATTGAGAGTAATATTATTTTCTTTAATAATGTTCATCCTGGGTTGGATTGAATTCAGGAACCAAGTATGAAAGTTTTCTGGGCTGCCTTTAACCTAAGCCATACCTGAGCCAGTGATGCAGAGCTGAAAGAATTTGGGCACTGTCCTCTTCTAACCTAAGCCTTCTGCAACCAGGCATTTTTTCCACTGTTTTCTTGCCCTTGGGAAAAAAAGAAATCAAAAAGAGAATGACCAGGCTTTCTGTAAGTTTAATATTTTGGGCAGTTGTCCACAGCTCTGTTAGTGTTTGCAGAATTTATTCATGTGTGTGAAAAAATCTCTTATTTGTAAGTGGACTAGTGCAACTGTTGTTTCAGGTTGTTTTTAAAGAAAAATGGGATTGTAGCTTTTTTCATGTAAATTTGAGATAATGATAAACAGCCATTGTCAGTATTGGATTTTGTTTTGAAAAAGAAAGGTATTCAGCATGAGAAGAAAATGCAATTACACTGACCAAGAAAAACAGGCAGGGGCTTCTTGTCCAAGCATAAACTGATCAGAAGCTGTATCAGCTGTGCTCTTGGTTCAGCAAGGAGTAATTAGTAGCTTCCTGAAATTCTGAGCTTCCTTTGAAACACTGGTCATTAGGTATCATTGGCGACAGCAAACTACCCCAGGTGGCCTCAGCCAGCTCCACTAGGGAAGCGCACAGGGGTTCTGTGCTTTGCTCAGTTCACATTATTCAAGGCTAATTGGCTATTCTGTCACTTAAAGCTATTTTTAAGCTTTCTATTTCACTGGACACTACACAGATTTTGGATTTTCTGATTTAAATGTCAGTGACAGATTAAAAATGCTGGGTTTTTAACATTAGTTTCAGACTGTGCTTTAGCTCCTGCATGCAAAAGTCCCAATTATTGGTCCCCCTCTGAGACATTCTCCCTTTTTCATAAGATATTACCTCTTTGACAGATTAATTTGTTCAGTCATCCAGTTAGAGGAATATATTTGCCAGAGAGGGCCAGGTGGGAGGGCTGCACGTGCTCAGCTGTAACAGGGAGCTGCCTATGGATGTCTGTGTGAGGCTTCTGGCAAAAGAGAATGGTGAGCAAAAAGTTGAAATTGAAGCCATGAGTCAGTTTCTATCCCACTGGACATCTAAGTGACCTCTCTCTACTCTTCTCTGCCCAGAATGGCTGCAAAGCCAGGCACAATGAACCTTGAAGCAAAATACAAATCAAGCTTTTTCATTTTACAAATATTTCTTCTGGAGACTGATTTCTACAAGACTTTCCAAGACATGAAAGGCAGCTCACTCTCATTTATCCATCTCCCGTGCTTTCTTTTTCTCCTGATTCTGCTGTTATGAGACAAGAGGCAACAAAACATCTGTTTTCCTTGCCAGAAGTGGTTTTGTTTAACTGGAAGAGTACCTGATAGTTTGTGCCTAGAAAACACCATGCCTACTTTTTATTTGGTGCAGGGAACAGAATCTCCTGGTACAAAGTGGAATAGAATTTTCTCTCTCTGATATAGGAGAATGTATTGGATGGTCACCTGGCTGAGTCTTTTCTCACTTAGAGTACAAATGCTCCTTGTTCTTGATACTTGTGTGTAAACCCAGGTGAGAGGTCTCTGCAGATAATCAGGATATATTCTGGTGAAAGTAAGAGCAAGCAATAGCTTAGTCTTGTTTTATTTATCTAAAGTTCAGTAAATCTGCTATTCAGAATCTTAGGTTATGAATGACAGAACAAGAAAGCATCTTTGCTCACAGAAACTAATGTAATATTGGCTGGGTTGTCTGGCTAAACAAAGAAACCATGCTGGGTGATGGGAGCAGCCCCAGCCAAAGCAGTTCCTGCAGGGAGGATTGTCCCTTTGCAGGGAGTTTAACAGAATTAACACATTGTACATCCAGGGGACTGTCCTTCCTCACCCATCCTTCCTCAGTAAAGAAGAATATCACTGAGGAGTAGCACCACCAATGAAAACACTGATTTCCATTTGGTGTCATTTTTATAGTATGTAAGGATGTAAAAATAAGCAACCAAACTTCCTTATGCAAATTTCTATCAATCTGACTAAGTGGTGGTTATAAGGTTTGCCCCAGCTTCTGTGACCAGGAATTCATAATTATGTGTCTTTAGATCCAGTGCTCTTGAGCTGTGAACATAATTACAGAATCAATCATACAGACTCAACCTCTTATTCTCAAGCTGTATGTGAGATTGGTTACATTCTCCCTTCTCATAACATCTCTTGGATAAAATACCAAGTCCTGGAAATGACATCTGCAGACACCTGGGGAGGCCTGAAGAGCTGCTGTACATTGGTGTCTCTGGCAAAGTGTGCTCAGGCAGGGAGCTTGCCAACCAGAGGAAAAATCTGAATGCTTAGAGATGGAAATAGTGAATGAGCTGCTTGAATGAGTATGAGAGCATTCTGAGATCTGAGCATTGCTCCTTAAAAGGAAAAATTATGATCATTTAAGGGAACCCAGCAAGGAAGGTAACTACACATCTCAAAATCAAATTAAATCAGAGGAGGTTAAAAGATGGACATCATAAGAGACTGAGAATAGAGGAGGGTTCTTTCCTTCCTTTTTAATGCCTTAATCCTTATGAGGAATACTGGAGGAAGGAAACAAGGTTTGAACCTTGGTGACATTGGTCTGAGGAGCCTGGCAGCTTAGAAGGAGTTATAACATCAGAAATTAAGATTCAAAATAAGTAAAATATTAGAAAAGAGATAATATCTTTATTCTACTGAAAGTCTGTGCTGTCTCTCTGCATTAAAAAAATCCAGAATCTGGTGATTTTCAGGAACCAAACCCTGAATGAATAATGGGTTTCTAGAAAAGACTGGGGATATGTCATGCTTATATTTGCAGCAGGACAAAACAAAAGATGTTTTTTCTTTCTCTCAGCTTTATGAACTACAGCAGAAGTTACATTATTAAGGGCTGTTTTCTCAGTTCAGTACCAGATCTGAGCATTATATTAATTTGTGTGATGAAGTAATTCCTGTACAACAGTATGTGATCGTCAACTTATAGTGTATGAAACATCCTCCAGTACAGCTCTCTTTTTTTCACACCAGCAGACTTGGAATGAATAAAATTAGGATTCTAATTAAAATTTTGTAAAGGTTGCACAATTTTCTGTTAACAAGATCATTTGTTGACCATTTTTCCCACATCTAATGCAGTGTTCTCCAACTTTTCCCCCTACTTCTCCTCAGGGAAAGTACAGCAATCTATCAGGAACAGCTTGTGTTTAAAGAATGCTGAAATGTTTATCAGTCATTTTACAAAGGGCATAATCAATATTTATTCCAGTCACAATTAATATTCTGCAAACACAGGACACATCATGTCCTTCTGAATCCAAGTAGACTTTCTTTGTGCTGATACAAGTTTATAAACTGTTAGTTTAGCTGGCTAATTATAAAAGTAACAAATAAAGATATGGATATGAACTGATTTCCTGGTAAAACAAACTTAGATGTTAGCTAGGAGAAAGAAACAACAGTGAATATATTCAGCAATAATTAGGCAGCTAAGTAAGAGACTGTCTCTCTAGAGTCAAAAACCCCAAACAAACCAAATCCAACACCTTCAGTGAAAGAATCTCTAAGAGTCAATGTTTGGGTTTCAGGAAGAATAGGAATTTTTATTATAAAAGGAAATATTTCACCAAAAAAATGGAACCTTTGATAATAGAATGTGTTTTTATTTGTATTTCACTGACCTCAGAGAATGAAATTCTATTCATAAAGCAGTTTACAGAACACATTTGGACCCCATCACTAATATTAAATTAATCACAAAATGAAATTATTTAGCCACGAAACAGTTTTGTCTTGGGTGAGGCAGATTGTGATTCTGATCTCATTTACAATGGTTTTACATCAGTGTAATTTGATTTACTGAAGCTTACGCTGTATAAAAGAGGAGAGAACATGGCTCATATTTTCTGAGTGGTCATAAATTGCACACAATTGAAAAAAGAGGAATTTCTACTCTGGGAAGAAATCCATGCAAATGTATTTTGCTAAAAATTTGGCAGCCTTTTTGGAGTGTGCTATTTATATATATTTTTTTAATAAGCTTAGCTCCAACCAGAGAAGATGCTATATTTCCAGTGCAAATGGCCACAGCTCAGGAGATTCAGTTTTGCTAAGGATGCTTAGGAGAAAATGGGGAAAAAAAAATAAAATCTAGAGAATATCTGAAAGAGGAATATTTTAATTAAAAAATGTTACTTTGAATTATTTGTATCTGTTCAGTCCAGAATTTCTGAGATATTTATCAATATTCAGAATAGAAAAGCAAGATGGAAGAGGATTCCCAGGCTGTTGGAGACCATCTTAGTGTTTGAGACCAGCTAAAATTGTTATTTGCACGAGATAGAAAAGAATGGTTATACTATCTGTGTTGAATTTTGCCTCAAAGGTGTTGCCACATTTTATCTTGCTCTAGCCATGTTCTAGCCAATTTTTGGTTCTAAGAGTTCTTTTCTATTTACTTTCGAAGCAGAAGACATAAAGTACTTCTGAGAAATCTCTATTGTGGCTCTCCTAGAAAAGCCTCCCAACTACAGAACAGAACTGACTGCTTGGCTCCCTTGTAGTGAAGGCTGGAAGCTGCAGTGTGCTGCAAAGACATCCAAAAAAGCACAGCCTTATCTCCTCCCTTCTCCTCTCTTGGAGAACAGGAATTTCCTCTGGAGGGCTTGTCAGCTAAGAAATGTGCTTCTGCACACACCTCTCTGAATGATGCAGCAGGGTGCCAAAGGTACCCTCTGATCTGTCGTGTGTGCTGCATTCAGTGGGCTCTGGGCTAAATTTTAGGGGGGAAAAAAGAGGAATGAAAAGAAAAAAAAAAAAAAGAGAAAAAAAAATTTAGTACCACTTTTAATTAAAAANGAACAAAAGGAAAGAAATTCAATATTTTCTGGAAATTGTTTTCCTGTGTAAGGGAACAAGAGCTTCTAAATGTGAGTGTAGCCTGGCTCTGGTTCTTCCTTTGGGATCACTGCATAGGAAATTTCTACCTCCCATCTATCCCCACCTCCCTGTCAGCTCCGCTCCTCAGTGTCCATCCATCCAGCCACCACGGGTGACTCAGGGAAGAAAAGGCTTTAAGATCACTGCAGTTACATGCACCTAACCATGATCAGACCCTTTTCAATGTCTCCAGGTGATTGCATTAGGATTTTTTGCTTTTCTCTCCCTCACCTGCCCAAACACACCTTCACCCCAGCATCTGAAGCATCAGCTGGGTAGGATTGGCACATGGATGTCCCCTTTCCCTGCCAGCACTTTATTCCCCACTGTGAGTTTCTCTGCAGGAGTCAGCCTCAAATTCTCTCCTGGTCCTGACCCGCAACCTCTCATGAGCAGATTCATGTCCCTAAAAGGGAACAGAGGCTAAATCCACCATGATGTCCAACATGCTCAGCTACAGCCAAAGAGAGTGTAAAGAATTTTGGGTTGGTTCTTAGTCCAAGTGTACTTCTAAAGAAGGGTGAAAAAATGAACCTCCTGCTGTTGTCTGGAACACGCAAACAGTTCTGTGATAAATGGATTGCTTATTCACAGGGCAAATGTTTCCTGAATTGGCAATTTCATTACAAATTTAATGTCAGACAACACTAGAAAACATGGGGTTTGATGTAAGAGTTTTCTATTTAAATTTGAATTGATCTGGATTTAGAGCACTGCCTATTCAGTGAAAACCTTCAGATGTGACTCAGATCAACAATGGACATTGCAGAAGAGAGCTTCCTTTTGTACCAAGGAAGCAGAGTGTTAAAAAAAAGCACAAAGATGCCTGTTCTGATGAAAAGTGAAAGGGATCCTTCAGTTTATCAGTCACCTTCTTTTTGATAGATATTTTTTTTATAGAATTGGGAGAAAAGAGTCTCTACTAAGAGGTTTAGGGCTCCAGACTGGCAACATTTTAATGTCTTCATTAACTTAATTTGTAAATAATCAGTTATAGTTCCTGGGGGGTTGTGCTTACCTTTAATTTTCATTGTATTATCTGCATTTTTTTAGGAAGTGGATATAATGCTTAAAAACTCTAAGAATATTTGAGAGAAACTGGGGGTATTATTTTTGAAAATAGGTGAAACCAAAAAACTATCCTTAATGAGGCACAGCAACTTATACCAGAAGATTCTACTCTACATAAAGAAAAGTAATAAAATGAGATTTTTTTTAAAAAAGGAAATTTAAAGGAAATTTGTCTGAAGAGGAAAATAATTTCTAACAGCTCTTCAGTTGGGGGAATAACCTACAAACCCTTAGTGTGGATGGGAGTTTGGGGGATATCAGATACCAAATTCTACCAGAGCCTGTTGTGTGCTACAAATTAGCCCTGGCTTGTGGATTTGTGCTTTACAAATACAGGGATGAGTGGCCACAAAACAAAAGGGTAAAGTTTAGGGGTGAACTAATGGCAGCCCTGCCACACCGGAAGGGAGCCTACAAGAAAGGTAGAGCAGGACTTTTCACAAGGGTCTGGAGTGAGGACAAGGGGGAATGGCTTCACACTGAAGAGAGTTGGTTTAGATTAGAAGTTGGAAAGGAATTTTTGCTGTGGAGGTGGGTGAGGCCCTGGCACAGGTTGTCCAGAGCAGCTGTGGCTGCCCCATCCCTGCAAGTGTCCAAGACCAGTCTGGATGGGGCTCTGAGCAACCTGGGATGGTGGAAAGTGTCCATGCCCATGGCAGAGGGCTGGAGCTGGGTGATTTTTAAGGTCCCTTCCAACCCATTCTATGATTCTGTGTACTTCTGTTGTTGCTCTGCCTTGGGTGTGTGGAGACCTGACCCTGTTCCCTGGTCCTGTGTTCCCAGAAATGTGGTGATTAATGGGAAGGAGACAGTTCAGGAATAGATACAGAAAAAACTCAAAGCAAACAATTTACCATGAAAAAAGTGAAAAGAAACTGAGAAAGAAAATAATTTGGCAGTGAGATGCCTTGAGAGCAGGTGGTGGACATAAAAGATGGTGGCCTACAAATATTTGCTGATTAAATTGAAGGGTAAATACTCTCATTGTGCTGCATAAATATTTCTGGGAAAGGGCAAACAACTCCATGGAGTGACAAATATTCCAATTTATAAAGTAACATTTACCTTACAGATATCATAGGGTAAATATTTTTTGAGTGTAGATATTCCATGGAAATATGGAAATATCGATGCTCTGCATAGAACAGTAGCTAGGACAAAATTCATTAAATAAAAGCCAACTATGTGTCAGGTAGAACAGTAGCATGACATTGCAGAAATCTCATTATAAACTCCAACATATGGGGAATTTCCTACACAGTCCTCTCAAGGATATGTCAGTGACCTGAATATTGTTTTGATAGAAAACCTAAACAAAAAGTCCCAGCAACACATAATAATTTGGCATAATAATAAAAATTAAATAATAGCATTATTTATCTTTTATTAAATATATTACATATAAATGTAATTTATAAATAGCTATTATGTATAACTGTATGTGTGTATATATGTATAAATGTACATAAAATGCATTATGTACAAATGTAATTATTATTAAATGTAACAACAACAAAATAACAATTACATAAGTAATTACACATAATAATGATAGAAAGAAATCAATTTGCTCTGTTAATTAACAAACAACCCCTCTTTTCTGAAATAAATTTGTTGGCTAACAAAACTCAACCAGCAACTTAGTTTGTGAGATCCTAATTTTCCTCCAAGAGATTTCCCTCCCCACCCTGCTCCTGCCAGAGCTAAATGTATAACTTTTACCTCTTGCCAAAGCATTCTTAACTCTGTATCTAATACTACCTAATACTGTAAATCCCCATCATTAATTTGTTTCAGTATGTCCCCAAAAACACAACCCCAACTGAAAGAAAATGGTGTCCTTCATCACTTAATGGCTGAGGTGGGGAAGCACTCAGGACATCTCTTGCCCAAGATCCTTGCCCAGAGTATCATTAACCAGAGTGGTGGCTCTGGCCTTTGTCCACCCAATTTTTGAATATATCCAAGAAAGGAGACAACCTTACAGACTTTCTTTAAGTCAGGTAAAGCACCACTAAAGTCTCTAACTCATGTTAATAATGGAAATTAATTGCTGTGCCCCAATCAGTATATTAGTCTGATTATTCCACAATTGTGTCTCTATTGAACACTAAGGCTAGCCACAATTGAATCTCAAATAATGAGATTTCATAATTAAGCCACAAGGTGGGACATTACCACTTACAATTTAGCAGTTTTATTGTCTGAAAACTAATTTTCTGCGACACTTGGATCAGATAGTGGAGTTTCTGGTGTAGTCTGTATTGTCAAGGTGTGTTTGCTTTGCACACAGTGCTCTCAGAAATTAAAACCCGCCTGAGCACAAAACATTCACTGGAGTGACTGAAGAATGTGACACATCATCTTTACTACAAGCTTCTTCCAGCTCTCATCCCTCTTTCTACTCATCTGTCTTTCAACATTACTCCAGCACATTTATATAACACACTGTGTTATTTAAAAATGCACATGACATTTTTCCATATTAAAAAGTCTTATTGGAGCTTTTAGAAAGAAAAATAATGTATCATTTATAATAATAATAATAATCACTTTTCTCCTTTTCTCCTTAGCTAGATGCAGGCCAAGGCTTACTTACCATAGTCTAACAAGCCTCTTTCTTGGTTTTCTTGGTAACTCCTTTGGCAGGGAGTTACATGCTGTTTAATCTGTACTGCTTACTTTGCTTTCTAGCCTACCTCTCCATTTCCAGCTAGTTCTTTCAGTTTACCCAGAGGCAAAACTTTCAGATTCTTTCCTGAGATTCTACTGTTTCAGCATCTTTCATATTCTCAAAAGTATTGCTACCTCATTAAGCATGGCTAAAGCTAATGGAGTCCTGAGAATGCAGGAGCACTTCCTTCTGCTGGTGTGTCACTGTTAATGGAAGCTGCAGCTTGTCCCAGACCTCCAGCAGCTCGTCCAGCTCTTTCTGCTGACTCCAGAGTCTGCAGTTTGCAGGCTGTAACCAGTGGCCTCTTTGCTAGGGCTCTCTAATCAGTGCCATTCTGTGTGGTTTCCTTTCACACTCTCCACCTCACTGTTCAGCTCTCCTCTTTCAGGAGCCCATCACTTTGATTATGGCACGCAGAGTGAGTTTTTCTGTTCAAGACAGTGCAGCTGTCTGACTCCACGCTTAGTTCGTCAAAAGCAACAAGCAGAGGAGGTCTCCCCCCCAGGTGAAGAGCAATCCCTGAAAACTGGGAGGTGAATGCCTACCAGCAGCCCTCAAATTAGACTCAGCAAAGAATTTGGGACTCTGTTTTGGTGGAAAGCAACTTAAGCTTGGCAAGAACTTGGGGAATGATGTAGGTGTTGTCCATATCTATTATTCTATTATACTGTGACTAATCTCACCTTGCTCTAATATTCTCTCCTGTAACCTGTTCTATGTACTTAGTGTCCTTTCAGTAATGCAGTTATCTAAGAATTGATGGCCATCTCATTCATACTAAATGTTGCAGAGTAGGATAAACTGTATTATTTCTGAATCATCTGAAATAGTGGATTGTAAAGGCTAGACCTGAATGTTCTCAATCTACATAAGTTCTGCCTCTTAATTCCATCTGCCTTATTTTCAACTGAATCACCAGTGTGTGAAAAGGGGTGCTAGAGGATAGAAAGGAATGAAAATGGAGTAAAAGAGATTAAAGAAATATAACGGTGGGTTTTTTTTTTTAATTAGGTGAACACAGAATTAAAAGCAAAACAGGTAAGGGAGGGAAAATTAAATAAGGGTGAAGGAAAAAAGTCCACAGAAGAGACACTTGAGGAATATTAACAGTGGGAAGCAAAGCTTTTGTTTAAATGTCTTTAAATCAAGTCCATGATATGGATGTATTGACGAAAACCCATTTAGATTTCACTGTTTTAGACGAATTTGCTGGTGACTTTCTAGTTTTTGCTGGCCAGTTGTTACATACACAACACATACCCCACCATCACACTAATGGGTGGCCCTGTTGACAAGCTTCAAAGAGGTGCCAAATCATCAATAGTGGTGGAGACTCAGCTGCCCCTAATGAAAATCCTTAATGCATTTCATGGTGTGTAATTATGCTAAAGAGGTGCCAGGGAATTGTTGTCCATATCAAGTTAGATGCCAGCCAAAGCTATAGACCTCTGAAAAAGGGTCAGATCAGACAGCCTTATAAATCCTGCACAGAAGGTGGATGGAGCCAAAAATACAGTGGCATGAGGCAAGAGAGAGTTCTTTGAAGGAAAATTTTTAGCCAGAAACATATTTCTGCACTATTTTACCTTTCTCTCACTGTATTCCCCTGATGTTTCACAGGATGAAAAAACCACCCACAGACTGTGATTCAGATAAGTTTGGGTAGGCCAATGAGAAAAAATTCAGGATTAAAGTCCCCAGAGGAGAAAGGAACAATATCTTCCCCACACAAAGGGTAGTAAATGGCTGTACACTAGACAGGAGCAATGTAAAAAAGTGCTGATCAATGCAGTACCACCAAACTACAAAAAAAAAAAAAAAATTAAATAAATAAATAAAAACAATTTAAGAGCAGAAGAAATGGTGGCAGAAAGAGGACAAGGCCAGAGACAGGGAAAAATTCAGATCGGTATTGTGGAAAAGGTAAGTGGCAAGGAGGCAAAATCTAATGAAGTGAAACTCAGATATTATTTAGATACAGAGGTTCAATTTTTTCAAACTGTTGCCATGTAGCTCTCCTGGCCAGGCTATACAAATGAAGTGGTTGCTGCTGCACCTCTTGTTGCTATGCTGCTTCTACTTCAATGTGAAAATATTATGGAAATCTCTCTCCCACTACTTCACAGGGATTGCACACACTATCACCTGCTTTGCTTAATTGCTAATTGCTCTCAGAATGTTAATGGATAAGTAATGTGTGTAGGAGAGCCTGTTTTGTAGATTAGATTTCTTAATGGACTTTCTGGAAGCATAAGAAGTAATTAATCTCCCCAGTAACACACTGTCACCTGCTGCTGTGGATTTCCAAATGTCCTTTACCAACACAGCACTTTTTGTTTGTGTGGTGTTGTGTCCATTTGCTCTCTGAAAAGCGTGGGGGTGGTGAGGTTGGGAGATGTGGAACTCCTCTGGTTGTTGCTTTTGCAGGAAGAGAGATCCACAATCCCACGCAAAGTATGCATCATTTCCTCTGTAGTGTGCACCAATATTCAGTAGCTCTTATCTCATTTTTCACAATTTTTTCTGGTGACTTCAGAGCTGACATTAAAAATTCTTTCTTCTCCTGTGTGTGACAGTTCCATCTGTACCTCCACATAATGCCTGAAATGCTCCCCAAGAGAGCCCAGAAACTCTTCTTTTGGCCCCCAAATAAGCAAAATCTTGTGTGATCACCTGCTGAATTCAGTAGGACTGCACAAAAAACCAGCCTGATAGATAAGGCTTAGTGCAAGACGTAAGCTGGAGAACTTCTGTGCTACATAGATACTTGAAAATCCTTCAGTAAGTTAAAATATAATGCCATGTTTCTTTCTGATGTTTTTCTGATCTTTGGCTTTTGACACTGAAAAGTACCTTCAGTGCTACTCTAGGTGTACTTGTGGAGTTGGAGGCAGTTCTCAGAATTGACTGCACGACATCCAACTGTATTAAACTTCTATTTTTTCTTTTAAGTGGGAATACTTACTTAAGCAGGAATACTTTTGCCAATATAGTTGGCAAATCTGTGATTTTAGGTGGGAGAGAAGACATGAAGAGTGATATAAATTAAGAATGCTGAACTAATGCTATGGGCTGGTTTAAAAAGCAAGGTGAACTTCTAGATTGCATTTTTACATTAGTATCCAGCTGAAGAAGAATTTTTCTACTATTCAAAATAGAAAAAAAACCCGTTTTGACAGAGTTAGGAAAACAAGGAATAGAACTTCCAAAATAGAATATAATCCTAGATATTGCACACTTTCTAGTGTGTACTGCAATGATAGCTAACACTGAGAAATTGGCTGAGTCAAGAGTCAAAAATGTATGTGTTGATTTAGGATAACATTTAAATAGGAAAAAAAATTGCTTGAGTAGTTATCCTGTTTTTCTGCAGAGACTGAGGGGCCTGTAATGATCCTGATGGATCATAGGGGAAGAACATCCTTTTGTCTCTGCTGTTGCTTAGACTTGAGAGCAAGGTCTTGACTACTGCCATTTCAACATTGCTTGATACATAATGAGTTAATTAATAAATGAGAGCCATTTGTAAAATTAGATTTCATTTCTTAAGAGCTCTACAGAGAAAAACTTTTTAAAATGGATTTGTTTTTAGTTTTCAGCTTAATTTTTAGTTTTCAACATAATTTTGTCTATTTAGAAAAATATGTGCTGACAGCTGTTGACAAGGGTAGACCTGTTGGGCTACTAATCTTTTTTGACATGAAATCACCTAATGGCCTGCCTGATTTCTTAAAGGAGAGGACAAGAAAATTCCTTGCCTTCCCTGAAAAATGTATTTTCTTGGGCAGTATAAGATAAGCAGACTTTTAGCAGAGACACATTTAGAGATGTCTTCTTGGTCAAGAAAAGGGAAGGAGCCTGAATGTATATGGTTTTGGTGGGAAAAAAAATTCACCTCTGATTTATGGTAAATTATAGGAAGGGAACCTACTGCCTCTCTACTTCTCAAGAGAAAATTGCATAGAGATGTTGGCAACTGATGGATCAGTCACTGACTTTGGGAGAGATGGTGCACAACTGGTTCATGCCTAGCTGTGCTCCATCCCCTGGAAGTACAGAGCCTGTGTGATGGATGGAATAACATCTCTGATGGTGCTCCTGGCACTTGAATATGGGCTATGGGGAAGCAGCAAGCTCTTTTACTCTTTACCCTTGAAATGATCTCATGAAAACACCAAAGCTCCTCTTCAAAGATCAAAATTCTCACTTAGCTCCCCTTGTGTGCTCTTTGTTTTCAACAGGCCAACTCACACACAAACCTCACATGTGTCATCCCAAAGTGCTGTCAATGTGCTGCAATAGAAATGTGTTCATGCTCTAGCAGCAGTGCTGCTCATGTGCACAGCTACCCCTTCTTGAGAGCATGCCACTATATATTGGTTAATATTGCTGAACTTATTTGGGGTCTATTGTCACAATCAATTTTGTAATATTTTGTAAACCTCAGTAGTGGCTTTCTTCTTGTGTGTTGGTTGTGTTCTTTGTGATTGAGCTTCTGATGTCCTGGTTGGGCTCAATAATCTTAGATGTCTTTTCCAACACTAATGACTCTATGACAAATGTTTCTTCCAGAGAAATTGGCACCTTACCCTGGAAATTGGCACTCCCAGCACTGGATCTGTATGCCCAGTCCAAATCTTTCTCAGAGTGCAAATATTTTTCTTTGACAGAGTAGTGAAACAAACAAAGAAACTAGGAAAAAAAGGGTTTATAATCCATTCCCCAGTCAACTTCATACAGACCCCAAACTGGCATAACTGAGCAGTACAAAGCTGGGGATGAGCCTCCAGGGATTATTTAGCCTAGCAAAAACAAATACATATATCACCGTGGATGTCGGGTAATTTCACTGCCCTGAGAGTAAAAAACTTGCATGAGCATCTTGTGATAGTTAATGCTGTGGACAAAGTATTTTCTCCTTTCTGTCAGCTTGTACAAAGCTAAGTGTGATCCCAGATAGGGCATGTCCCATCTCTGTGGGTGTTTTAACCTATCTACAACAGGGATGATGTATATACATCTCTTGCCACTTTTTGTAAATGATTCTGCAGACCAAATGCATTGTATAATTTTTAAATAAGTACGTTTCCCCTGAAATCCTGAAACGACCAAAAAGATGTGTAGCAAAATATTAACTCATCCTTAACTGAAGGATTTCACCACTCAAGGGACCTGGCATGAGACTTTTCAAACCAGCTGGTTCACAACAGAAGCTGGTGGTGATGAATTAGCCCTCAGACAATGGATGTGGGATGACTTGGCTCTGAGTGGGTGATGGGAGAACAAGGTGTTGAATTAGGCTGTTGAAACTCCTACCAGAGCTGAAATGCTCTTGTAGTGTGCAAGAGAAATGGGAAAGGTTAAACCAATGTTTCAGTCTCAGACCGTAAGTAGTAACAATCAGGACAAAAAAAAAAAAAAAAAAAGCAACCTTTATTTTTGGTGCGCATTTGTTCTTAAGCAGCCTTCTGTTAACTTGAGCAGAAGTTGTTAAATGTGTAATTGTAGTATTGGCATTGGACTACTCTGTTGTTCTCCATAGATATAAAATAAGAGAGTGCTGTGATCACATGAAAAGAAACTGAAAGCACCAGATCTACCGCAAGGTTTGCATATTTCATAGTTTTAGCTAACCTACTAAAAGTCTAGATTTTGACAGGAGAGAACAAAACTAGGACTTTTTTTAATCCTTCTAAGAGTTAATTCTTCATAAGAAATCAGCATTTGTTTAATCAAAAATAGTCACTAGGCCAAAACGATTTTTATTTGGTGTAGGATAATCAATTCACTTTATGGCATTCTATATGTCTCACTGTGTAGCTCAGCAGAAATAAAGATGCCAGATTTGGAGCTATGATAGGTATTTAATCACTAGGGAAGGGAGCACAGAAACTTGCACTTTGAACAAATAAAAACCATGTAACTTCCAAAAGTTTTTGTGTTAGAACAATAAGTAATGAAGTAGACATGAAAACCAACACTTTTCAGAGTTATTATATGTTTTCATGGAAAACAAGTATTTTCTTAAAATTAAAACAGTGGAACTATTGAAAAAAAGGGACTCAAAGATCCCAACAGAGCAACATCTCAGGGTTTAGGATAGTTTCTGTTCTTGTAAAGTTGAGACAAAAGCAAAAGCAGTTCAGAAAATAATTGTTTTGGGCATGGTAAAGGAGATCCAGCAAAGCCAGAGAGCTCTGAGTTTACTGGAGGGAAAAATATTCTATTCCTTTGTCTTTGTAAGGAAACAAACCAATGAAATATATGCAGAAAATGGAATCAATTTCCATTTCCTCTGAGGCAAAGTCCGTCTCAAAAAGGTACCAGCATATTCAAAGCAGTACAGCAGGTCATGGCAGCAAGGCTACTTCCTTGTTTTGCAGCACAAATGCTGTTTCACATTTCAAATACATTATGGGAAAATATCAAACCTTTATGATGGCACACAAGGATACTGAACTCTTTGCAGGTAGCTCTTCATCTGCAGAAAACCATGCCCAAGAGAGGAGTGGATAAAGAGAAGTATGCAAGTATTTGATTAAAAAAACCTGTCCAGATGCCTTTGAAATGTAGGCTGTGATCAGCCAAGCTGCAAAATAAAATCCTGTAAAAAAGCAATTAAGAAATAGGACAGGGTGACAGGCAAAGCCTGTTCTTCACCCCTGAAACCAAAGTACTGCTATTTGGGCTGTTATTTAAAGGCTACAGGATTATGAGTGCTGAGATGTTGCAGAAAGCTTTATTAAAAGGACATCTGGAGGTCAGGGAAGTCCAGAAAGATCTTAGAACAGTGAAAGATATTTGATACTGTTACGTTAAGAGGCATCATTAGGAAAAGTCTAAGGGTCCATTGCATATGCCAGGAGTCAGAAATCAAATAGAAGAACCAAGATTGGTGGCTGTGGGTGAGAGAAAACTGACTGAAGTGAATTAAGTCTAGGGCTATGGATAAATATAGAAATCCCACAGGGCTGAGCTAGAGTCTGCTGTATATTGAATTATTGATAAATTATTGTGATTTCATTGTTACGAGTACTTAAAACTGAGGTCCCATTTTAAGCTCCCAAATGTCAACTCAATTGTATCCTAAGCAGGAGTTGCCTTCTTTTCCTCTTGTAAGACAATAGTTGGAAACATCTGAGAATGTGTTTTCAGATGCCAGGTAATCAAAGCTAAATTGTGCAAAGATAGATATTTTAATTTTTTAATAAGAACTAATGAAAATAATTATTTTAAAGTCCCTGCTTATAAGACTAAATCTTCATTAGCCTAACTGCAACCAGACACTGACTTTCCATCACAATAAATTCAAAATTGTTCATTAGCTTCTATAAGAGGATGAAATGAATCATTTTGTTAAGCCTGATGATGGTTTAAGTAGTTGATTTCTCTGTGTGTGTGTTGGAACTTGAAGCACACCTGGGTAATAAAAAAATAGTTACTCAATTAAAGAATTTTTCGGAAGACAATGAAAGAGAGGGAAAACGAATATTTCCTGCAGATCTACATCTTGGCTGAAAGCTGAGGTGGGGTTTATGCCAGTGTGGCTGTGACTATGAACATGTAGAAATGTCAGCACTCGCGTGAAGGGTAGTACCTTTCTAAGTTGCAATAAATCTGATGTTTTCAGGCACAGAAAAGGGTGATTTGATTTTTTCCCAGTACATGAAGAAAATGGGGGGAAAAATAAGGAAACTGGTTTTTTAGTATTTTTTTTATGAACACAAAACCAGCCTTGAAGATATAACACTATCATGGCATTTATATTCTAGAAGGAATGGTAACTGTTGTTATCTAACAGGAAGGATGTGATCATTATTTTGTTCTATCAGCTCTCCTCTTTCTCCCTTTTGTAGGGATTTAAGTACACTGTGGGCTTGCTGAATCCTTCAATCCATTCCCCTGGCTGAGGCTGGCTGTAGTCAGTGGGTGTGATGGAGGAATTTTATCGTGGACCTGGCTGTGCATGTAAAATAGGGATTCTAACTAGGGAAGGACAAAAAGAGAGGAAATGCTAGTGTAATATCTGAAAAAGAAATAGGAATCATCTCTGCTTCAATTCTTTCTTACTTTATCTTTCCTAAGAGTACTTTATTGACTTCACTGACTTTTAAATTTTTTTGTTGTTGTTCTGAACCTCGGAGAAGAGGAGTCAAGGTCATTGTTTCCAATTTATACCTTCAGACTCTAACTTTTGCCATAGATATGGGATGCTATTTTATTATTTATTTTGGAGGATAATCCCTGGTCATTGTAAACTCAAAATACAATATAGCTCACTTCTGAGAAAGTAAGGTTAGTTTGGGGATTAAGTTTTCCCTATTACACTGCCAAAGCTCACATGCTTGATTCTGCTCCTTAGTTCTATCACCTAGACTGGCTGATATTTTCAAATCAAGCAGGCGAAACTGCCACTCGCTTTACAATAAAGAAATAGAGATATTTCTCTTTCTGCTCTTATCTCCCTGCAGCTTCTTCCTGGGTTTTGGTCTGTTTTAGATCCTATCTACTCCAAGGCAGCTCAACTGAAATTCATTTAGAAATACTCCAATTTACCTTTAGAATGTAATCTTAGTGCCTATGGGGAAGGCTGTGTGTTCTGCCATTGAAACCCAGCTTACCTCAATGTCAGGGTGTCCTGTGCTACTGTGGCCCACGTGGCAGCTGGAGAAGCCTCCTGGGCTCCCTGGTGGGACTTTGTCAGCTTTTCACACCCTACAGCCCTCTGGTGGGGCATCAGCAACTCACACACTCAAGCAGTGATGCACCAGCTTCTCTCTCATCCTGACATGTCAAATGCAAGATGTAGCTGACTGTGAATACTCTTGGAGTATTTGTAGCCAAGTTCTGCCAGTTTTGCCTCTGGGCAGGGGCTCTTTGCTCAAGTGATGAAATTAAAGATGTTCTCTGTCACTCTGTGCGGCACAAGTGAAGGCACAGGGCTTCAGTTTTATGTGGACAGTCCTTTGTAATATTTTCTGTGACAAAAAGGCCTGCTTGAAAGAATTCTAATAGCCTTCCACACCTGCACCCCTCCCCAGAGCCATCAAATGGATGGTGTAGCTCTCCCCCAAATCTCTGAAGTGCCTGTGCTGTTAACACGTAAATGCTGGTGGATAATCCATTTCTCCTGTCTCACCTGCCATGCCAGAATACAGAAAGGCTCTGCAGGGTGCATTCTTTCAAAATTAAGAGGAAGAGAAAAAGCCTGTATACCGTATATCTTGGACAGCTGGTCATTACCACTCTGACAACTCTTCCTAGGTCTTTTTGCAATGTAGGGTTGCAGGATCATATGAGCCAGAAGGGCTCACAGGCTTTTTCCTGAGCAAAAGAGTCCATGCTTTCCCACAAGACTGGTGAATTCATACCTACTTGTATTGCAGCTTGTGCTCCATCTCATGAAACACCCAGCCCTGAGGGCATCTTCTTATAGGAAAGATCTTACTTCTGTCTAGCCTTCACAGGGCACACAGGATGATTTCAGTCTGTTTCTTTGTCCCCTAGTGTACAGCACAGCTACAATACCAAACCCCTGCCTGATACGGTTTATGTTATGTTCATTTTCTTTCTCTCTGTATGATGTATTGCTCCCAGCCAAAAAGAAAAAAAGGGAAAGGGGTATAGAGGTATCAAAGTGACTGAGAAAAAGCTTTTGTGGCCTTCTAAAACCTCTTTTAAAAATCCTTTTCATTTCAAACCACAGGTTCTGTAATGACACCGCCATTTAATTTTGTGGAATTAATTAGTATTGGTGCTCCCAACTTCTGTTACCTTAAGCCTTTTCTCCCTTTAATAAAACTAATTGTAGTTCCTGTCCCTGCTACCAATATCACAAGCTATTAACTGCAGCCATTAACTGCAGCTTACTGAAACCACACTGAATTTTTTCACTTCACCTGCAATCCAGGGAGGATGGACCCAGGAGAATCACAACACTGTGAATCTGAACACTTTTATAAAAAGATTGCAAGCAATTTGTCAAAATGTGTATTTATTTCAGTGTAATTGCCTCTCCTTCAGGAACAAAGCTGCTCTGCAGCCACACACTTCAACTGCTAAGACATCTTTGTGTATCTGTGGGTTTTCCATCCTGCACCATAGGATGGGGAAGAGGCTCATTTTTTGTTGTGTTTTTGTTGGGCCAAGGAGGAGTACAGCTGGATCTTTTATCATGTGTGCTTCAGTGGCAAATGGCAGAAAGTACAAGATCTTATAATGAGAAAAATCTCAGGCTGGGGACAGTCTGTGGTGCATTAATTTGCATGCTAGCAGGGGTTTGGAGCTGTGGAGGGCGAGTCTCTGTTATTACTCTGATGTCAGGTTCCCTCCAAAGACACAGAAGCAAAAATGAGGCCCAAGGCACGAGCAGCGACTGTCAGTGGAGAAAGGGAGTGTGGGCAGGTTAAGAGTTGTTCACCTTGGACCTCCAGAGGGAATGGACAGCCAAGGTGTCCTTCACAACTGGGGTTATTGCAGCAAGGACCCTGCACAGGAGAAAGGCAAAGTGCAGTGATCCTGGGCTCCATAGGGATCTGAGAGCCAGCCTCAGGGGAAAAATGGTT
Source organism: Hylia prasina (assembly GCA_013397195.1). Lineage (NCBI taxonomy): Eukaryota > Metazoa > Chordata > Aves > Passeriformes > Sylviidae > Hylia > Hylia prasina. Next base: position 322,333 of record VYXD01005828.1, read on the forward strand.
ATGATGGATGATACTGAAGAGAAATCAGAATTATTAGTTTCACCCAGGGCATGAGTTCTTAATCCCTAGATCAGCAACATCCTTTGGAATACTCAATATGAAATCCAACTCAGTTTTGTACATCACCAGTCTCTGAGAGATGTCAAATACCAAATCATTAGTGAGGTTGTTCTTGTGTTATATGGGAGGCAGAGCAGTAACCTACTTTCTCCTCTGATTAAGGAAAGAAAGTGACTAATTTTCAGTGTTGCATCATTTATTAAAAATAATAAAAAATATGAAAAATCCCTTAGAAGCCTAATGTGGAAAATTAAAGAAATCTGGATGAACAAACTTGTCTCCAATTAACTTAAGCTGTGCAAATCCTTTAGATGAAACATTGAAATGTTTTTGAGACACTATTTGGGGATGTCTAGTAACAGCATCAGCCTTTTCAGAACAACCTGATTTTCATGTTACAGATGTGTCAGCATAAGTATGGATGCACTAATCATTCTGGTATAATTAACTGCCTTGTGAACTGTCTCATTAGCGTGGGGAGATACTGATGAATAATTTGTCATATTCTAATTATTCCTTTCTCACCCCCCCCTTTCCTTAAAAAATACATAATTATAAGCATTTAGGAAATAACTTGCATAGTGCTAAAAAACCCACCTCATCATTTCGATCCTTCCAACTCTTCTGAAGTGCTTACTTTATGCAAAGTGCTGAGAATTAAGGTGGCTGTGGAAATATCTGGTCTGTGATGCTGCAGCAGTGCACAAGGTGCATCCGTGGCTCTGCTCCATGGGGACAGTATTAAGCTGTCCCAAGAAATCGCACTCATGTCTTGAATTCCTTTTCTACTTTTATTCTTATTTGGTCTAAAAATTGTGTGGAAGTGGGGGCAGGGAGTGAGCAAAAATGTGCAAGTGCATCCTTCTGCTTGCTTGTGCACAGTGCTGCCCATGACGAGGCATTTTCACCCTTGTGCAGATATAAGCTCGTAACAGCTTCACTAGAATAGCACTGCTAATTACCTTCCCATCTTTCAGGGCTCTTACACACTCTGTGCAGTGCTAGACACAAGGAATTTACACTATGCAGAAAAATTGGGTCCAGAAGAAGAGAGAGAATTGTAGCTCTCACACTGACTACTTGGGCAGGGGTAGGGGGGAAAGGAGGGACAGCTCACTGCTGGTGGAAGGTCGAGGGTTTTCAGGTTGTCTTACTCTCAAGACATCTGGTACTGGTCAGCTCTGTGGGTGAAAATGTGAATCTCAGCATCTTGGAGCAGGGAATTTTCCCTAAGGGTAAATTCTCTTTAGCTTCATCTCCCAGACAAGTGGATGAGTTTAGGATTTGCTCTTTGTAGTTGCATTGCAAACAAAGATTCTACTACTTTCTTTCTCTTTACTCTCCTTTTTGAAGCAGAAAAAGAATGACTAGCCCTAATGAGTCAGTAAAAAACTACTAACCCTCATATTCATTGTCCAAGAGCCAAAGAGACCTTTTATCTAAAGAAAAAAATGAGATTAAGGATCTTTCATAATCTCGCTTTAGGAGCAGTGAGAGTGATTTAAGAAGATTCATCAGATCCATTTTTTTTTTCCCTAAACTGACATTCATTTCTGTCACGATTTTCAGTCTCAAGGTTGTTTAACACTCTCTGCCAGTGTAAAATATTTCTCCTGGAGTCTCAGAAGTCCAGTTCTTATTATTACTACCATGGCCCTACCATTTAATTAGCCCAAAGAGTATTTTTTTTCTGAACATCCCTTTCATAAATCTGCTGAGTGAAAAATTCAAAGAAATAGATGAAGAATTGCTTTCTAGCTACAGGGTTTTGGGCTTTTTCATCAGCCATATTCCAAATTTTGTATTCTGGCATTGACTGAGGTTTCTGAGGTGATAATAATTCAAATCAAACTTATGAAGCAGAGAGAATGCTTTCTGTCACAGGCTCTCAATTGTTTCCTGTTCAATTGAACTCTGCCAGGCTCTCAATTGTTTCCTGTTTTTTCATCCTTCCACACTTCTGTGTGTTTCTGGGAGGTTTTTTGGTATATCCCATATTTTCACAGTCAATCTGAAAATGCAGAAAGTGAAAATTCAGTGGAATGGAAGAACAGCTGGTAAAGAACAGAAAAGTTAAAAGCCTCACTCACCTGTGTTTATGCACATATTTAATCTTTGTGAGGGAATTCAGTATTGTGAGGCAAAAGCAGAGACCACGTGGGGGAAATGCCTTCCAGCACATATTCATCCATCTCTCCTATCCCTGAGCCCTGAAGGGTATGGTTATGAAATCAGTTTGCTGGAATCAGCCCTGTTTGCATTCAGCCTGTTGTGGCAGCCCATGCAGTGACAGAAAAAAGGCAATTTCTGTAAATATATTCATGGCTCTTTAGAAAGCCAGCATGGTCACGCTGTTAAAAGAAAGAGGCAGGACCTAGGTGGGCTTCATTCTGAAGCTGAGCCACACAGGTCTAGTGTGACTTCAGTCTCTGTATTTAAATTTAACCCACTGTGACTCATTTCCCCTTAATGAAATTGGAATAACAGTGCTGCCCCTCTTCACAGGGAGCTTTTGAGGCTTATTGTTTTATTGAGGTTTATTGAGATGGGAAATGTCACAATGATACACCATTAGCCTCCACATCACTCTTCAAGCCTGATATATCTCACAAATCACCCATGTTAATGGCTGGAATGGTAAATGGTGCTCCTGGTTCAATTTTTTTTTTTTTTTCCCATTTCTCAGTGCTTTTTAATGAAGTTATATAGAATTGTTTAAATAAAATACCCAAAATAAATAAACACAGATTAATGCAAAGACTTTTATCCACCTCTCTTCTCTACTATTGTTTATTTTATATCAAAGCACTCTTGTTTCTGGCAGGGACTGTGACTGCTTGCACAGCATCTAACTACATGGGGAGTTTAAAATGCAATCAATGAACTTCTGGAAAAGTTTGCATTGAGTGTTTTCATCGTGTGGAATACTGAAGGTTCCCAGACAAGGAAATATTCCACTTTAATTTAAATGAATGCTGTTCCCAGAAAGGATATATTTAAGGGTAAACTTGAGTATTTTCTTTAAAGGGAAGCTTAGTTATTCTTTGGACCTTGTCTTTTTTTTCCTTCTCCAAGAAGGAGCAGCTTTGATGTCCAGGAGTGCACAGACCTGTTTGTGTCAGGTGTCGTGGCTGGCAGAGCAGGGGCTGCTCCTGCCCGTGACACCTCCAGCTCTGCTTGGGGCAGTGCTGCACTGTCTTCAAGTGCAAGCTGTCATGCTTCCATGAGTGATTGGCTGATGTCATAGAACTGTGTTCTGTGGAAGGCAGTTAAGATGATCTTTTCATGCAACTTCTGTCCTTAAATAATCAAATAATTGATTTTTTTTTCTAATCTTTGGGGGCACTTAGGTTGTTTCTGTCATAAATAAATAGGCAATAAGTGCTTTCCTTAAGTATCCTTCTCACTGAAGTGTGAGACTTTGCCAATATAGTTGATAATAAATGGCATCCTGGTTATCATTACTGCAATAATCTGTTTGCTCTGAGAATTTCATGACTGCTCTATTTATAGCTTCAACATAAAAGTACATCCTTGGGTGATAAGACAAGCTTTAGTAGAATAATAGCTGAGAAATATGCGGCTGAAGCCTACTGGAAACTTTGAATTCTGCCCTGTATCTGACTATTCAGTGTATGTCTATACAGATGGAATGAAATTTATTTTTCATTCCCTTTTGTGTTTTGATTTGCAGGCTGCTATTGTTTGTCATAGCAATCCCACCTACATAGTTCATATCACCTATAGTTATTTCCCAGTTGGTTGCTGTGGAAACAAATATCATATCAAATCCAGGTACAACAGATGCAACACGTGATCCCTTGAGGAAGGCAACGCGCTGCGAGAGGGATTTGTCTGGCAGGTGATTGATGTCTGGACTCTGTAGTTTGGCCCATTTGTGCCCAACACAGCACTAATGACAGAGAACAAAGATGAATTTAAACCACTTTTACATGCCTTTTTTTTTTTTCTCCTCCGGTGGACAGGTATTGTTAGGACAGCTTTAAGTGTCCTTCAGCTCTTTCCTGTCATGTCATGACCTTTGGGAGCTGATCTGACAAAGAGAGAGCTGTCTTTAGCATTACCTCAGCCCAGCTCCCCAGAGAGCTTTATCTGCATAGAAGGGATGATCAAGGAGCCAGTTTGACTCGTTCATCGTGCTGCAGGAGAGCTTCAAAGAAAACACAGGCACAACTCTGCCTTTTGCTTTTCTGAGCTGAAAACCTGTTGTTTGGGTCTGCTGGGTACTATTCAGCTGCTGAGATTGTGATGTAGCAATTGCTTACCCCACACAAGTGGGTCAACAGAAATTACTATTAATTCAGATAGCATAACAAATTTATCAAGTAGCTCTGGGTAGAAAGAAAGAAATATTTGAAGGAAGGCTAGTTTTTCCTGCTGTTAAAAGCTGAGAATGAAATGTACTGAATTGTCATTTCAAACTAATTATTCTTTCAAAGTACAGGTAAAAAGGATAAAAGGGCATTCAACCAGAAAAAAACCGACAACTAAAAAACCCTAACACCTATCCAAACCCAAAAAAAGACAAGAAACATTTTGGTTGGGATTAGCAGATGCATTTGAGATTACTTTAAATGATGTAATTTGACAGGTTTGTTTCTGCCAATAAACTTAAAAAAAATGCTAAAGAAAAACCTTAGTTCTCCCCCTTCTTCCTTGCTTTTACTTAGTCCTGTGGCACAGTGATATTTTAAACATCTTTGGCAATGTTTTTTTTAATAAAATCCTCCAAGCAGTAATATTTTTTTATTACCTCTGTAGATTGCACTGAAGCCCTCACCCTTCTTTTTCAATCCTCCATTCCATAACTATCAGACCTTATTCTTTTAATAATATATCCTATCCCCTGTTGACTTAATCTTTTTTGTGTGTGTGTGTGGTTTTTGGTGCGTTTTGTTTTGGTTTTTTTGGGTTGGTTTGGTTTTTGTTGCAGGATTTCCCTGGAGTATGAAATACTCCCTGACAGATGCCAGCCAGTCCTGATCCACCTAAGTACTGTGCAGCATCTTGTTTTTTTTGTTTCTTGCACAGCCTTAACAATTAAGCTTGATTAATTTTTTTCAAGGACACCAGGAATTAAATGGTTACAGATAATTATGCAAATGTTATAACCACATTTTGCTTATAGTATAAATTCATTGAAATAAAGACATACTTGTTTGTACAATGGAGTTCATACTATGAGGTGTTAAACAGTCATTAGGGCTTTAAATGTAACATTTAAAAGTAATGACAGAGAATAAATGTTTCTGTTTTCCACAGAATGAGTGAACATCAATTACAAACTGTGCTTTCGGAATTGTCCATTCTAGTTCTTTTTATTTTAACTAAAAAATAGAAGGGAAAAAAGGGCTTTTTATTACTAGTGAAATTTGCATAACAACCGCTGGCCTCACCAAAGGCTGTAGATGGATGTCAGGAGTGAAAATGGATCTAATACAAACTTCTGGTGTACCAACCCTCATAGACTGTGTCTGCAGCAGGACTTAACATGTAATGCAGAGTGGCTGCAAATTTCAAACTCTGGAATGGGACACTTAAGAGGAACTTGTCTGGCTTTGCTGTGTGCAGCTCCTTTACATGAAATGCATTTGGCTCTCAAATTCCATCCTTATGGATGAGTTCAGAAAAAGTGTGAACAGTGTCTTTTTGTTTACTGCACATCAAAATACTTAAATGTGAACTTGAGCTTTAAGTTTGCCTTTGTGTGTGGTTTTTTCCACAACATGTTTCACAACATGAACCCCTCAGGAAGATTAATAACTGAAGGGAATCATGCCAGCTCTCCCAGAGAATGACATAACTCTGGTGTTTGCTTGACTGCCCCTTCTCTCCAGTCACCTGTGTTTGCTAATCCCAGTAGTTGCGGTGTTCGTAATAGCTTTGTTTGGTGTTCCAGACTGATGTTGCATCAAATTATGAGCTTGTTTGTTTGTTTTCTGCAGGAGTTCTCTTGTAAATTAGCAACAGTTAATGGGGAGTCAAACCATTCTCAAACTTGACTGTCAAATTCACTCAATAGGGAAAAAAAAAAGGACCTTTAGAGCCAATTGACTGTTACATAAACATACGCCAGGGATAACCCAGAGTGACACATGAGGAGTGTCATCAGGGAAAGAAGTTATTAAAAGCATTTCATAACTGGCAAAGTACAAATCAGATCCTTTTTTCACCTTTTCAAAAGTAACTGTCTCCCTTCATTACACTGGGTCCTGCTGTTCGATTTGTTACCGGCATTCAGAAATAAATATATCAGCTTTTTGGTCTGTAATCTCACTCTGGCGCTCCCAGTAGAATTCTGAAGTTGGAAGTAAGGAGGAAAGGTGAAGTTATACACAACTCTCCAGCAATTTGTGTCTTAAATTTTCTCACTTCAGTTACTGTGAACTTGATCAGGTACAGAACCAGCTGGAAATGAGGGAGCTACAGACTTGTCTGAACCATTGTCCAAAGCTGTAGCTGATGATCTTCATTCTCAAATGTACACAGAAGTTTCCTGTCTTTTATTACCTCATTTCAGCTTGCATATTTTGTCAGAGAGTCCAAAATATGATGAACAGTGTTTAGTCAGTGCTGCTAGGCCTATTCAGAATAGAGAAGCAGTAGAAACCTAACCCCAAATATTCTCTAATCAAGAAACCCTGATCTGCCATCAGTTCAACATATAAAATATACATTGGCTGTCATGGCTGATAATGTCATTTAACATCTAAGCCTCATTTTGCAAATGGCAGACTTTCACAGTTTGCATAATCATGTAAACTCCTTAGCCTCGCAGCAAACTGAAAATCCAGATCTATTTGAAGGTTTATCCCCTGAATTGCTGAATTAAAATCCTACCTCATATTCAGAAAAAAAACCCCACAGGTTTTTATCATGAACTAATGTTTTTCTAGCATGTGTGCCAGCTTCACTCCAATATCTTTCTCAGTTACTGCCAGCAACATCAGACTGTGAAAACTGTCCTTTTACTTTCCAATTATGAGTAAGCTGTGACATACAGATTTTCTGCAGCACTGCTTCTGCAACACTGTTCCAGCTTCCTCATGCAAGTTTACAGCTGTATAAGATACTTGGAGTATAAAGGGAACATCTAACATGTCTGTAAGGTTTAATGTTTGAAAACTTTGTTTTGAGTCCTGGTTTTAAATTTCTCGAGGAAAGTTTGGTAGGAACCTCTTCCCTATCTTGAGTTTTTAAAAAAACCCAACCGAATAGAATCACAAAATGTAGGATAGGTTACAAATCTTCAGATTTGTCAGTTTATGCATCACTGACAAGATTCTTTCTATGTTAATGCATCATAGACTTCATAAACTTAACATGTTTTCTACTCTCATCTTTTCTACTGCTCAGTTGGAAAAGTATCAGGGATGTTTAATTCAAGCCCAGATCATTGGCATGGGCTTTATAGCTGTACTTTTATTAAAGTAGCAGTTTACAAAGAATGGCATAACAACATGAACAACCACAAGATCATTAACTAAAAAGTGCAGCAGTTTAGTTTGGGGGAAAATAAGCCATGTAATTGATCAACATGTGGAAAACCTGATATTGATCAAAACTATGAGATTTATAATTGTGATAAGACTTCAAAATATTAGAAAAATGCACTGTGAAACTAATAAGGAAAACCGAAGTTAAATCATTCAACCTAATATATTTTGTATTTTTATTTTAGTGGGAAACAAGCATCTGTGTTTCAGACTACTGGAATCAGGTAAGTGGTTGTAATTCTCTCTCCCTCTCCCCTCCTTTCCATTTTCTTTCACCCAGGCACACAATCTTAGAGTTTAGAGGGGATATCTGGTGGTCATCTTCTCCAGTCCCCCTTCTAGTGCATCCTGGGAGAGGGTTAGCCACCTCTGCTGCAAGGGAATGTTGTTGGCTCGTCTAAAGGATGGCTTTTCCCATTTTCTTTTTTTTTTTTCCTCACTCCAGACAGTGAAACAAACAAACAACCAAAATACCCAAATGCCAGCTTTTACAGATGTCAATTACTTCTCTAAAACGGCATTGACCTGATAATTATTATCTTAATAGATTGTGTTAGCTATAAGGATACTCATAAATCTCAAATACTCTATTTAGCACTCTTCTGACAGGCAAGTGCTTCATTCAGCTGCATCACTTACTAGCTCATAACGTTCTTTGAATAAAATGTGTGCTCTGGACTGTGGCTGGTGACAAGGATAAATCAAGGGGTCTTAAATCAGGTATGTGATGGATCTCATGAGTCTTTCTCTAGGTCACCAGATTCAGCCTCAGATAGCAGAGATAACTTCATGAATGCAAGTTACAAGTATTAGTTGACTACTTCATGGCCTCTGGAAAATAATCAAGTTTATTTCAGGCTAATTTATTTAAATGTTTATATCTCGTAAACATTTATACTGGAGAAAGTTGCAGTTGTATTCTCTTCACCCTAGATGATTAAAAAAAAAAAAAGGAAAATCAGCCAGAAATCTTACAGCATTACAATTTTTATTAAAGCCTTTATCTAAATTCTTGTTAAGGGACCTTTTTGCTCTTGTTTCTATGATTAGTTGGAAGATAAATGATTTAACTTTTGTGTACATCTAAGGTGACATGTTATAATTTATAGAAATGCCAGTGCAGTGAAATAACCCAAACACAAATGAATGTACTGACAATTCCTATGTAATTACTTCAGAGCTGTCACTTTTCTATGTGTGCTCAGTGCATTAGTGCATAACAAATGTGAAACAGCCCAATAATCAATATTCCTTGTCAAGTACAACTCTATTACTAGGGACTTATTAGTATGTTATTCTTTCTGATTTTTATTTTTCTATATATTTAATTAATTTTAGTGCATTTAATTTCTGTTCTTAACGTGTAACACTGTAACACTGGATTTTCAGTTGGATCTTTAGCAAATTCTGGGCAGAGTGACTCCTTTCTTTTGCAACCTGTTTTTAAAAAGCTTGGTAATAAACTATGTAATTTACAGCACACATACAGAACTCTTGCTGCGATTCTTCTTGTTAATCCAACATTGACATAGGCTGTGCTGGATTGCTCAATTTCTTGTCTGATTAGTGTATATCAGGGGAAAATAACAATAACTGCCTTTATTGAAGTGCTGCACTGGGTCACTGAAAGGACAATTTTGTATGAGCACTTTCATCAAAGTTAGGCAGTGTCTTACCAGCCTGTCTAAATTTCTCTGTATGATAGCTGGCTGTTTCTTACAGTGCATTTTTCCTGTCTGTGAATCTGGAGAATGTGATCTTGCTTCATCAAACTTTCAAATCCGTCCCATTCTGGAATTGATGTAGATTGAAGATCTACTACAGGACTGGAATCCATTCAATCCCCTCAAAACTGTGTTTCCTATAGCTACTGCTCAGTCTTTATTTATATCAGGACACTGTCTACAGTGTTTGAGAACTTAGATAATACTGAGAACTCCAGAATCATATCGCAGCCATCCTTTTTGACTTCACATCCTAATTTTTGAAATGAGTTGCCTTTTTCTTGTGCTTGCAGATGGGTTAGCACTGCTACCCATCAAGAATTATGTTACTGTCATAGAGGAGTTAAGGTAAATGTTTAGACAACAAATAAAGCATGTGGATTATTGAGTGGAATGGCTGAAATGCAGTAAATATATGGTTTGCTTTACTGTACGAAGCAAACAAAACACTGCACCCGAGGCTTTCAATAGTCCACACTCTCAAACGTGTTTTGCCTGGAAACAAAACAAAACAAATACACACAAAAAAAAGCAACAACTCAGCCAGAAAATTCTGGCGCTCAGCTCCCTTTGGAACTCATCATTTTGGCCTCTGGACCTGGGTCCCATTTCTCAGGGTGTTTTTGTTTTCTTTCTTGTTACCCATGCGGCACCATAGAGTGAGCAGAGACATACCCTGCAGAAAGATCTAGGGAACCCATTCCCAAAATAAAATGGGCTAGAAGGAGGATGGCAAACACCTCCAAGATCCTGAGGACCTGAGGCAGGCAAAGAGGAAAGAGCTCCAGGAGGAGCACCACAGGCTCTTGAAGTGCCACCAGGGAAACAACAAGTGAACACTGATCTCTGGAGAAACCAGCTCCCACAGATGAGCTCTGGCACTAGCACAGGCAATTTTCACACAAAAGAGAACTCAGCAGCCATGGAAAACACTGAGATAAGCTGTAAATTTCTCAATCTTTGCATTATACTTGGAGTTTCTTTCTTATGATTTTACACTCTGGGTATCTTGAAAAGCTTGAGCATCACTTTTTACCCTTGTGACTGATTTTTTTAGCTTCCTGAAATTTTCTGAACAGAAATCCAAGAACAATTTTTTTTTATACAACTAATTGACAATTTCTATTTTTGCTACATTCTTATAGAAGGCTGCTCTTTGTATATGTGAAATCTTATTTCACTTTAACTTACTCAGTTAAAAGGTTTCAAGCTGAATTAAACAGGAAAAAATGTATTTTACCAGAAAAACGTTGTCTGCCTCTATGGCAAGTTGTTTGCTTCTCAGACACAAGGGATGGTGAAAAAAACAGTAACAAAGTGGGAAATAAGCATATTATGACAACTGAAGCAAGGTGTTTAATCTGCAAAGGGAAAATCTACCCACTTCCAAGTGTTTCTGTTATGAATTGCACAAAACCTTCCCAGAAGACAGGGAAAAGATGAAATACGGTTTCATTATGTGGGAAACAGATGATCACTGCACACATATCAAGATACACTTTGAAACTCCATTTTAACCACATTTCTGGGGTTTGCTTTACCACTAATTTTTATGCTTTACTTCAAATGAAAATTTGTAAAAGGGCTAGCACTAAGGGTATAGGGTAATTTATTTATGTGCCATATATTCCCAAATGGAAACACTCCAGCTGCGAGTGACTTTTGTCAAAGAAAAATCTGAATGCATGATTTGATCCAGAATGGAAAGCTGTATGTGTAAAGGGTGCATATGTGTGTCCTGTGACCCATGGGGTGATAGGGGAATACCCAGGTGTGTGAAAACATGGTTGTGGGACCTAAGATGAATTCACAGCCATGACTGGTGCCGGAGATGGAGGATTCCTCTAGGAGGGTGGGGAAGTGGTGAAAAGGATCACACAAACTGTTTGCCCTGTTGAGTGACTTCATCAGCCTGAGTTTGTGCTGATAAGGTAGAGAAACAATCTTTTCCAGACTCCAAATACATCACTAGTGTACCTAAAGAACTATGTAGAATAAAAGCCTGGGGAAAAAAGGAACCTAGGAAAGTGGTGGGTGTACAGTAACCCTGAGTTCTTCAGAAAAGGGAAGAACTGTCTCAGAATATCTCTGCAAAACCTAGTCATACTTCTGTTAAGGTGTTTGCACTGCTCAGTCCTGTCCTGCAGCCTGGGTGGGCTGAAGCTGCAGCTCAGGGGCTCACACTGTCACCCAGGAGCTGCTCCAGGCTGCCAAAGCTGACCTGTTCTGTCTGCAAACACAAGCAGTCCTATCACAGGGGAGTTGGGAGAGGCCATAAGACACAAAACTACACTGTGTGTCTGAAGACAAAGCCAGCACCAAGGCTCTTTAGGTTCTAGGGCTTTCAAAGGGTTGAGATCTTCCCAAGTGGCTTGGTCAGCAGAAAGCTCCGGGTCAGACCCTGCCATAGGAGGAGCTGGGGCCAGTGCCCTTCAGTGCCTGGTGTGGGGAGACATCTCTTATCCCATGAAAACTTCTCTGACACAAACCCCTGTCTGGCATGTGAAAATGTTATATCTCTACTTTTCCATAACTTATGTTATGGAAAAGTAGAGATATAACATATGCATTCAAGCTTTAAGCCATGCAAATTATAGAGTACTTAATTATAGTCAGACCATTTTGCGGTGCTGCTATGCCATCGTACAAAAAAAACCGAGTTAACTTGCTACCTTGGTGAAGCTTGAAGACAGTTTCTTATTCTCCTTTGCGATGATTATGTAAATGTTTGTTGTCATTATGTTAAAAAGAGATTTTTCCAATCCTCTTCTTAATAGTTTTGTTAATCCCCACCAACATTACTGGCAAACAAAACATGCATTTGAGGTACTCAGGGACTTACTGATGGAGTCTGGAGGGATTTCAGGTGTCTCTATTTTTTTGGGATAGATAGCTTGAATTCACTTTAAAAACAGTTTGCAATTTTTCAGAAGGGGCTGAAAATCTTCCTTCTTTTAAGTTGCTCATGCTCAGCATTCAGAATTATGTTACAAAACATTACCCTTTCATGAATGGAGCATGAAATCACCCTTCTTTTCCTACAAGTTCCAGGTTAATTAACCAGTGGTTCTGCATAACCAGGATAGTATGTAGTTGAGATACCAGATTTTTTTGCAACAGGTCAAAGTGAGCATAAATCCTGCAGCCCCTGAAAGAGGAGGGCAAAAATACCACAGCAGAGGTGAATCTCAATCTGAATGACTCTGACCTCCTGCAGCCATTTCAGCCTCAGTGCTGTGGGAAGCAACAGAAACACCACTTTCAGCCAAGCTGCTGTAATGGGCAGGAAGTGTCCATGTTGGATTGCTTTCCTCATTTGTATCTGCAGTCTCCATCCCCACCTCACCGTGGGCTGCTTGAGGCAGTGAACCAGTGTGATTTCTGAGTGGTTGAAGCCATTTGGATTTCAACCCTGTGACCTGTAGCTTGCTCAGGGTGTCCATAACTAGCTGGCAGTGCCTGGCCTGTCAGACCTCATTATTTAAAAGGGGTTACAGACACAGTACCTCACATGGCTGCAGAGGCACTGATGAGGGGTAAGTGACCATGATCATGTCATAGGCTGCAGTGACAGAGCTCGAGCTGTCCCCGCTCAGGGCACAACACTGCTGAGCAGCAGGAACCACAGGCTTCCAGTGACGAGTGACGCTGTCTTGTGGAAGTGACTGATGCCTCTGGACAGAAGGATGCACTAAAGTTGTAATCAGTGCTGCTCTGAATGCCATGGGCCTTTCTCATTCTCTCAATTCTGTCATTCAGCAGGAACTGAGTAAATCTATGCTAAGCTGTAAGATTTTGCAGTTTTTTGGTACCTTGCCCTCACAAGAGCTCCGAGACAATCATGATCCCATATCCTCCAACGTGCCCCTGAATGCCCCCATGGAATGAACTCCTCGAGCCACAAAGTGTCAGAGAAAGGGGACTTGAGCAGCTTGACTTGGATCTATGCTTTTGGGAACATGCCATGGGGCTGTGCAGGTGGGTTGATTTTCCCTGCAGCAATCTCAGCCCCTCTGTTGGTAACACCCACATTATGCCCATGCAGTGCCCCATGATTTCTTTAGGAGAGGATTTCACTTTCCCACCCCTCAGCTGGCTCAGCAAGTAAGGATGTCTCTACTGGTAAAGGAAGTTTTTCTGCCAGGTTAGGATTAAGCTGCAGGGAACTGCAGTGGAATGGGACCTAGAAATAACAAATCTTACACAGACATGGAGAATAGTCCTCCTTCCTAGATCCAAGCAGCAGCTGCAATGGAAGACAGACATGGATGAAAATAGTAAAGCAAAGACATAATTGAACACATGGAACAAGCAGTTAAGTTATAACTGGGGTAGCACTTGTGTTTATAAATGGCTCTTGAATATTGCTGAGGGACAAGGAGTCAATACAGCGTGCTGTTAAATTTTCTGTAATATAAATGACAGGTGGCAGCCAGGCACAAGTGAGGGCACAAGTTTTGTGGATAGAAAAAAAACTGTGGCTGCAGCAAAGCCAACAATGCAAGAGTTTTTAGGAGCATGAACCATATACTCTTGTATCTCACTGTATCTTTTCCCCACTCTTGGAGATGCTTTTTGCTGTGGTAGTAGAAGAGTCTTTGGGCTGGCAAGTGTCATGTGTAGTACCTGACAGGGTCCTCTGTGAACCAAAGCCAGTGCTGAGCTCTGTATTTGCTCCACAAAAATCCCAATATTCAGGAGCTTGACATATAAAGCAAGTAAATAAACATTTTAAACTAAATTTGAGAGCATCCTCTATTTCCAAGTTATATAATTGCAACATAATCTTGTTTTATTAATAGTATGAGAAGGAAACAGCTGGAAATTGCAATCCCCCTTTGCTGTTTTTCCTTTCCCCTTCTCTGTGTCCCACAATACATGGAAAACATTCAGACAGGTGAGGAAAGAGGAGCAGTTGAAAGGGCCTACATCCATATGAGCAATCTCAATGAACTGAGCACTGAACCTAGAAATACACAGAGATTTTTGGATGATGATACATCAGAGAAGCAGCAAATTGTGCACAAGTTTTAGTCTTTTTCTCTGATGGAAAGGATTTTGACATGAGGAATCCCAAGGCATCCAAAACATCCCACTGTTAAAGGGGTAAGCAATAACTGCATTTAATTCTGCTATGAATATTCTGCATGGCTTTGAAAAGTCTGGGAACTGGCCTGAGACTCAGCAACAGAATTACTGGGTTTTTTCAGATCTTTCCCAGACTGATATCTCGTCTTCTGTGAGAGGTGGTTCCTGTGCTGGCTTGTCTTGACACCTTCTTTAAACAAAAAAATTTCTCACTGTCTGTGAGATCAGTAAAACTTTCTGTGGTACCTGGATGGGTGACAAAGGCACTTTGAGAAGCCCTGTTAGGGTATTTCTCAGATCTGACCTAACAAGAGGAGAATCATCATAAACTTTACTTGTTCACAACACCAGAAGTCTGTCTGGAGGACATTTCACAATCTAGTTAATAATGTAAGTTCATGAAAGATATATCAGAGCTATGGGGAAATTAGCCTGTAGTCTTACAGCACATCTGGCAAAATCACTGAGTGAGCTTTGGAGACAGCTAAAAGAATGGCTTAAAATAAAATATATATAATAACATGTTTTGTACATGGCATAAGGAAACTTTGTTTAGTAAAACACATTGGACACACACAATGTAAAGAATTAACATCCCAAAGAGCAGAAGGAAGTTTGTTTTAATCAAGTAAAATTCTTCAGGTTTAGTTCACCCATTCAGTCTATTTTTTTTTAATTTTTTTCTTTTTTTTTTGGCAACAGTACTTGGCTTCATTATGATGTTTACCTTCCCTTCCCACAAAACTTTAATATGTCTCTGGAATCAGATGTAGTGTGAAAATCTCCCAATACATGAAGGACCATCCAAAGAAGCATCTTTAAACTTTGGCTGCATTTGTAGGTCATCAAGCAGCCTCACAACATCACAAATAAACAAATATCTAAAATTTTAATCCATAGTGTATTACAAGGATGATACATTCCTATGGCATACACCACAGAGATACATTCAATACCTGCTTGTTTTTCTTTGCATTTTTTTGGCACCAGACCATGGGAATATGCAACAAATAAGATGGTTGCAGTTGTGATAATGCCAAAATGAAATGCATCACTTGAAATTTACCAATTTCCAGGCTCCTTGGGTAACCTGGTGGTGGGATTGATTTCTCTCACCAGAGCAGACTGACAGCCACAGCTCTAGGAAATGGATTGGAGAGAGAGATGTTTTATTTTGACACACAGTGTGGCTGGTTTGTTTTGAAACACGTCAGTCCCACACTTTCAGGGGGGTCTGGGCCTTTGACAAGTTCTCTGCTGGTGGGAGTGCATCAGACACTGACAACGCCCTTAAGCTCTTTGCTCTGTTCCCTCAGCAGTTTTCAGTCAGGCGGTGCCACACTCTGCTACCCAGTGCTATTAAGCAACCTGTGGCTTATGGAACATGGGGAAAAGTGGAACTGATACTCTTCATAACCTGCTCAATTTGTCTTATGATTGTGAGGGAAATGATTTTATGGTACAGTTTCTCCCCACCCCTAAAGCCATGTCCCTGTGAATACCATTTAGGCACTTTGATATTTCTTCTTTAACATCCTTTAAAATTAAGGCACTGAATATGTCCAAGTTGCTGTCTCCCTAAAACCTTGTCCTCTTCTCTAAGGGAATTCTTTTGCAAAATGGGCTCTGCTGTGCAGGAGCAGGAATTCTGGTGAGGAAAGGCACAAAGCAAAACGTAACTTTGGTTATGACCCCCCCTCCAGCTTCCTCCTCAACACGTACAGGCTCCAAACTCTGCTTCTTTCTCTCTCATCCCACAGTTGGATTTCAGGGAAGATTTCAAGGCAAAATGCACAGAATTTCTAGTCCCTTACACTGGAATATCTCAGACTGATAATAACAGCAACCTCCAAATAATAGCTATTAAGAACCACACAATGTCAGAGGGAAATGAATTCCCAGAACAGTATTTGTAATAAAAATAAAAGTTTCTGGACTACAGAGAATAACAAACCAATAAGCTCTATTGGGAGTTGTAAGATATTAAATAATGACTGTGTTCAAAATTTGCAGATTTTACTGCAGCCAGAACTTCTGATCATAGTATTGATAATTAAAGAAATTATTTTAAATAAGAAGGAAGAAATCCTAAGACTATTGATCACTCTGAATCCTTTATTTTCTGCTTTCATGTTTACTTAGCTCTTGAAAGATTTGCTCCAGGTATGCAGCCAGGCTAGTTAACACAATTGTTGGCTGTGCTATAAATGAGCAAATAATTTCTTTCCTTAAGGAAGATGAAGCAAAGAATAAAATATGCACGTCCAAAAGATAATGAGCATTTAGACAACAGCTAATGAAACTTGAGCAAGGAGTGATGAATCATAGAACTCTAGGTCAGGGAGGAGAGCTGTGTAAATCATTGGTTTTTCAGTTTACTGTCAAATTTGAAAAATGAGGAGAAAAGAAGAATTGTTTCAAGTTAACCTCAAATGTGTTGTTTATCTGTAGTCAAAAAAAAAAAAAAAAGAAAAGAAAAAAATGGTTTTACGTTTAGAAATATGAACACAAAAGCCTTTTTTCATCCTGACCCTAGAAGTTTTATTTTGAATTTGAATACTAGTGCTGTGTATCTTTACATTTTTTAAAAAGAGAAAGAAATCTTAGAAATAAACCTTTATTTAGAAACCAAATTTGAATTTTTATGCCCATATATATGTACCTGTTTTCCATGGACTGCCAGATGTAGTTTGAAATACGTGTTTGAGGCTCAGTTCTCCCTTTGGTTCTCTCCTTCCTTTGGTTTATTTGAAAAAATGCAACAGACCAGTGAACATGGAGACCTTTCATAGATGTGTAGGGCAGCAGTTAAGTAGGCAGCATTAGCCTCCAAAATTTTCAGGTATTTTGAGAGGGCCATGAACACTCACTGCATTTTGAAAATCTGCTGTATCAATTTACAGTACTGCTGTTCTCATTAATATGAGAATTTAACCTTATGAAGAAAAGACCAAATGGGTTCAATTCCCTCTAGAGCAGTCACAGAGTTAAGAAGAGGGTCTATAACTTTCCTGTGGGAGAGTGAGCTGAAATTGGGCTCTGGCACCTCCCAGTCTTTGAAGAATTACCTCTTCAGCCAGCAGGACCATGATGCAGTCAGGGCTTGCTGCATTAGATTTAAATGTTTACATAGACATCAGTGGTCTTGGATCAAGTTCAGAAGGGGTACCTTGTGTGTTCATGCAAATAAATTATACCACCTTCTTCAGAGAATATATTTTTTCTAAAAATTAGATATATATTAAATAAAATCAAAATATATGCATATTAGTTTCATATTACATAATCTGTTAAATGTCTATGAATTAGAGCTAAACCATCACCTGGAGATTATAAAACTGGCAAGAGATGTTTTCATGTTAGAAGCAATTCTGGAATAAAGACAAGTAACCATCAGGGTGGGGGGAAGGGAAGAAATGAAAGTGATTGCCTTTCAAAGTCAAATCAAAATATTCTTCCTGTCAAAGAAATGGATATAGTGGAAAGATTGTCAGAGTGTTAATATAAAAAGAACTAGATAATTTGTAAAATATATGCAAATGACATAAGCTGGAAAAACTGTCAGCATTAGGCATCCCACCCATGCCTTTTCAAGGGGAATGTATCAAGCGTTAGGTTACTTAATAAAGACAACAAGTGTTCTATCCCTTAGTCAAAAAACTGTGCCACTAAAGACAAACTAATCTTGTCCTGCTCTTTTGTTCTGTAATTGTGCATAATAAAGATGGCCAAAAGTGTCAGAAACCATTTGCTAGATTCAAATTATATAATATGGACTTTTGTTAGATGCATAATTTGGTTTTCTTTTTGGTAAAAGAAATTTGGTTGTCCCGGAGCCTGTATATCAATGTGTATAGCTTGCCATCAGATTGCAGGAGATTCATTGAAATTAAGCTCTTCCTGAGCCCTTGCTTCCCTTCCTGCATGCAGTAATCCACCTGTTTTGGTTCTGGATTGTCTCCCTAGAGTTAGGTAGCAAGAGTGTAAGTCAAATTGTTTTTCATTCCAGGGGAGCACAGAAGAGATAGAGTCATGGAGAATGAATCACTTCTCCATTTGAGTAATGTCTCACTATTACTTCTCAACTGGTACTTCATATATATGCTGAGGGATGAGGATTATATGCCTCCTCTCTTTCTCTAGCCCATACATCAACATAGGGTCAATTGCCTTTTATAAACTCTGCTAAGTTTATTCTTGCAATTATTTTGTGTCAGTGGGCTCTGTACCTCAGCCATAGCTATATAAAATGTATTTCTATTGATCAACTTCAGCCTGTATATTGTTTTATTGAACTCCCTCTCTTTCCCCTTGATATATGAGGAGAGTAGGTGCTGGATATCTGTTTTACATTTTCTGTATGTTCACAAGAAATTTCTGCTAGTTTGCTGAAATGCCCACTCTTCATTAAACAGAACAGACCCAGTCTTTCAAATCTCTCCTTGTGTGGAAATCCCTGTGTTTTCTTTATGTATGGTGCATAATATTTTGTCAATCCCCTTTCCACCCTTCACCTTCAGCAATATCTTTTCTGAGATATGATGAAACTGAATGAAAAATGTCAAATGATGTCTCACAAGCAATTTACACAGTGATGTTATGAACTTCCCAGTATTCATTTCCTATTCACTCTTTATGCATCCTAACAATTTCGTTTACATTTGATTCATCTTAATAATTTTATTTACTACTTATGCTGTACGCTGAATAGCAAGGATATCAGATGTGGCATTTCATTCATTTTCTGATTTTTAATTTTTTTCCAAAGAATCCAAGAATCTGTGAGTAGTTCAGGTTGTTTCCATGGGCATTATAAAGCATTAGTCAACAATAATTTTCACTGTTGAATTATTTTCTAGGAATAATTTATTTGATGCAATCAGTTCTTTCTATGAATTCTTGTTTTCTATTTTGATAAAAAAATTGTCATTGGTAATAATTCTGCCAATTCAGCTTATGTAAACACATTTCAACCTTCAATTTTTCATCTCTTGTTTATTTGACTACTGATTCATTGCTTATTATTTGCACTTCCTGATTGGCTACTCCAGTCAAAATTGCTACTGTTTACAAGCACAATAATAACATTTTAGTCAAGAATTTCAAAGGAAGTCTAGAATTGGATTTCTATGACTAGAAAAGTCAATATGATTTGGAGTTTTTTGTGATTGGGAAAATTTATATAACAAGAGAAGACATACAAGTTGTTGAAGAGTGTTGTCAGGTGTGTCAGAAACTGTTTGTCAGATGCAATGCTGGAGAAATCTGACATTGGAGAAGGGCAAGGTGGCACCGGTAAATTAGCAGTGAATCTCAGAATATATATGGGAATATTTTAGATTGACAAAGCTGGAGAGCTGACAGCAGATAAAGAACTGCCAATAGCAGCCTTTAGTGAAAAAAATGTGGATATTTTCCACTGAAGGACTGAGTTCAGTGGAAGATTTTTTGCACCAGGATTTAAACAGAGGAGACAAAACAATAGCAGGATTGCTAATGAGTCAGAATAAGGAACTGAGAAAAGAATGGAATTTTCTGGAAGCTTTAGATTAAACCAGTAGAGACAGTAGGAATGCTTTGATAAATTTAAGTTTTAGTGACAGTTTTAAATCCAGTTTTAAAATTAGTTGCCATGCAGCCAAGCAACTTGCAAATGAAACAACTTATAGAGAGAAGGGTAACTTTGTTTAATGAAAAAGTAGGTAAAGAAACTGATGGCAGCAAACACAGCCAAACTAATTCCTTAGAAACTTGTGTCAATTGACTACGAACTGAAAAATTTTAACTGTAGACAGAAGAAAACATGGTGAGAAAAACCTGACATGAATAAATTCTTGACAATTTCTTGCAGAAAAGAGGTGTCTTTTTCTACAGACCCATATAATACAGAGCTTCCCTATTACAAATTTAAATTACTTTTTTAGGTTACTTCTTTCTATAGCTAGTATTGACAGAGTTTTCCAAGAAGATGAGGTCATATGGTACTTGTCTGACTTCCACTTGGCAGATAGTTAAACTAAAGCTTCCTGACAAAGGATATTAAAGTTATGACAAGTTTCAGCTCTTCAGTAGAGGGTTGTAGAGGGTTGTATTCTACCCATAGCCACAGATATTTTCCATTTAGAGAATCTCAAAGAACTCTTCTTAAATTTCAGATGAGTAGTAATAACCACAAATTCCTTTGACAAGAAAGCCCAGCTCTAGAGTAAGTAAAAAAACCTCTGAATTATATTTGGGTTCTTTCCATTATCAGCAACAGCAATATTAAAAGATGCTGTGGGAATCTTTGAATTACCTGAATAAAATATTTTAATCTTATGCTCCAACATTGACAAATCTTCCAATTCTCCTTTATGGAGTACCTATTATCAAATGATAAGTGGGGCTTCAAGGACTTCAAAAGTGATTTTTTCATTATCAGGAAAGCACAGCAACAGTAGGAAGAGCAATATGAAATGCTACTTGTTTATCACAGTACTCAGATTTACAAAACAGCAATAATTCCACCAGAACTGTAAACCAGAGACTCAGAATTCAGATCCTTAATTAACAGATCAAAAACAGGGCAAAGAAAGAGGGAAAACAAGCGCGATAAACCAGAAGGAGAAAATCAAAGTTATAACTTAAGGGGGTAGTGGGAGGGGGAAATAAAAAAGAGAAACCAGAAGTGGCTTAAAAGCAGGAGATAAAAGAATTTTGTGATAAAATGAAGCATGAGATAATTATGTGAAATGTTCCTGTAATTTGATAAAAACACCTAGACTTTGAATGGGGAAAGAAATGCCTGTTTCACCTTTAGTCAGTGCCCCATTCTCTTGCAATGTCTTCAGAAACGTGGGTTAGAATTGCACTTCCACAGAGTTCTAGAAGTGAAAATAATTTTGGGAAATCTCTATTTGATGTAGGTGTGAGGAGGCAGTGAATCAATGTAAGAAATTATTTAAACATTTATTCTAAAATGATTGAATGATTTAATTTCTTTTAATGAGGACCCAAGGTGACTTTTTAGCACTGAATATACTCTTGGAGTTTTTATTTCTGATAGCACGGAGACATACATTCACTTGCAGTGCAGCTATCAAAAGGTACGGCAGGTTTGGCTGAATCCAAAGAGAATAAATGTGTAGAAAATCATGTGGAGGTCTGTGAAAATAGTAATGGCAATAATCAGACATAAAAAAGGCGTTACATTTTAATTGCAGCAACAATGGAAGTAATGTCTTCACAGGCTTTTAAAACCATTTTCTCCTTGTTTGTACAGTTGCTCTTGGAGGCTGATGAAATTTTGGAAGGCAGCATTGCAGATGTCCTTTCAGGGAAATGTGGGTTTGCCAAGCAATATGAGCGTTATGAAACTTCCTATAATCTATTTCAATGACCCAGTCTGAAAATACAAATGAAATTAAAATTACATTGTAACAAAATAACTCCAGCTTGTAAGGATGTTATTTTTTAAAAGCCAGACAATTCAGAAGCTCTTGGAATGTTTTAATCTTTTTCCAGAAACTGACCTTGCTTTCTAAATAGTAATTTACATGCTACTACCCACCATTCTTTCCAGTAAGTTCTTGCTTGTGCTAACTTTGAAGAACTTTTAATTCTGATTATAACTGAGCTGATGCTCAAGCCCATCATTCCCATATATTTTGAAAAATATTCAACGAGAAAAGTAAATGATGAAATGTCCATCTTAGTTTTGAGTGATTGTTCCTACAATTGCTAACTATAATTTAGAATTTGCCAAAATTAGAATGAGTAATGTTGGATCAATTTTCTTCTCATCTTTCAAAATGACAGAACCCACACAGAAAATGTCCACAGAAAGATTATAGAAATACGCCCCTTTCCCCCCCATCTTTGCTGACTTTTGAGACAAGTCTACTGAAAATGAAGATTACTTATTTCTGTGGAAAAATGTCTTCAAAAACAAGCTTGAAGAAGTAACTGTGTCATTGCACAATCAAACATCTGAGCAAATACAAAGCGGAAATAATGTTGTGGCAAACTTTTTTGTTTAAATTTATTTGCTCTTTTGAATTTAAAATCCATTTAAATAAATATGCTAATTGAAAACTATTCAATGGTTGCATGCAGGTAGATTTATTCCTATCAGCAGCTCACAAGTTGTGTTCACTAGAGTGTCACAGACCACCCCACCGATTGGACAGAGCAAGTCTGTGTTGAGTGCTGCAAAAATTTTGATTTAGGCAAGCAGACTGGTACCAGGGAGTGAGACAAAGCAGGTCTCTCTCCTGCAATTTTATTGAATGCTGAAATCATATTTCTCCTCCCTGGAGTTAAGTTACACAAAAGACACCTGAAGCACTGCAGCACAGGAATAGTGTGAGATTGTGTGAAGGGCTGTTCATTTCCTCTCCTAAAATTGAGGACTCCACCGCACAAAGGAGAAGAATGGGGTAACTGGTACCTCACAGTCCAGCATTCCCTCCTCAGAATGCTGCCCTGAAACACAATTGGTGCAGGAGTCGATAATGTTTATTGATTGCTCAGAAAAGAAAAAAAAAATCAAAAAGCCAATATTTATTGATTGCTCAGAAAGAAAAAAATCAAAAATCCAATAACCTATTCAAATAATGGAATAACACTGCTGTTAACAATTTACAATTGTGTTGTTTTGAACATTATTATAGACAATTATAAAACTTTTATTTATCACTCTTCAATATTTTTAATAGTGCACAGCTGCTGTTACAATACAACTCTACCACCCGTTCCTCCTCCCTTTCCTAAGCGTTAGAATGCAATTCTGTCCATCTTCACCCCACCCTCCAACACCAAACCTTCCAGCCACAGGACCTGATGGAGAGTCCAGGGGACTGTCCCTTGGGGTTGGGTCTGCAAGAACAGCTGGCTGCAGATGTTTGCACCTCTGCCATCAGTCCAACCTCCTCTGTGGTCTGTTTGATTTTACACCTTACTGTCCCATTTTCTGCCACATCTACCCACAGTTTTTCACTGCTCCTCTTCCCTTTTTTCTGCCTGATCTCCTCAGAAATACACAATATGCTGCTAGTAATTTTTTTCCCACCGATTCTAATTTTGTTGCATATGTAACTGAATTTAGAATATTTGCTACCCTTAACTGTACAATCTACATTTTATATGGTTAATTGACTCCCAAACTGCCCTTCAACTACACATTTTGTACTGTTACATGTGGTTTATTGTAAGTATTTGACTGTAGCCTTAATTTCTCAACCTACTTCCTATTAAGTTTGAACATTTTCTCATCTTGTATGCACACACTACATACATCAGAGCAACATATTTCTCTAGCTGTGTTTGTACACAATCTCATGGTCTTGTCTAGCTGCTTAATTAGAAATAATTACTCTTGATATATTCACTGAACAACTTCCTCGTTTTTTTCAGAAAGCATTTTTTTATGGAGTTCAGTACTCCAGTGGGATTCCTTGCTCACAGCAGTAAAGTAAAACAAAAAAAATAATGTGCTCTCAGCTTAGTGATTCACATCTGTTATATATGTTTTGTTTAATTTCAAAACACATTGTGCATATACTACATTTCTATAGAGCTCCTCTCCCTTTCTTCAGTTAAAGTTTTTAAAATTTATTTGATTTTACAAATACAGGCTTCAGGATCTTCTCACTCAGCCAGTGACATGAATCAGATCTTAATAGTTGAAACATCTTCCTGATACCTCTGACATCCCCACTGAGACTTCTCCACTGTTGACAGCTGCCTAAGAATCAAGCACATGAGAATGTGAGAGCTTCTCTCACTGATGCAAATGCAGCTTTAGCACCTGCCATTAAGTTTAAATGAAGAACAACTCTAGAAGTGGCCACAATCCAGAGGAAGAATCTTCGTAGAGTACAACCATTTTGAGACAGAAAGGTGATGATTCCCTACAGGATGAGGATTAGTCCTTCTCAGCAGACCTGAAATGGTTTGGTACAGGGGAGATGAAAATATAGGACAATATGGGCAATATGAATGGATGGATCTAAACATTTGGCTCTTGGAGATCTCAGAGATGCAGTCCCTGAGATGCTAATCTGAATTGTTGCAGCTTTATCTGCCCTTTACCAAGTGCCAGCACAGGCATGTCACTATCCATGCTGAGGGGAGCCATGAAATACTGTGCAACCCCTACTGGCTGCAGCCAATCCTGGATAGTGCTGGGAGAAAGCAGTGCAGCAGAAATGGAGCCATATTTCCCCTCTAACTTCTGAAGTCACATTTCAGTGTTTTATTCCTCTGTTATTAGGCAAGGCATTGAACTAGAGAATAATTTTGACTTCTGCTGATGTCTCTTGCTACTGACTTTACATCTTTAAGAGGCTGTAAACATTTAGAAAAGGGAAACACCTCATTAAAAGAAACCTCACTGCAGATAATTGAGCACACAGTTCCTCTGGTGTGGCTAATAGGGTTATGTATTGCTATATCTGATTGTTTTACTGCAGTGGACAAGAATGAAGAGCAGAAGCCATGAAATTTCTGTGTAATTTGGCATTTAACATCGATTTTCCTTAACATTTCCTGGATTATTGGCAATCCCATATAGCTAACCCAGTGTGAAAACTCTGTCTTTCTTGGATTTCATTTGCTTTTTCATTATTCATCAGTGTGGCTCAGACTGGAGTTTTACTGTGTTTTTTTATAATAGAGTACTATGTTGCTGTAAGAAGCTGATTCCTTCCCATTTGTACTGATAAACATAGACATGTTTCATGTAAAATCTGAATCAAAACCGTTGAATTCTTTGTCTGTGGAGAGATTCTGAATGTTTCTGAATGTAAATAGTCTCCATAAAAGACATGAAGAAAGTTCAAAAAAGGAAAAGAATGTATAATGCTTCCTCAACAATCTCCTTTTCTCCCTCTCCCTCTCCTTCTCCCTCTCCTTCTCCATCTCTCTTCCTCTCTTCCTTTTCCTCCTTCTCCTTTTCATGAGGATTACAAAGATAAGCTAAGGCATTGTTTGAGAGTTTTGCTACCACTGTGTGACATCAGAAACCTCAATTTCATTCTCTTGCAGCTTGCTAATGTCTGACTTTTAAAGATATTAGAGCGGCAATTGTGACTCTTGAAGGTTAAGAGAACAGATGTTTGACTTGAAAGAACATCATAAATACTTTCAAAAACCTGTCAACATATTGGAGGAGTGTTCCTGAACCACCACGCTGCCTTTTTATTCACATCAGTGTTCCACACAGGGTATCCAATATATCAGGTAGGGTTAAGAGCAGTTTCTTATTTTGGGGGAAGGAGGGTGAGGGAGTGTGAGGAAGGTATAAATCCCTGTCCTGTTTGTGACACCTGCTCAGCATCCTGGCCATACCAAACTATTTCAAGAGGCTGCCTGAATCTTTCTGGAGTCCACATCAGGCTCTTAAATACACAACTTCTGTGCCTGCCCCAGCCAGTGACAGATGCAACCTAAGACAAAAATGTCAGTCTTTTCTGAAGGCTTTGTGTTTGCTTTGAGAAATGTGCCTTTCCCTTTTCCTGGTAAAACTCCAAAGAAAAATTAAATGTTCACAGAATTTGATTTCTAATGGAAACCTTCTTTCTGTGTTAGTCATATACTAGTTTTTGAAGGAAGTCATGATTCCTGACAAACCAGACTGCAACTTGGCAATAATCAGACTAGTGCAGATGATTAAATCAAATGCAGATATTATAATTTTGGGATCTCAAACTAGTTTACAGTGCTGAGCAGTGCCATAGCACATATGGCAATGCCCATTATTGATGTCAGTGACCCAGCTGATGTAATTTCCTTATTCAAAGATTATTTCATGCCCACCTCACATAACTCCAACTCACAAACACAGGCCTAAGGATCAAAATTGATAGAGTGTGCATGGTATAGTCATTATGTAAGGCATGGAAAACCTGACTGATTAAAAATATTCCAGTAAAGCAACTTTTCCAGTATTCTGCAGATATGGACACTTTTCAGGAGTCCTCAGATCTGGCACATATTTTCTAAGATCTACAGCATAGAAACAGATTATAACAATATTATCAACTAATACCATGACTCTAACTTAGTTTTAATATATGATTAAAGCCTTAATTCTTTCTTTGTGTATATGTAAAACGTAATAAAACTTAAATATGCATGGGATATTGGGAAGAATTTTTTTTTTTATCTGCTTACTCCTGCACTATTTTTTGTAAAGCCTTTCTTTCTTAGAGACACTGTTTACAATTCATTTAGCTGAGTGATAATCAGAACTAGTCAGGCTGCTTTATGGCTGTGATTTGCCACACAAAAAGTCTTCTTTTCAATCATCACTGGTGAAGAGTTTTGTGCTATGTGCTGCTGCAATATATGGTGGGTGTTTAAGTCACCATGACAAAGAAAGCACAGACATCTGTAGGAAAAACTGGTAACATGGATAAATTATAATCTATCTCAAACTAACAAACTAATCCATGTGTGGCAAAGCTACATATAAAATAGTCCAGACTTTCCCCCCCAGAAGAATCTTAAATTAGACAGTACAAAATAATAAAGAAAATTCAATATATAACTTGAAGCAAGACTTTACTTTCTATGTCCAGAATGAACTTCTGCTCATATTAAGCTTTGCAAAAGAAAATTTTTCTTTTGTGCACATGTAGTATATCTTTTCCACAAGATTTGAGTTTGATTTCCCTTTGGTAGAAATAAACATAAGAATTATATAGTAGAATAAATCATTCTTCTTTACATGACATCTGGTTTTGAATTGCTTTTGAAACAAACAAAAACCTCCTGAAGGGCATTTTATGGCATGAGTATATATTGTGACAGGTTAAATTAAGTAACAAGTTATGATAAGTGACTTTAAAAAAGCAAAACCATGTGAGAGGCTATTTAAAAAAAAACAAACCCTCATATTCTAATAAAGTCCAGTTGAAAATTAATAGAGAAACTTGTTATGTCTTTAGTAGAATTTGACTCAGTCAGGTAGCCCATCAATACTCTCTCACCACATAAAATATAATGGAATCGAATAGAATGGAATATTTCAATTATAAGGCACCTACAACTATCATCTTCAGGACAACTATCACCACTTCAGGACTGATAAAAATTATAGTATATTTTTAAGGGCATTGTCCAAATGCCTCTGAAAGAGTGACAAGCATGATGTGGTCTGACACCCCAGATGAGCTTTGCCCTCTTGGCTGCCAGGGCTCACCACTAACTCAGATTAAATTTGCCATCTACCAGCATCCTCAGAATCTTTTCTGCAGGGCTGTTCTCCAGGCACTCCTCTCCTAGTTTATATTTATGCCTGCTATTATATCCATCCCAGGTGCAGAATCTGGCATTTGCTCTTGTTAAATTTGATGTAGGCTGATTGGGCTTCATCTGTGGAAACTGGTGGGAGACTCAGAACTGAGAAACGTATGAATGTAAAATGGATAGGAAAAAAAAAAATCCTCATTTGATTTTTCACCTATATCACAAAAAGATAAGCACAGCAACAAAACATGTTTTCAGCTACAAAACATATATACATCTCCTGGTCAGTGAGAAATTCCCTTAAATATCAGGGATTGCTTCTCCTTTCCCTCTTCTGTTAATCAGATCTGAGTGAAAACAAGAGCTGGTAAACCAGTTCAACTCACCCAGTTTCTTCAGTCTTGGCTCGATGGCTTGAGTACATCATAAAGCCAGGTAATTTCTAAAGCAAGCACAGAACAACTCTCAATCTGCTGCCTTGGGCAGACAAGCCCAAATAGTTCAGTCTGGTTTGAACAGACTACATGTTCACCTCATGCTGAGTTCTGAAATGGACGCTTCAGAAAAGACCAGAGTCTAGATAGCCTGGTCACAAGGTGTTTTCTTCAAAAAAAGCTTACAATTCAAATAACAGAAGTGAGTATTCTCTTTTCATAACTCATTTCTCTTACCTGATGTTCAAGGTATGGAATATAACTATCACTGTTGGACACGAAATAAAGAAGCCTGACTCCAAGGTAGAAGAAGGGTCAGAAGGCTTTATTTACAATCCACCCAGCCTTTTTATAACATGCTGTGTTAAAAGACATCATTGGTCCATAGAATCAACCCCTCTCTCCCTTGGTTAAGTAACAGAAACAGCACCTGGGAGAAAGGTTTGTTATGAGAACCCAGAGATGTTTTAAAAAGGAAATCACTGTTTACATGAACTGTCCTTGAATGAAAAAATTCTCCCAAGAATTCTTCCCTTGGGAAGAAAAATCAGCCACTGACAGGTTGAAAACCTTACAGACTCAGGAATATCAGGGTCATGTATAACAGCACGATTTAAATTAATATAATATAAATCAGAATAAAGCACGCAAATAATCAGTACTAACAATAATTACAATAAATTAATAAATTCTCTGCCCTGGGAGAACTCTAATACTCTTCACTGGAGTATATCCTTCAAGTTCATTGACTTGTAGATAAGATTTGAAAAAGAAATATACTAAAGCATAAAAAGATGAAGTGTTTGGGTTAACATCTCCCATAGAAAATCACAGTTTGTGGGAGAAAATAATAGCAATTGTATGAGAATATATATGAGAAGAAGCAGCTAAACTCTAAGTCAAGTGCAAAGGGGTGTCCTTTTTCATCCATTGCATTAATGAAGAAATTGAGTCTAAATTAGAGAAGCTTTTGGAATATAATGTGCTCCAGCTGCTGCAGCCAGGAAATATCAGATGGGAAACCAGGTCTTTTTTGCTATTTAATCCTTCTTCTGCCTCCACGTCTGCAGCCAGTCCAGAAACAGGCATTCTGAGAGGTTCCTACTACAGGGGTGATGAGACCTCCTCTTGCTGATATCCTGGAGGTTTTATCCATGGGGTGAGAAGGTGCTGTGGTCAGGTGGGCATCAGAAGCAGAGCTGTGGAGAGATGAAAACCCTTTCTTCCCAGGGCAGTGAATTTCATTCTCCACCTGCATCTGAGCAGACAAATAACAGATTTAACAGATAAAAATCCCATATATTTCTGATGTGAATTTAGTTAACTGAGATTCTGTGGCTGAAAACCACAAAATCAATCATCCAAACAAAACAGACTACAATACATTATGTAGATGATAAAAACAAAACCACCTGAAAATAAGGATAATATACCTGTAAATATATATTTAAAAGATAATTTTCCTGTTTCTAGTCAGTCTCTTGTGTCCACATGTGCAACAAGTAGGTAACAGCCTACAGATGATTCAGCCTTCCCTTCCTCCTACTTATCACATCCCTAAATTGAGAGCTGAATTAGGTGAATGCCAACCTTATAACACAGAATGTTATTCAATTCAAAAGAAATCCTGCAGCTGTTTTGAACATAAAAGACCACATCACCAATGAGAATGGTGCCATACCACTCCAAGCCTCACAGCACAGACAGTGCTTCCTGGTGGTAGTGGATGCAAAGCAAAACCAATACTCCAACTGCTTTCTAATCATTATGTTGCCTATTTCTTCTCAGTTATTTAACAAAAACCTACACAATTTTGCCACAATTTTCATTCCTAATTGTACTCTCTGGAGCTGGTTATTAATTTGAAGAAAATTACAATTTTCTGGCAATGCAGGGGTCCTGCAATTTCTTTAAAACTCTATTTTATTAGAGAATAATGAAATCAAGCAGGTGGTCCTAAGGGGGAGGAAAAGAAGGAACAAAAACCTCCAAAACCAAACCAAGTTGAGATGATTATTGCCAGCAGTGTTGGCAATATGTTGTTACCATTTCAATAGTTTGGATTAGCTGAGAGAATAGAGATGGAGCTGTGTAAAAATGACAGGATAGACCTGAAGTCAGGGACTTTATCTGAACAGCAACAGCAACTGGAAAAGTGGATGAACAGTCCCCTCTTGCTAACACAGTAATGAAGTGGCAACGTGGCCTTTCTGCCCCACAGATGGAGGGTTTGTACCCAGCATGAGCAGCCCACAGCACCCATCATCTCAAATATATGGGCTGCACCTTTGCTGTGCTCACTGAGGTGTGTGACTGCTTGGAGCAGTTTCTGTGTTGAACAGCAATGCTTTCCCCCTCGGGGTATGTCATCTGCAGGATTCTCCTTTCTACAAAAGGTGACATAAGCTGTGTCATCTGCATGTTTGCTTTTAATCCAGCCAGTCAGTGTTTAATTCTGACTCTGGTGCTGTGTTATTGTGCAGCACAGAACAAAACCAAAGCTTAGCCAAGGGCAGCTGAGGAGGCTCAGCCATGCTTGGGAGGCCACACGGCCTCTTTGCAAAGCCAACCTTGGTTTTGCTAAATTAACAGCATTTTCCATGCTGCTGGCACACCTCCTGGTGTAGTGGTTTTTGTTCAAAAAGAAGGAAAGTCAATGAGTCTGAAATGCAATTTCTTCTTTGACTTGTAATTTTCCTTCAGTGATTCATTCATACCAGCTTCTTATCTGTGTATCCCAGTGGTTTTGAGGGGTTGGATCATAGGTACAGCTAGAATACTCAGTCTAAGGTACAACTAGAATACTCAGTCTAGTGCTGGCCTCTTGCTTCAACAGTTATCACTTGGAAGAGGTCCAGACCCAGTCCTTGGGAAATTTGGACATGCAGCTGTCTTCAAAGAAAATGAAACCGCGCATGGAAGGCAGAATTTATCCCTTATTTCAGTATATTCCTTTGAAATTGTTCTCCTGATCTAAATGTAAATAAATGTTAAATAAAATTCCATATGCCTTCTGAAACCTCCCTTTTAGCATATTTATCAGGCTAAATTGCACATGCAGACACAAGCTTGATCCACTCTCTGGGATTTCTTCACAGACATCAAAGGTAGTAGTTTCCTTTTATTCCTCAGAATTAACACTGCTCTTATAGGAGGAGAGGAAAACAATACTCTCTACGTTGCCCTGATACTCTTGCTAAGAAAAGAGAAGTTTGTTTACTCCCTCAGTCTGCCTAGCATGGCGGTCAAAGAAGGGACAAAGACAGGAGCAGAAACTATCCCTGTTTTCCAGATGACATGGCGAGATAACTCACACAAGGCTTGATGGTTTTTGGTTTTTTTCTGTGGACAAATAGTCCAAGCCATTGGCTGTTCTTTATCTGGTTTGAGTTACTTTACTATGAACAAGTAATAAAAGGGTACCAGTAGTATGATTTTAAAATATATTTATGGACACACCATAATAACAAATTAGGAGCTACATCTCCTCTCATGCCCACAGCCATGGTTAAATATTAATATGAGCAACAATAACTGTCTATCTCTGCCTCAAACACCCACAAGAACGGATGAGATTTTCTTCTTGCTCTGAGAGCTTACAATTCTGGCTGTTTTCACATTTGGCAAAAATAATAATAATAAAAAAAATTAAAAAAGGCCCTTCAGAGAATAGGCTTTGCAAAATAAAGTTCAGCAAGTGCAAGGTGAAATTTAGCTTCAGGTGTTTGGTTGTCATAATCAAATAATAGTTATGCTCTTGGGCTTTCTCCTTGGAACTGTATGCGCATATAGTACCAGCTAATTCCTTGCAGCTCCTGAGTTGTCAAATATCTACTAATTGTTTGATTTTTACAGAGGATCTGTGTACAGTGTTCAGGTAGACTTGTGGGCATCGATCACCTTTGCAAATCCACCCAGAAATTCCAAAGGGTCAGACTGCCCATGTCTAATGGATAGTACTGCCAAAAAAATATCCCCATCAAGTTGTTATACCTCACCTCAACCATTCAACTGAAGCCCTCTGAAATCCAGGGAATATCTGTGACTAAAAGGGAACATTACAATCTTGTATTGTACAAGAGAGAATAAATAGGGCTTAGATGCTGAAATATTTCAGCTGAGGGTATGTATTAATTTTTTGGAACTCTGGCTCAGGGGACATGTCTAGGAAAATAATGTCATCCACTCTGAAGTGAATCAGACTCTGTATTTCTTTATAGTTAATACAAAATTATGCTTAAGGAATGCTCAATATATTGATATAAGCAATTCTAGTGCCAAATTATCTGAAGTTAAGGTACATTGTTTTAATTTACACCCAGATCCACTTTCATCACCCTGGCAGTGTCAGGTGGGTGGGAATTATGTACTCTTTAAAGGTGACACGACATGATAGTCATCTGAACAGTGGATGCAGAAGAGGCCTCAGAGGGTCAAGGAAGCTAATCTTTCATAGATAAAGCCCACTTGACTATTCAATAGAAAGTGGTCTCAGATTTGGGTGATTTCTGAGAGCCTAATTCTAGCAGTTTAGTTCATCTGCTGTGATGTGAGCTCTTTTGACCTTCTCAGTGAAGGGCATTAGGAGACTATTTACACATTTTCCAAATGACATGGAAAAAGACCTCCAATAAGGCCTCTAATCTGGGGCAGAGAGAGGTAATATGTTATGAAGGACAAAGCCTACCTTGTTATGCAGCTCTTTGAAGTCATTAAGAGGCTTCAAATGCTAGGGGGTAAAGATGGGGCATGGGGCAGGGTTGAGAGAAGGGGATCAAAGGGGGAAATTAAAGAACTTCATCGTGTAATTCTATAATTCATTATATTAATAATATCAGCACACTGCAGCTCCCAGCTGCAATGCAACTGAAGCTGGTAAAGAGCAACAGTAGATATGTGTCATCCTAGAACAGAGTGCAGAGGAAGGAATTTTGGCAAGGAAAACAGGCAAACCTTATTGCTGCAAAGTTCAGAGATATTCATCAGAGAGAGCAAATGGGCCTCAGCTACTGCAGGCTTGACTGGGAGTAGTTTATCTGACCTGGGAGGAAAAGAACCTGAAACAAGCCTGACAATGTTTCAAACTGTGGCGAAGAAACCTGATATAGCAAACTTGCATCTATACTTCTATGTGTACTTCCATTTATCAGCTTGATTTTGCCCTAGCATGAAGTGTTATTTCATAACCTTTCCCAAGCTGCTGCCAAGCAACTCTGATAACCAGTGCTTCAGCTGATGAATTTTTGGAAGTCTTGAGAATGGGCTGGCAAAGAAAGTTAGGCTGGTCCATGCAACCAGTGGGAGTGGAGTGGGTCTTGGACACTCAAATACCTGGGAAGTGTCTTCTGTTCCATCAACATCGTCAATCTAGTGAGACTCTAGATAACTTTTCACTGTGCTGTTCCACTTTTGCATACATTCTTCTTATTCTTCCATGTGAGATTGAACTTGCACATGCTATTATGTGACATCCAGATGTTTCAAGTTCTTGAAGAGAACATGACCTCATCTGCAATGTGTAAACCATAGTAGAAATACCTTCATTAGTGCTATTAATCAAGGATTTTTCTTTTGTTTTTCATGTTGTGTAGTTGTGACAATGTCTAAGATGGTAAGGCAATCCAAAAGATTTTCTTTCTTTTCCTCTTGGCAAGGAATCATGTGATCAGGACACTTTTTTTTTTTTTT